>CM065736.1:9406526-9451526 GCA_033310375.1 Conus canariensis | reverse complement strand
TGATGAACACCGTGTTGACAGTGCTGGTTGATGAACTTCAGGATGGTACTGTTGATGAACACCACGTTGACAGTGCTGGTTGATGAACTTCAGGATGGTACTGTTGATGAACACCACGTTGACAGTGCTGGTTGATGAACTTCAGGATGGTACTGTTGATGAACTCTACACGTTGACAGTGCTGGTTGATGAACTTCGGGATGGTACTGTTGATGAACTCTACACGTTGACAGTGCTGGTTGATGAACTTCGGGATGGTGCTGTTGATGAACTCTACACGTTGACAGTGCTGGTTGATGAACTTCGGGATGGTGCTGTTGATGAACTCAACACGTTGACAGTGCTGGTCGATGAACTTCGGGATGGTGCTGTTGATGAACTCTACACGTTTACAGTGCTGGTTGATGAACTTCGGATGGTGCTGTTGATGAACTCTACACGTTGACAGCGCTGGTTGATGAACTTCGGGATGGTACTGTTGATGAACACCACGTTGACAGTGCTGGTTGATGAACTTCGGATGGTACTGTTGATGAACTCTACACGTTGACAGCGCTGGTTGATGAACTTCGGGATGGTACTGTTGATGAACACCACGTTGACAGTGCTGCGGTATGGATGAACTTCCAGGATGGTAACTGGTTGATGAACTCATACGTATGACAAGCAGCTGGTTGATGAACTTCGGGATGGTACTGTTGATGAACACACGTTGACAGCGCTGGTTGATGAACTTCGGGATGGTACTGTTGATGAACACGTACACGGTTTGAAAAGACAGCGCTGGTTTGGGCAGCAGCAGCTGATAATGATATTGAGAACGCGTTGATGAAGAATATTGTACCAGTTTGTCATCGGAATTGACCTTATCCTTATAAACAGCAGATTCACAATGTATAAGTGTTGAGTCCACTGAGGTTCTCTGAGTAATAATGTTATCATTTTTAATCATCATAGCCCAGCTGATCGCAGGGGGTCATTTAACGGCAATCGAACTCGAAGGGAAAAGGTCGGATGTTGTGATCAGAAATAAGTGTACAAGAGTTTCAAGAACAAAATAGGAGAATGGTTCACAAAAGAAAAATTAAAATCCAGTAGACGACAGTGAAGAAAAGCAGTAAAAAGAAAGGTAGAGTCAAAGAGAGTGAAAGAAAAGGGGAAGATTAAGGCACAGAACTTCCAGAAGGGGGGGAACTGATCGTATGTTATTTCTGATTTCGTAGTTACTACGATATTAATTGTTCGTACTTTCATCGTGGCTGAGGTTGTCCTTCTCAAAACATCCTGCCGTCTCCTTGCAGCTGGAGATCTTCCGCTCCCTGAAGACCTTGCGGGAGGGGGAGAGTGTGGAGGTCGCCATCGTCAACGACTACCGGCCCGTGCAGGCGCTCCACGAGCGGCGGGTGACCTCCAACAGCAAAGACGTCCTGCGGGACGCCACCTCCGAACTGGTGGACCAGCTCCGCAGGGACATCAAGGAGCTGCAGCAGCAGTGTCTGGGCAACGGGGGAGTCTCCGTCACCGCCACGTCAGCCTTGACCTTCCCCTGGTTGCTGGTGATGGTGGTCTTCTGGGACCACACCCTTCTGCTGCTGGCCTTGCAATGATTGTTTTTGTTTCATATTGTTATTGTTGCTTTTTTTTTCCTGTGACTGATGCTGACAAATCAACCGTTGTTTTTGGAAGTCCCTTTTTTAAGTGTTAAAGCATTTTTAATGTGCATCTTTAGACATTTTTGATTATTTCTGTGTTGTTCTGAAGGTTGGGAGGGGAGGGATTTTGTCTCCAAGTTCTATTTTGCTTTTTCCATCCTACATCCTCCCCCCTCTTCTTCCCTTCCAACCTCTCCTTGATCGGAGTGTCTCACTGTCTTTTATATACACTCACTCGTGCAAAACTCGAGGAATATTTGCATGTTTGCTACCTTAGTTATTGTGTCTGGAATCCGCATGTAGCTCAAGTTTTGTTTTTACCGTTGTTTAAAGTGAATTTGTATTATATATAGATCATACGGCTTGTTTTGTGTTTTACATGAGGGCGTCATGTACCGTAGGACCATCCAAGCCTTGAAGGTGGCCGATCTTTTGTCGCTTTGCCGTACTCCTGGCAGATTTCAGGGAGCACGAACGACCTGACCTTACTTCAGTGGACGTATTGCCTACGACCTAAAGTCGTCTTTCCTGTGTGTATTTATCATATCCTTTTGTGGATGTCAACTTTATTCGAACATCATTAGTTAGTTCCTTAGCTGTTTTTTTTGTTTTTGTTTTTGTTTGTTTGCTGTTGTTTTTTTGCTGGAGAATGGGGTGGGGTTGAAGATATGAGGGAAGGTTTTTTTGTGGTATTGTAATATTCATATTTTCTATGAACAATATTGATGTTCAAATGTAATTTGCACCATAGTTCTCGGAACTAACTAGGCGAACAGCGTAAACAACTGACAGCGAGAGAAAGGCAAGAGAGAGAGAGAGAGAGAGAGAGAGAGAGAGAGAGAGAGAGAGAGGAAAACACTGTGATTTTATATAACAATGTTTACAGCATTATCTTTCCTTAGACGAGACTTATGGCCCTCTGCCTTTAGGAGACTAAACTCCATGTCGTATAAAAGCAACCTTTTTATCATAAAGAAATAACTATATGTGAAGTATTATAACAGAGAATTATAACTGTACATACGTAGTCTGTCTGGTAGCAGTTTATTAAATGAACCACTTCAGCCAAGATTATAATAATGTGATGGTGTAAAATGTAGATACAAAAGTGAGCACTTAAAAGTAAGCTGCTGTCATCTCTGTGTTTACTAGTTATAGATTTTCAAAATTCAAGTTTTCTTATTTAACCAGCTGTCTGGGAGAGAGAGAGAGAAAAAAAAAGTATGTAAAAACAGTTGTTTCTTGCTGAACAGACTGCCAGCAGAAACATTCGACGAACGTTGTTTTTAAAAGGATCGACTTGGTTACAAATCCTGTTACAACCACACAGCTGCTGAGCTAGCCCAGAGACTCAACGATGGGTGGTGTGTGTGTGTGTGTGTGTGTGTGTGTGTGGTGGTGGGGGGGGGGGTTCTTTAGAGTGCGATCTGTTTCTCATTCATCATTGGCGTAGACAAGAAGACGCGCGTTTTTTATTTTTTCATTATTTTTTTTTTTTGGTCTCGTCTCCCATGTCTGACCAAAGGCATTGGTCCCACGCCATTCATGCCGGCTCCCCTATCCACCCTCAGTGTCACCTGATCACAGTTCTAGCTCATCTATCCACGTGGAGCAGTCGAAACGAGGTTGTCGGGAGGCAACCCGCCAACGGAGAAACTGCACTGCTGCCGGGTCATTGTGGGGATGTTTCATGTGCCCTGCTCTGATCCAACTCTGCAGATAGCCCCAGGCTAGGCCTCATGCTGACGACAACACTCTCAAAACCGCAGAGGTAGTGTCGCGTTCTTCTAGTTCCGCCCCTCCTCCACAGGGCAGCACGACAGAAACCGCCATTGTTTCCCTGTTCTGAGGCGAAGAGCTGTGATGATGGGTATTCTGTGTGTGTGGGTGTGGGTGTGTGCACGCACGCGCTAGTGTGCATATGTGTGACGGAGAGAGAGAGAGAGAGAGAGAGAGAGAGAGAGAGAGAGAGAAAGAGAGAGGATTTGAAAACAGAGGAACAGATTTAATTCAATTTAAGGTTTTGTTTATTGGGTGGTTTTTTTTTTTTAATCTTCGAATGCAAAACTGACAGAATATTGAAGGGAAGGAAAACAATGATAAAAAGAAAAAAGAAATTGTAAAGGAGCGAAGTTGTTGTCCCAGAGAAGGATGCAGTTTTCATTTGTGCGAGAAATGGCTATAATGCGTTGGTCTGCGTACCTTGCTCGACCAGTGCTGATTTTTTTTTTTTCTGAATTAAGATTTAAATCCCAAACAGCAAAGCTTAGAAAGAAGCTAGCGATTGTGCCAAATGCGTGTTGTAAGCAACACAGCAAACTGAAGGAGCAAAACGGGTCAAACAGAACGGGTATGAAAACCAGCTGATCTTTCCTTCCCAACGGATCATAGGCCGTATACAGCATGTCCCTGAGGTCATAAGACATATACGCCACTCTCTACTGATCTTTCAATGGAGATCAAAATAAAAATAAACCGCAGTGATATGCTAATGCCACTGACCCTCACATTTTTTTTCCTTTTTTCATTTAAATCTGGTATGTGGTCAGTTCTACCATCAAAATCATGAACCTGTCGGGAAACGCCTCAGTAACTGTGCCCGAGTCGAGGCTTTCTGGCAGTGATGTCACATCACACTCTAAACCCTGTATGCTTTGTAGCTCTGGCTTGATGTCGTTGCTTTAGTGGTTATATATTTTGCTTCTTTCTTTCTTTCTTTTTTCTTATGTCATTTTGTTCCCTTGTATGCTGGAAGCAAGGTAATGATTGTTACAGCTGATGCCTGCATGTCTGTCTCAAAGGTCCGCAACTCTATAGCAGCAGGCCTACAGCAAATCTTGATTTTATTGTAACAGGGGTGGCTTGCACGCTAGTAGGAACAGCATCGTAGTCAAAATGAATGGTTTGAGGGAAGCTGACATTCATAAGTTGTGACCCCTTTGTGGGTACGGGTTTTTGTAGCTTGAGGACCTTCTCTTTCCACAAAGCAGTACATGGAGAAGCAGATTAAGGCCAGGGGAGAAAAAGATACACCTGGAGGTGCAGGTGGGACCCAGAGAACGACTGTCCTCAGCTGCTGAACAAACCAGCCACAAGCAATCCTACAGCACCCTTGGAAGCATGTGTTGTGTTCCCATAGGATGCAGGCACGCACATGTATTCCATTAAGACGTCAGGGGACATAATTGCTCCCTGGCGGATGCATTGTGTCATGGCCACTGGATGTGACACGACAGAACCTCCTCGGGAGCGTTCCCATGGGTGTACCAGCCCAAATTTCATGACTGGAGAGCCAACCGGCAAAAAACGCCGCCGTCAAGCAACAGCCATGTGCATCGCGCAGCTTCAGTCACTGCTATTCGGCTGGCAGGTGAAGACAGTACAATTCCAGACATGGCCAAGCGTACGCCTTGAGGTCTTACGTGCTCTCTGGAGAGATTCCCGCGTTACGGTCTTTTCCGCTGTCATCAGGATTTTCTTTGCGGTCACTGGGCCTTTCCCCACAGTCGACCAAAAATGCAGACCTCTTTCCATTCAGCAGTCAATGAGAACCAGATTCAGCTCCGGGGAGATTAAAGCGGCGGTATAGGGGGGGATGGGTGCCCCCTTCCATCATGCGCTTCCCTGAACACAGTAAGCTTCTGACAGTCCACTGCCCCGACGGTTTTTAGGCTGTGAGGGTTGTAACCTTTTAACTTTTAACGATCAGAATCTACAGGTGATGAAATCATCTAGTCTCTGATAAAAAAAAAAAAAAAAAAAAAAAAAAAAAAACAACCCTGACGGGAAAAACGCTTCGCAGGTGTGTCCAAGATGGAAAGCAACTTCTATTTGCTGCTCAAACACAGAGGAGCTGCATCCTGTTTTCATTTGATTTTTTTCGCTGCTTTTGTATCTTCATTGTGTGACACTTAATTAATTCACGGTTGTTGCAGGATGGTACATGTTTGGTTCTGGTTTTATTGCCATTGTATCTCGGTAGGCCACATGTAGCCTTCTCAGGACTGTCACCCTCAGGAAGAAGACGTCCTGTCCTGCCAGAAATCATCAATAAACAGCAATGCTCGTATTATTCACATTAAAGTCTGAGCGTAACAGCTAACCTATTAACTGGTAATGATAAACACAACGGTGTCATAAAAACACATGCAAAAGTCATGCAGGCAAACAGGCTGTGTAGAATAAACAGCTAGTGACCAGTCTGGACTGTGTGAAGTTTCACTACCTCGCAGCTAGACAACAACAACAACAACAACAAAAGCTGGCATGTTAAGAAGTCTACAGGAGAAAACTGTGTGAAGATTTCCTAAAACAGTTGAAGAAGCCACAAAGCATGGAAGATGTGCAGCACTACTATTCAATCATCTACATTGAAAACACAAAGGGGTTTGCAGAATGAACCGAGCAATTAAGTGGATGACCCAATGGCCGATTTGGCGTGCCTCATAGATGGACAGTCGTGGCATCAACCATGTTCTTATGATGTTCCTTTTACAATCTTCAGTGCCTCACGCATGTACAGTGGGTAGTATTCACCATGTTCTTATGATGTTGTATCTCCTCCTGTTAATTTTGGAGACAGATTTTTGGGGGGTATTTGGTTCATTGCTTTGAAGGAAGAGGAAAACCATCCTGAAATGTTCTGGCATCAAACATATTTTTTATGTCTTCTGCCCAGACAAGCCTATGTCCATTTATGAATTGATATGGGAAAGGGGGTGGGGGGGGGGGAGGTGCCGAGGAGAAGGGTGTGTATGTATTTGTGGGTGGAAGAAATCTTCCTTTGTATGAACTGAAGTCTTGCCCGTTCCATTTTACGAAGAAGCATAAATGTTCGGTCAGGATCTGTACATGCGATGATTGTGTTTGGATTCCTTCAGACGCTATATCGGTCCCAAGAACATGGAAAACAGACGTGCTTGTGGTAAAGTGTTACGAATATCGATTTAGTATAGATTGGGGAAAAAAATGAGAGGGAATTCATCGTTTTACAATAAAGTGGAAATCCATCCTGAAAATGACAAAACTATATTGTGATGTTTACACTTAGTCATCATTTGTACCTTGATTTTCTGTTTACATCTTCATTGTTGCCACTGTTTATTGCGCAGTTCAGGTGACATCATCTTAGTCTTTTGGCTTTTCTGTATTTTTTTTTTCTCATTTCATTTCTACCTTCTTTTGTACAGACACACTGTGGCTGATCACAGCATCCTGTTGTGAGCTAGTCAGGTATCGGTTCTGTCTCATCCACTACTTTTACATCCCTCCCCACCTCCATTCCCACCCGTATCCCTTTTTTTCCACTATCAAGGATGTTAAGTTCCTGAGGGAAAGAAACGCAACAACAACAAAATAAATAATAATAATGATAATACCGTGGGGGGAAAAAGGAAAATCTGAAGACATACAACACCAGCATGAACTGGTACCTGAACCCTCACAGATGTGCCAATGACTCCTTGAGGGAAAGGGGAGGGGGGCGATGGAAGTAGGCATATTACATAATCTTTAACATCTTCCTCCCTACGGTCTCGATTTTTTTTCCTACTCTCTAATTGTAATCAAGATAGTCAAATGCTCCAAATACGTTATTTTCGCTTGTTTTGTTTGTTTGTTGTTTTTTTTCCCAGTCTGATCCAAACATATAGTTGACTGCTTATTTCTCTGTATGTGTAGATTTTTTTTTTAAATTCCAGTTTATAACACACGCAAAACAAGAAAAAATCTCCACCTCCCTTCAGACCGTCTCCCTCGTTCACTGACAAAAGCTGCAAGGTAACTGGTGCGAAGAAATCCATTTTTTTTTTAAAGCAGGAAGGTGGCATATCCGCCCTCAACATTTCTGCCCTCACCAACCCATCATTGATTTACCTCCATCAAGACCTGATTAATCAATATATAAATTGCTGTTTATTCATATTGTTCTGAGAAAGAGTCTGCAGGCAATGATGCTACCATTGTTAAATTTGAACTGTTGATCTTTTCTGTCCTACAGTAGCATTGCTTGTCTTTGCCTGCGTTATCTTTACTATTCTTTTGTACCTGGATTGGACAACGTCCACATCTCCGAAATGTGGAGTATATTGCATGGGTGGCATGTTCAGGCTTCCCTTGCATACCCTTGATCCACCTCCCTGCAGATTTGTACGGCAGAGACTCACAGCAACGACCTCTAGAAATCCTGTGAAATAGTTGAATTTGATTTACCCCAGTTAACCACACAGCGCCATTTTAGGACTCTCACCAAGAAAAGTGATCCCAGCATTGCATTTCACTGATCATGCCACACTTTTTTGCAAGGCTGAAAATCTGATGGGAAAATGCCACCACACACACAACTTTCATTAGTTTTTAGCATAAGGAGGCAATTCTCAGACGATCAATTTCAGTTTCATCAAGGAGGCGTCACTGCGTGCTATTTGTCCATACACGCTACACCACATCTGCTAAGTTTTGACACCACACTGCACATGATTTAAAGCTGATGGATAAATGAATTAATAATTAAGATGAGAGAATTTAAGAACAGAGTCTCATGGCTACGACTTAGCAGATGTCTGACTACCCATTAGCCCAACGCGCTGGTCAGACCTTGAGTACCTACATAACATTGGTAGTGCCATTTTTTGTGCCAGAGTAAATACAGGATGGCAAAGTGGTTTGTTTCGGGTCATTATTAAAGAGTGGTTCCATTTTAAGTCTTAAATGTTGAAAACTAGCAACATGTTGAAAGAAAACACAACAAATGATCGAAAAAAAAAAAAAAAAATGCTGTCCATCAATTAAAGGGATGTAATTTCTAGGAGTTAGATTCAACATTATGGGTTGCTTCCCTTTATCAGGCACTCTTTTGCACGACCCTTTTCATATTAGTCACATTCTTGTAGCCCCCCTTACCAAGGATGACACGCTAGGCTGCAAGCAAATTAAAGACAGAAATCTGTCTTCATTTGAACTTTTTAGGAACTAATAATCAATTATGACTTGCTGATACCTATCTTTTCATACTATGAAATCCACTGAAAGCATGTTTCCGAGTATCTTCTTCCTGCAGTACCCTTTTCCAACTTTTTTTTTTTTTAATTTTCAGACATCTTTGTTATGGCTTATATGGATTCGCTTTCTTTTTCTTTCCCCATTCATATGAAGCCTTGCCACGTACTGTTTGTGCATGATGATGATAACTAAATTTGTTTCTCAATGGCATCTGTGTGCGGGTGAGTGAGTGAGTGAGTGAGTGTGTGTGTGTGTGTGTGTGTGTGTGTGTGTCCAAGGAAATGAATATTTTCTGAAAGCTACAAAGAACTCTTATACAGACCATGTGGGGATGAATGCAGTTTGTGCTACACTTTAAGTTTGCTTGGCCATAAAAGCAGCAACTTAAAACACACACACACAAAACAACAAAAGATGAGAGGCACCAAAATTCCTTTTTACCTTATTCTATCTTTTCTAGACCAGCACAGTGGCTAGTGTCCATGTTCACAGCTAGAAAGAGAAGGTTCGATTCCCATCGGAGCCATTCATTCTGGGGATTCTTCAGCCCCGAATATGGTCTTGCCCCGAGATGAGTTTGGTATGGGCTCACACGGGAAGACTGAAATCACATTGTCAAGTTTCATCCATTTCATGGATGCATCTTCTGGGCTCAAAGTGTATTAATTATTTTTGTTGAGTGCCACTAAGCACCTTAATAAGAATTCTTCAGGGCCAAATTCTAAAGTGTTCTTCAATGCCTAACTCTCAAGCTGAGTGCCAAATTCTCAAGTTGGAGAAAAACACCATGATCATCATTTGCACCTAACATGGTCACACTCACATCATCTTGCCTTTTGCAGTCTATGATTCTGTCTTATTTTTGTACTAGCAAAGATTGCACACATGGTGCTGAAATTAAAACAGACCATTTAACACTAGACACTTCCAGGGGGAAGACTTAAACATGGGAAATGTGCATGTGTTAAAAAGAGAAGCCTTCAATGATGAGCTGACTTTGGTTTGAGCAGATGAATGACCAGCTAGAATTGGTTGAAGCAGATGACAGACATCACTGTTTGCTGTCAGTGGTCCACAAAACCTTTGCTACGTTTAGGATCAGTGGAAAATTCTGACTGCCACTCGTGCACATTCAACAAAAACTTTGCACACCTGACTGGATTTTCATGTGCATTTGGCACTAAGCATGTGCCAATTTTGAGCCGGGGTCTGTAAGAGTGTTGCTAAACTTTCCCAACCAACATTGCACATATCTATTCTCTTAGGCCTGGTTGACACTGAACACACCATGAAAGCAAGCATAGAGTATAGCTCTGTAATGCAGTCTCAGACCATAATGGGCCTCAACAGCAATATCGCCATTATTCTCATCCCCCTTGATTAGAATAACAACAACAAAAAGGTCTCAAATCTGTTGTCTTTCAGCAGTGACTCCCAGTGAACAACCACTGAAGTGATCCCTAGCAGTACAGTGCTCCCATGAACACAACGAGAGTGACTCCCTAGCAGTGACTCCATGAACACCACTGAAGTGACTCCCTGCAGAAGTGACTCCCATGAACACCACTGAAGTGTCTCCCTGAGCACTGTGACTCCAGTGAACATCACTGTAGTGACTCCCTAGCAGTAGTTGATCTCCCATGAACACCATGAAGTGACTCCTCATCAGTGAATACACCACTGAAGTGACTCCCTAGCAGTGACTCTCAGTGAACACACTGAAGTGACTCCCTAGCAACACAGTACTCCCATGAACACACTGAAGTGACTCCCTAAGCAGTGACTCCCAGTGAACACCACTGAAGTGACTCCCTAGCACGTGACTCCCAGTGAACACCATGAGGCGACTCCCTAGCAACAGTGATCCCACTGAATACCACTGAAGTGACTCCCCTAGCAGTGACTCCATGAACACCACTTGAAGTGACTCCTAGCAAAGTGACTCCATTGAACACCAATAAGTGACTCCCTGCATGGACTCACACTTGAAACACCCATGAGCTGATCCCTAGCAGTGACTCCCACTGAACACCACTGAAGTGACTCCCTAGCAGGTGACTCCCACTGAACACCACTGAAGTGACTCCCTAGCGTGACTCCCAGTGAACACCACTGAAGTGACTCCCTAGCAACACAGTGACTCCCACTGAACACCACTGAAGTGAATCGCTAGCAGGACTCCCATGAACACCACTGAAGTGACTCCCTAGCAGTACAGGATCCCACTGACACCACTGAAGTGACTCCCTAGCACACAGTGACTCCCACTGAACACCTTGAAGTGACTCCCTAGCAGTGGACTCCCGACTGAACACCACCAGAAGTGACTCCCAGCAGCAAGTGACTCCCACTGAACACCACTGAAGTGACTCCCTAGCAGCACAGTGACTCCCACTGAACACCACTGAAGTGATCTCCCTAGCAGTGACTCCCACTGAACACCACTGAAGTGCTCCCTAGGCAGTGACTCCCACTGAACACCAGAAGTGACTCCCTAGCATGCAGTGACTCAACTGAACACCACTGAAGTGACTCCCTAGCAACACAGTGACTCCCAGTGAACACCACTGAAGTGACTCCCTAGCAGCAGTGACTCCCACTGAACACCACTGAAGTGACTCCCTAGCAGTGACTCCCACTGAACACCATGAAGTGACTCCCTCAACATCAGTGACTCCCACTGAACACCACTGAAGTGACCTAGCAGTGACTCCACTGAACACCACTGAAGTGACTCCGAAGCAGTGACTCCCACTGAACACCACTGAAGTGACTCCC
This sequence comes from Conus canariensis, assembly GCA_033310375.1. NCBI lineage: Eukaryota > Metazoa > Mollusca > Gastropoda > Neogastropoda > Conidae > Conus > Conus canariensis. The sequence goes on along the minus strand of CM065736.1, from coordinate 9,440,097 downwards.
TAGCGTGACTCCATGACACCATGAAGTGACTCTAGCGTACAGTGGACTCCATGAACACACTGAAGTGATTCCTAGCAGTGACTCCCATGAACCACTGAAGTACTCCCTAGCAGTGACTCCAGTGAACACCACTGAAGTGACTCCCTAGCAGTGACTCCCACTGAACACCACTGAAGTGACTCTAGCAGTGACTCCACTGAACACCATGAAGTGTCTCCTAGCAGTGACTCCATGAACACCACTGAAGTGACTCCCTAGCAGACAGTGACTCCCACTGAACACCACTGAAGTGACTCCTAGCAGTGGACTCCCACTCAACACACTGAAGTGACTCCCTAGCAGTGACTCCCACTGAACACCACTGAAGTGACTCCCTAGCAGTGACTCCATGAACACCACTGAAGTGACTCCCTAGCAGTGACTCCCACTGAACACCACTGAAGTGACTCCCTACAGTGATCCACTGAACACCACTGAAGTGACTCCCTAGCAAGTGACTCCATGAACACCACTGAAGTGACTCCTAGCAGTGACTCCCATGAACACCACTGAAGTGACTCCCTAGCAGTGACTCCATGAACACCACTGAAGTGACTCCCTAGCAGTGACTCCCACTGAACACCACTGAAGTGACTCCTAGCATGGACTCCCATGAACACCACTGAAGTGACTCCCTAGCAGACAGTGACTCCCATGAACACCACTGAAGTGACTCCTAGCAGTCAGTGACTCCCACTGAACACCACTGAAGTGACTCCCTAGCAGTGACTCCCACTGAACACCACTGAAGTGACTCCCTAGCAGTACAGTGACTCCCACTGAACACACTGAAGTGACTCCTAGCAGTGACTCCCAGTGAACACCACTGAAGTGACTCCCTAGCAACCAGTGACTCCACTGAACACCACTGAAGTGACTCCCTAAGCAGTGACTCCCACTGAACACCACTGAAGTGACTCCCTAGCAGCACAGTGACTCCCAGTGAACACCACTGAAGTGACTCCCTAGCAGTGACTCCCATGAACACCACTGAAGTGACTCCCTGGGCAGTGACTCCCACTGAACACCACTGAAGTGACTCCCTAGCAACGTGACTCCCACTGAACACCACTGAAGTGACTCCCTAGCAGTGACTCCCACTGAACACCACTGAAGTGACTCCCTAGCAGACAGTGACTCCCACTGAACACCACTGAAGTGACTCCCTAGCACACAGTGACTCCCACTGAAACACCACTGAAGTGACTCCCTAGCAGTACAGTGACTCCCACTGAACACCACTGAAGTGACTCCCTAGCAGACAGTGACTCCCACTGAACACCACTGAAGTGACTCCCTGCAAGCAAGTGACTCCCACTGAACACCACTGAAGTGACTCCCTAGCAGCACAGTGACTCCCACTGAACACCACTGAAGTGACTCCCTAGCAGACAGTGACTCCCACTGAACACCACTGAAGTGACCCCCTAGCAGTGACTCCCACTGAACACCACTGAAGTGACTCCCTAGAACAGTGACTCCACTGAACACCACTGAAGTGACTCCCTAGCGCACAGTGACTCCCACTGAACACCACTGAAGTGACTCCCTAGCAGTGACTCCCACTGAACACCACTGAAGGACTCCCTAGCACAGTGACTCCACTGAACACACTGAAGTGACTCCTAGCAGTGACTCCCACTGAACACCACTGAAGTGACTCCCTAGCAGCACAGTGACTCCCACTGAACACCACTGAAGTGACTCCCTAGCAGTGACTCCCATGAACACCACTGAAGTGACTCCCTAGCAACACAGTGACTCCACTGAACACCACTGAAGTGACTCCTAGCAGTCATGACTCCCACTGAACCACACTGAAGTGTAGCAGTGATCCCAGTACACACTGAAGTGTAGCAAGTCTCCCACTGAACACCACTGAAGTGACTCTAGCACCATGACTCCATGAACCCACTGAAGTGACTCCCTAGCAGTGACTCCCAGCTGAAACACCACTGAAGTGACTCCCTAGTCAGTGACTCCCACTGAACACCACTGAAGTGACTCCTAGCAGTTGATCCATGAACACCACTGAAGTGACTCCCACAGTGACTCCATGAACACCACTGAAGTGACTCCCTAGACAGTGACTCCCATGAACACCATGAAGTGACTCCCTAGCAGTGACTCCCGAACACCACTGAAGTGACTCCCTAGCAAAGTGACTCCCACTGAACACCACTGAAGTGATCTGACTAACAGTGACCCACTGAACACACTGAAGTGACTCCCTACATGACTCATGAACACCATGAAGTGACTCCCTAGCAGTGACTCCCATGAACACCACTGAAGTGCACTCCCTAGCAGCACAGTGACTCCCACTGAACACCATTGAAGTGACTCCCTAGGCAACAGTGGACTCCCAGTGACCCACTGAAAGGACTCCCTAGCAGTGACAGTGACTCCCACTGAACACACTGAAGGCTCCTAGCAACAGTGACTCCATGAACACCACTGAAGTGACTCCTAGCAGTGACTCCCAAACACTGAAGGACACATGAATCTGACTCCCTCAGCACACAGGACTCCCACTGAACATCACTGAAGTGACTCCATAGCGCAGTGACTCCCAGTGAACACCACTGAAGTGACCCTAAGTCAGTGACTCCCACTGAAACACCACTGAATGACAGCTAGCAGTGCTCCCAGTGAACACCACATGAAGTGACTCCTCAACAGCAGTGACTCCCATGAACACCACTGAAGTGACTCCCTAGCACAGTGATCCATGAAACCACTGAAGTGTCTCCTGCAGCAGTGACTCCATGAACACCACTGAAGTGACTCCTAGTCATGACTCCCTGAACACCACTGAAGTGATCCTAGCGTGATCCCAGTGAACACCACTAAGTGACTCCCTAGCAGACAGTGACTCCACTGAACACCATGAGTGACTCCCTGAACAGTGACTCCCACTGAACACCACTGAAATGACTCCTCAGTACAGTGACTCCCACTGAACACCACTGAAGTGACCTGCAGACAGTGACTCCACTGAACACCACTGAAGTGACTCCCTAGCAGTGACTCCCACTGAACACCACTGAAGTGACTCCCTAGCAGTGGACTCCCACTGAACACCACTGAAGTGACTCCTAGCAGTGACTCCCACTGAACACCACGAAGTGACTCCCTAGCAGCAGTGACTCCCACTGAACACCACTGAAGTGACTCCCTAGCAGCACAGTGACTCCCACTGAACACCACTGAAGTGACTCCCTAGCAGCACAGTGACTCCCACTGAACACACTGAAGTGACTCCCTAGCAGTGACTCCCACTGAACACCACTGAAGTGACTCCCTAGCACAGTGACTCCCACTGAACACCAACTCCTAGCAGTGACTCCCACTGAACACCACTGAAGTGACTCCCTAGCAGTACTCCCATGAACACCACTGAAGTGACTCCTAGCAGTGACTCCCACTGAACACCACTGAAGTGACTCCCTAGCAGTGACTCCCACTGAACACCACTGAAGTGACTCCCTAGCAGTGAGACTCCCATGAACACCACTGAAGTGACTCCCTAGCAGTGACTCCCACTGAACACCACTGAAGTGACTCCCTAGCAGTGACTCCCAGTGAACACCACTGAAGTGACTCCTAGCAGTGACTCCCACTGAACCCACTGAAGTGACTCCCTGCAGTGACTCCCACTGAACACCACTGAAGTGACTCCCTAGCAGTGACTCCAGTGAACACCACTGAAGTGACTCCCTAGCAGTGACTCCCAGTGAACACCACTGAAGTGACTCCCTAGCAGTGCAGTGACTCCCACTGAACACCACTAAGTGACTCCCACTGAACACCACTGAAGTGACTCCCTAGCAGTGACTCCCATGAACACCACTGAAGTGACTCCCTAGCAACACAGTCACTCCAGTGAACACCACTGAAGTGACTCCCTAGCAGTGACTCCCAGTGAACACCACTGAAGTGACTCCCTAGCAGTGACTCCCACTGAACACCACTGAAGTGACTCCCTAGCAACACAGTGACTCCACTGAACACCACTGAAGTGACTCCCTAGCACAGTGACTCCCATGAACACCACTAAGTGACTCCCTAGCAGTGACTCCCATGAACACCAATTAAGTGACTCCCTAGCAGCGACTCCCACTGAACACCCCTGAGTGACTCCTAGCAGTGACTCCCACTGAACACCACTGAAGTGACTCCCTAGCATACAGTACTCCACGAACACACTGAGTGACTCCCACAGTGACTCCACGAACACCACTGAAGTGACTCCTAGCACACAGTGACTCCCACTGAACACCACTGAAGTGACTCCCTAGCAGTGACTCCCAGTGAACACCACTGAAGTGACTCCCTAGCAGTACAGTGACTCCCACTGAACACCACTGAAGTGACTCCCTAGCAGTGACTCCCAGTGAACACCACTGAAGTGACTCCCTAGCAACACAGTGACTCCCACTGAACACCACTGAAGTGTCTCCTTAGCAGTGACTCCCACTGAACACCACTGAAGTGACTCCTAGCAACACAGTGACTCCCACTGAACACCACTGAAGTGTCTCCCTAGCAGTGACTCCCACTGAACACCACTGAAGTGACTCCCTAGCAGTGACTCCCACTGAACACCACTGAAGTGACTCCCACTGAACACCACTGAAGTGACTCCCTAGCAGTGACTCCCACTGAACACCACTGAAGTGACTACCTAGCAGTGACTCCCACTGAACACCACTGAAGTGACTCCCACTGAACACCACTGAAGTGACTCCCTAGCAGTGACTCCCACTGAACACCACTGAAGTGACTCCCACTGAACACCACTGAAGTGACTCCTTAGCAGTGCAGTAACATGAAAGTGATGCCACTGAAGGGCACAAAAGATGAGATGGCACCAAAAAGAAAAAAAAAGTGTATTTTCCAGTCTGTTGCCGTCTGCTTCAAGATGTGCGCAAATAAGTGCAGAAAACTGCTTTCCATATTTCCCCATTTTATAACAGAAAAAAGAAAAACAAAACTCACTGCAATGAACTGCACTTCAAACACAAAACCCTGGGAACAGTATGATGGCATGTTTTTTTTTACTGTCTACTTACATTTTCAAAAAATGCAAAATGTATATTAAATAAAGCATGGTATAACAGCACTCACAGTTAACATCAAAACCTGTGGCAGTCATCCTAACAAAAAACCCACAGGGTATGGTCCAATCGAAAAATATCATCCATCAAAAAAGGAAAGTTATTAAAAAAAAGAAAAGAAAAAAAAAAGAACTAGTAGCCTTCCTTTCAGGAAGAAAATTACAGGTATGGAAAAAGAAGAAAAAAAAAAGGTACACACACACACACACACGTCCCCCCCCCCCCCCCCCCCTCTCTCTCTCTCTCTCTCTCTCTCATGCATGGATTTTGGATGCATTAAAAACGACAGTGTGGAACAATTCTACATGTAAAAATGGATTAAGAAAAATTAAAGCTTTCTAGAAAAAAAGGATGTTGCCAAACAACCCATTTGGGCTCGATAGCCACTCATTTGATTACCTGTGTGTGCATGTGTATGCACACATGTACATCTACCACTACTGATTCTTCTTGTTAAGCAAAAGACCCTGACTAGACTTTATGTTTCATTAGTCCTCTTCCTGAACAAAATCATGTCTACAATACTATACACAATTTTGCATACATTCTCAAACCACCAAAACATTTCACTGTTAAGTACAGTATCTGAGAACAGGAATGCAACAATTTGTGATCATGACAGTAACGTACCTAGGAAAAGAATCTCATCAATATGGGGGGGAGGGGGTCTAAATAGTTCAACTGACAGAGCACTGGACTAATAATCCTATGTGGCTTTGAATCTCTGCACAGCTCTTTCGCCTGCATGAGGATTTTTTTCCCCTGAAAGTTACCATTAGTTCTGACTCAAAAATTTAAAAAAAATTCTTTGAAACAGGTTGTAAACCAAGGTTTCATATGTGAACGTAAAACATCTTACGCACACACAAAATCTTGTTATCTACTTACAGAAAAGGCCAGTTTCGCCATTGGTGTTTATGACAATCAAGCACATAATGCGCATCCTCCATAAAAGAAATCATAAGAATGAGTAAAAAAAAACTTAACTGATGTTCAACTGAATGACGTTGGAAACGACTGAATATAGCACCAGCAGGCAGCTCTCTAGTCACCTCTTCAAAAGTCGGCAGCCCTTAGTGTAAATGACAGCATGGACTGTAAATCGCCTAGTGCTTGGTCTCTTACTGAGGATAGGCGCTATATCAATACTCTCAATAATAATGTTAATGTAAGCATAAAAGCAATGTAGTTAATTAAAACAATAAACAGTAAACAAGTGGGGTATTTTTTGCTCCCATAAGAAAACCTAACACAGAGTAACTTTTATTCAAGACTGGCACAGCCTTTTAAACTTGAATAAAGTCAGACAAATACATAGACGAACAATCTAATAGTGGGGGAAAAAAAACAAGCGCAGGCCAACAACTGAAATGTCTTCATAGTAATGACTTGGCTAAGATTTGGACTTAAGGAGGGAGGGGGGGGGGGGGTGTTGAAGATGGAGAAACTGGGAACATGAAATTAAGAAAATATGTTACAGATATGAAAACTCTTCACTAGCTGCATAAGGGAACCATCACAATCCCTTTTGAAGGCAGATATATTTGTATTGCCTGCTCCGAGGCCTTTCGTCCACTGGGTCGGAACTCATCAGGGAGACACGGCTGGTTGTGTCTGCGCTCCTGGCGTCAAATAGAGACACACCACAGTCCATAATACTGTGGTGTTCTCACCACCAAGGGTGCAAAAAAGAATCCAATAGCACCCCCAAAGCAGCCAGCTTAAGTCTTTAAAAGTCCCCTTAAGTCCAAATCTTTGCCAAGTCATTACTATGAAGACAGTTCAGTTGTTGGCCTGCGCTTGTTTTTTCCCCCACTATTAGATTGTTCGTCTATGTATTTGTCCGACTTTATTCAAGTTTAAAAGGCTGTGCCAGTCTTGAATAAAAGTTACTCTGTGTTAGGTTTTCTTATGGGAGCAAAAAATACCCCACTTGTTTACTGTTTATTGTTTACTGTTCCCTGCCTCATTTCATTTCCGATTTAATTAAAACAAAACAAAAAAAACCAACCCCATCTGGCTACACTACATTATCAGTGCAGGGCAATGGTTCTACTGAAGGGCTATACACACCTAATGCTAACAGTGTGCACGCAGTGTCATCTAACTGGGGAGGTTTACACTGGTATGTGTCATTATACGCCAGCTGACCCATATGCGATCTTTCCAGGGCTGTCAAACTCACAGGTGGAGAACAGAAAGAAACAACAAAAACAACTCACGGCAGAATTCTGAACTATTGACATTCCGGAGGTGGACAAAGCGTCAGCCATTCACTATAATTTCTCAGTCCTAGATTTTGAAAAAAAGGTTTGAAAATTAACTGAGAAAAGCAGTCATTTTCTTTATTTCTCAGTCCTAGGATGAAAACAAAAATCAACAAAATAATTGGGAAAAGCATTCAAATGAGGGAAAAAACAAAACTAAAAAAAAACCTGTGGGCACACAGACACTGCAGAATGGAGACCTAACATCCCATCCTGGACAGTGAGTACAATTTTTACTACAGTCACCAGATAACGACACAGTAGAAAGAAACTTGTGGAGAGCGTGGCAGCAGAGAGTCCTCAGAAGAGAAGCCCCCTTCAAGGGGGCAATTTTTACTACACAGTCACCAGATGACACAAGTGTTGGCATGCAGTGAATAATGATCAGAAGGAAGTGTAAAACAGTGTTCAAGACTAAAGGCAGACTAACGGTCTCCACAAAGGCAGAAAAAGCAGTAGATGGGAGGACAGAAAGATGAAAGTTTTAAAAAAGCCAAATTTAAAAAGGAATTCAAAGTAAATCCACCAGGGGCCGGTTTCATGTGGCGTTCGTAGCAGATATGAACTAGTTCGTAGCGAAAAAAAGTTCGTAGCAGTGAAAAATGCGTTTCATGATGACTACGTAGAGAGATTTTGTTCGTAAATAAGTTCGTAACTTTAGTGGTGCTACCCCCCACCACTAACTCTGTTCGTAGCTACACTGACAGCACAGCCACTCAGCTTTATCAGCACCCAGACTGTTTGTGTGGAGGGTGTGTGTATATTTAAGGTGTGTGTGAGCCACGAGCTTCACAGAAAAAGAGGAAAGGCTGACGCGTTCCATGAACTCATTTTATTAGACAAGATTTTCTGAGAACACGTCAAATTTTCTGTGATTACACCACGCGTGTGCATGTGAGAAGTTTGTGACGGTAAAATGCCTACATTTCTCTCTCTCTCTCTCTCTCTGTCTGTCTGTCTCTGTCTGTCTGTCTGCCTCTCTCTCTCTCTCTCTCTCTGCCACCTAGCCCCATCCCAATCACCCTTGTACTGTCATCAGTGATTTTCATTCTACAGACGAGACTGCCTTCCACCCACAAACAGATACTTTGCGATTTTATGTAAATGGCAGATTTCAAGAAGTTATTGGCAATATTTTGGTGTGCACGCGAGCGCGCGTGCACGCACGCCCATGTGTGTGTGTGTGTGTGTGTGTGTGTGGTAGAGAGAGAGAGAGAGAGAGAGAGAGAGAGAGAGAGTAGTTAAGACTAATAATCGGTGTTTAACTTGTGAATAGCTGTAAATTGAATCTTGCCACTTTCGAAAGACTGATTTTTTTTTTCGCAGGCGTGTACTGACGCTGCACATGAGATTACAAAACGGTCTTAACAGCCAATGCCCAAAACAAGCTGCAGTAGAATCGTGGCAACATACTTTGTTACTCTTTTTCCAATGCTTGTAAAATTAACGTGTGCTGTCCCCAATATCCAGAACACAAAATTTTAGTTTATCTTCCGTTTGTGATGCTGTGTAATAAGAAAGCTCTTGACAGCTGTGAACTCCACGCTCAGTTTGCTTGCAGCTCGTGCTGAACTATGTAATTCTAGAATTTGGAATTATTGTGACAAAATCATGATAGAAACTCTCAAGTGCAACCGAATCTTCAGGAAATTAAAATAAATTCTGGGAAGAGAAATATCATAGCTGGGTTTTCTCAAGTTTTTTTCACAGACTGAGATGTGCAATATTTGGAGCATTTGGACAAAAATAAGAGAATGTCCCGGAAACATTCCCCACCTCACATACACAAACCTGTACACACACACACACACACACAACACACAACAATCATCGTCATCACCTCACATTTTCAAGAGCCATTTATAATCATACTAACCTAGATGTTGCACCAGCAAAAAACATAAAAATCAGGATTGGAGTGAAAGATTTCAATAGAAATAAAGATATTACTGTACATTTGAAACTTACTTTGACTCACTCTCTCTTCTCTCTCCTCTCTTCTGGACTCCCCCCTCAATACTATCGTCGACTCACTTCACGTATACAACACACACACGCACACGCACGCACGCGCGCGCGCGCGCACACACACACACACACACATACACACACACTCTCTCTCTGTCTCTGTCTCTTCTCTCTCTCTCTCTCTCTCCTCCCTCTCGCACACACACACACACAAACAGAGAGAGCTAATTATGACTTGTGGTCGGCTGAACTACAAAGAAATTGAACTCTCCTCTATCACACACACACACACACACACACACACACATACGCACGACACACACACACACACCAGTCTCTCCCTTCCTCACCAAGTTTGCCTTTTTCTCAGCTATCCCTTCTCCATCCTTTTATTCCTTCTTCTTTTTCTATTTCTTTTTCTCCCTTAGCCCCCCCCCACCCTCCCTTTCCCCTCCACCACACCTCTCTCTAGAGGAATGTGAGAGTCTACTGACACAGCTCTTTCCCTGACCAGTGATGAAAACTGATCCTTCCTTGCCGAAGGAATGGCTCCAACTTTGTTTATAACATGTTTTGAGACAGGATAAACCATAAGTTGCCCCCAGACAAGGAAGTCAGAAACGTAGGCATGAAGATCGCTGTGCGTGATATGGGAACGGTCACTAAGACAGCATAGGAAAGAAAATCAAATGAAAATGCTTGAATACAGATGAGTGTGTGCGTGTGTGTGTATGCGCGCGCGTGTGCGTGCGTGCGTGCGTGCATGCGTGCGTGTGTGTGTGTGTACATTGAACACAAATGCAGACTAATTATTGTTTTACTCCTAACTACACGCAATCAATATTTGTGGTATGGAATTCGTTGCTGCCAGTCGCCACCATTTCCGTCGCACGTGTTTGGTAATTTCCGAAAGAAGCGGGAAATCACGCACTTGTGCCCAACGTAGCAAAGAACACGTTCGTAGGTGTGTCGTGAAACCGGCGTAACTGATTTACGAAACAGTTCTTTGCTACGTGGATTTTGGGCTTACGAACTATGTTACGAAAACAGTTACGAGGACGGGCTACGAACGCCACATGAAACTGGCCCCAGATAACGGGGGCAGACAAATTACAAGACAAAACGCGATGAGTTTCGACCTCTTTGGTCATCTTCAGGCAAGATAAACCACATTCAGGACAATGAAAACGAAGAACAAGCAATCACTTCTCTTCTCAAATTCGGTGCAAGATGGGCATTGAATGAAAACTCATTCTTCATTTTCCTTGTCCGGAATGTTGTTCACCTTGCCTGAAGAAGACCTAAGAGGTAGATATGAGTTGTGTTTTGTCTTGTAATTTTTTCCCCCAGTTGTCTGGTAGATTCACTTTAAATTCCTTCTAAAAATTTGTTTCAATTTTTGCCTGCAGTCACCTCACTTTGAAATGAACTTAAAGAGACGCATCAAAGAGAGTTTTGGAAGAGAAACAGTCACTACCTCAGAAACTGCAGGAGGCCAGAGTGCTGTTTGTACTCAAACGGCTCCTGGTATCCCAATGGGAGTGAGATGGGAGCTGAAAGCTGGAAGAATTACAGATTATTTTGCACAAGAATGTCAAATGATCCCTCACTCTAGTGTTGAACCCTTTCCTGTTAACTTTGTGCTCATCTCAATTCAGGTCACTAAATTGTTAGGACAGTTCTACAAAGCCTTAAAGAAAAATGCAGAGAAACAATTAAAATTCAAATGAAAAAAAAGAAAAAACTGTCGTTGCATTTCTTATGTCAGATACTGCAAACAATTCATCCAATTAGACACCTGCATCAACTCCAAACAGCATGTACCCCTCAGATTATGCACATAATCATTCTCTCTCTCTCTCTCACACACACACACAACTCTGATTCGCTTGGCTCCATATCTGCTCAGTCGCAACAACTCACAGAAACAGACATGCTTTAAAAAGCTGCCTGGTTAAGCTTTAAACATGTATAAGTAACTTCTTTTTTGTTCGTACTTCCCTTATAGTTCTTCAGTTGTCGTCATCAACTTACAAAATACAAATGAGTGTAAAAAAAAAAAACAAGGTGCAAGACAATAATTATTTAATGCACAATATCAAACTTATCTGTTTTGTACTGTGTATCAAATACACATTACTTTACAAGTTATACATTCATTTATATTTTGCCTTGCTTTAACATCTGCTGCACTCTATTTCATTTTCCCCTTCAAATCTTCACACCACAGGACCTGCCATCATTCAAACCTGCAATCACACACATGCTGTAACTACTTTGATACTGAACTGACCTCCCAGATCAATATAACCAGAGACCTGCTAGCGGCCAGAATGCCTTTCCTGTGTACATGCACGAGGGGTGCATGTTCAAGATCTCATCATCCATGTTCTATGGTCAGATACGGAAAAACGAAAATATCCAGCATGCATCAGAAACTTTGGAAAAGAGACAGGTAGCCCCAGCCATTTCTCACTGCACCATGAAATGCCTTAATCGACAATCAAACAGAAAACAAAAAGACTGGTTCATGTGCCTGTTTCAATGTCCTCATAATCTGTTCATGTGCCTGTTTCAATGTCCTCATAATCTGTTCATGTGCCTGTTTCAATGTCCTCATAATCTATCGGACGATAGGTATCTTCATAGTCATTTATCAGTGATCGGTGATAATCTAAGATCATTTCTCTTAAAGAAGTCATCACATACCAACAACAACAAAAAACAAACAAAATGGTGACTACAAGAAAAGGACACTTGCGACCAAACTTTCACAGGATAAAAACAAACATGAGAATATGGTCCTCAAAAGAACATACACCTTTTTCCCCTCAAGATAACAAACATAAAAATATTTGCAGGAGATTCTAAATATGAACAGACATACAGGTTACAAAACAGCAAACCAAAGTCAATGTTCAGATCGCCTGAACCAACTAAAGGAAGATATATGGCAACCAAACATTTCACAAACCTTATTTTAACACCAGGTCACAGACAGGCGAAACCCCATTCACTGTTGCCAAGTAAGCAAATCCTCAAGTTAGGATAATCGGAAAAGAAAAAAAAGTAAAAAAATCCAGGACCAAATACTTCAGAAATCATTGTTCAGGCAGAACGTGCACACATAGCTGAGGATCGCCTCTCCTTTCTGTTCGCAAGCGCTGTAAGCTTGCCTGGAACATGTTTAGTACTGGCCTTTACCTTCTGTCCATGGCCATCCTGCAGGGTGCAGTGTAGGCTGGGCATCCCACAGAAGTTCTGGATGGTTAACATGAAAGATTGGACTGGTTGAAACAGCTCTATGCTGTTGCTCATGAGTCAGGATTTGTGAGGATCCCTGACTGCCATAGTGTTCATCCTGGCCTCCTTTCATCCTTCTGTGTTGAGACAATACTAATCGTTTTTACAATAATGACCTGTCTGAAAAAAACATTATCACCCCCCCGCGCGTGTGTGTGCATATGTGTGTGGTTTTGTGTGTGTGTGTGCGTGTGGTGTGTGGTTTGTGTGTGTGTGTGTGGTTTGTGTGTGTGTGGTTTTGTGTGTGTGTGGTGTGTGTGTGTGTGGTTTGTGTGTGTGTGTGTGTGTTTTGTGTGTGTGAGTGTGTGTATGTGTGTGTGTGTGTGTTGTGTGTGTGTGTGTGTGTGTGTTTGTGTGTGTGTGTGTGTGTGTGTGTGTGTGTGTGTGGTGTGTGTGTGTGGTTTGTGTGTGTGTGTGTGTGTGTGTGTGTGTGTGTGTGTGTGTGTGTGTGTGTGTGTGTGTGTGTGAAAGGACGGAGACAGGGATGTAGTAGCATCATCAGAAGACAAAAGACACAAACGAAAGAACACAGACTGAAAGAAAAAGTGCTATGTCTTAAAGGGAAGGAAGGGGAGGTGGGGGTGAGTGGGGAAGGAAGGGAGAAATACACAAAACAAAACTGAAAAAAAAGAAGAAAAACAGAACAGGTTTGGGGAATATCACACTGAAGATTCTGATATCATCAGGTTTGGGTATATCAACTGAAGATTCTGATATCAAACGATGAACAGAAAATCATCTGTGATCTGCGATAACTTACAACATTGTACCATAAAGCAGGATAAGTACATTAAAAGTTCACAACTATACGGGTTTTCAAATGTTCGAAAACATGTGCTTAATCAAAAAACATGAAAACTGGCCCCTTCTGTAAATCTGCTGAACACAACGATGTAAAAGAACAAACAAGTCATGTATACTCCCAACCGCCCTCTTCCTCCTCCACACACACACACACACACACACACACACACACTCTCTCTCTCTCTCACACACCACACACACACACACTCTCTCTCTCTCTCTCACACACACCACACACACATACACACTCTTTCTCCATACCTATTCCTCATACTCTTCACTCACAGTTACCTTCCTCCCACTCCATCTCTGACCCATCTAACCAATAAAAACGCAGAAATAAACAGCAGAATACAATTTTAAAAATCATCCAAATCTAAAAACCTACCAATTCAAAGAGAAAGTACAAAAAACCCCAAACCAACCAATCCAACTATACAAAAACTATCAGAAGAAAGCACAATATATCTGTGCTCTTTTCAGTCTATACATGACACTGTCTCAAAATTACAACTGCACAGGTATTTATATCAAACATGATATAAACAAGTTTCCCAAGATTTGCATCTGCACAAAAACTGGGAGGGAGGGAGGGCGGGGGTGTTAAGAGGACATTGTCTTTATAAGAAAGCATAGAGATGAGAGAGAAACATCCAAATACAAAAAAATATACGTCAAAGACATTCAATGTACAAAACATCCAAACAAAAATCATCTGGACACGTTCCAATCAAACACGTTTAGAACATTTCCTCTCAACACTATGTTATCATTAAAATACACAATACAGAAGATAAGATCATCTTAAAAAACAAGAAGTCTTCGACACCTTATCATTCATGCATACACTCACCTGCAACATGAAATATACCACTGAAACGTCCAATTTAAACAAAGGAAGAAAACTGAACCAGATTGAGGCTGGGGAAGATCAATGTCTATCAGCAAAATAAAACACAGTTTTGAATATCAACAAGGTTCGGTCCAGACAGATTAGGTTCGAGATCTGATCTTTAAAAAAAAAAAAAACAGTAAAAATATGTGAAGACAGTTCTAATGATTTTCAAAGAGATTCAAAAACTGACCCCCCCCCCCCCCCCCCCCTCTTTAACATACTTACACATTATTGCACCCACATAATCTGAGCACACACACACTCCTAGTTAGACAGCAATATGCTATCACTTTAAAAACGTCACAACTGTTCATCACACAACATAATTCATAAATAATGACAACGATAATATGCATCAAATTTATAATTTTCCTACCAACTCTCTCTCTCTTCAAGTGACTGACTAGGAAACAAAAATTTAGAGTGCAGAGGTTTCTACAAGCATCACTACATTAAGAATTTGCCAGAAACTATCATAAGACGACTCCCCAAGATCCCTGAACCCATTCCAGAATAATTCTTGTTCCACAACCCCCCCCCCCCCCCCACCCCACCCTCACCCTACCCTCACATAAAAATGGACAGAACCAGAGCACACTCTCTGATGCATGTCTATTTACATGCATGCACAAACAGACCTTGGAGATAATACATTCAACCATGACCACAATGGTTTTGCTTTTGTGTGATCAAATGCATCCACAACCAATAGTGGACATCAGTATCCTACAGCCCACCACCAGTGACTTCTAAATCATACACAAAAAGGCATGCACAAGTGAGCGCATGCATGCACACACACACACACACACACACACACACGTGCACACACACACACCACACGCGCACATGTGCGCACAAGCGCGCGCTTACAAATGCACACACAAACATGATGTAAGTGCAGACTATGTTAGATAAGCATCCGAAGTCTGATCATACTTTGGGTTTATGCGCAGGTCAGGCATCTGCAAACTCTCATTCACAAGTCTTTTCTCCATAGTTCTTCACTTACTGTACCATCGAGAAGTATCCCTCATGCACTGCTGTTTCATGAATTACTTGATGTGGTGTAGTGTTTATGGTCTATTCCACACCCAGCGACACCTCTCTGATGGAGCCGCATGAAACATCGATTCTTTACCCTAAGTATAGACTGATCAACATCCCTGCCGCTGCTGACTATCTCCAGATACATCATGACCCCAGATTAGAAACCACAACTCAAAAACTTCTTTTCTTGTAATTATCTTCTTTTCTTGTAATTATAGAAAAATGTCGAAACATTCTTTGTCATTTTTTCCCCTTTATTTTGTCTTTTTTTGCCCCCTTTATTTCAATACACCAGCGACCGAGTTTACATAGCATGGCTGAACACACACACACACGCACGCACGCACGCACGCACCAAACCCTTCAAAATGCTTGTTGAAGGAAATGTCTTCTGACTAGAGAATGTAAGGTTTTCAACACATCCATGACTAAGAACATGATTCCACACAATCAGCCTCCACAGCACACTCCCTAGCTACATGTCAACTCTTACAAGCAGTAATCCTGCAGGTGTATACATTCAGTGTATACTTTCAGTGAACAAACTTTTGGCTGTAGTAGAGTTAGCTCTCTTTCTACACTCAGTTCAATTTACCAAAATTTTGCAGCTTAGTTTACCAAAGTTTCGTTTTCTATTTGGACAAATTTAAATGGCACCATCTCACTAGTCCCACCACAATGCCCATGAACTTGCTGATACAACTACCGCAACATGAACTCACCAAGGGCATCCACATGGAGACAAAATCGAAATTAAGGTCACAGCAAGAGCAGGGCATGAGGGGCCACATGATTTGAAGGGTGGTTTTGGTTTTGTTGCCGTTGTTTTTTGATTAATGCTGATCAACAAGAATTGACTGTGGTGAAGATAACGCTATAGCGTTTCATTCTGGTCAGAGCATAGAAGAGCTGTACCTGCGCCTACTTTCATGACTCTACGCTTACTTTCACGACTATGCTTACTTTCATGACTCTACGCTTACTTTCACGACTATGCTTCTTCTGATCAGCTTACTTCATGACTCTACGCTTACTTTCATGACTCTACGCTTACTTTCACGACTCTAGCTTACTTTCATGACTCTACGCTTACTTTCAGACTCTATGCTTACTTTCATGACTCTACGCTTACTTTCATGACTCTCACTACTTCACGACTCTACGCTATTTCATGACTCTACGCTTACTTTCATGACTCTATGCTTACTTTCATGACTCTATGCTTACTTTCATGACTCTACGCTTACTTCATGACTCTACGCTTACTTTCATGACTCTATGCTTACTTTCATGACTCTACGCTTACTTTCACGACTCTATGCTTACTTCATGACTCTCACTTACTTTCATGACTCTATGCTTACTTTCATGACTCTCACTTACTTTCACGACTCTATGCTTACTTTCATGACTCTATGCTTACTTTCACGACTCTATGCTTACTTTCATCGACTCTATGCTTACTTTCATGACTCTATGCTTACTTTCACGACTATGCTTACTTTCATGACTCTACGCTACTTTCACGACTCTATGCTTACTTTCACGACTCTACTTACTTTCACGACTCTATGCTTACTTTCATGACTCTACGCTTACTTCTATGACTCTACGCTTACTTTCACGACTCTACCTTACTTCATGACTCTAGCTTACTTTCAGACTCTATGCTTACTTTCATGACTCTAGCTTACTTTCATGACTCTCACTTACTTTCATGACTCTATGCTTACTTTCATGACTCTTGCTTACTTTCATGACTCTATGCTTACTTTCATGACTCTACTCGCTTACTTTCACGACTCTACTGCTTACTTTCATGACTCTATGCTTACTTTCATCGACTCTATGCTTACTTTCATGACTCTACGCTTACTTTCATGACTCTACGCTACTTTTCTATGACTCTACGCTTACTTTCATGACTCTACGCTTACTTTCACGACTCTATGCTTACTTTCAGATTCTACGCTTACTTTCATGACTCTACGCTTACTTCTATGACTCTACGCTTACTTTCACGACTCTACGCTTACTTTCATGACTCTATGCTTACTTCTATGACTCTATGCTTACTTTCACGACTCTACGCTTACTTTCACGACTCTATGCTTACTTTCATGACTCTACACTTACTTTCATGACTCTATGCTTACTTTCAGACTATGCTTACTTTCATGACTCTACGCTTACTTCTATGACTCTACGCTTACTTTCATGACTCTACGCTTACTTCTATGACTCTACGCTTACTTTCACGACTCTACGCTTACTTTTTTTTAACTCTACGCTTACTCTACCTACTTTCATGACTCTATGCTTACTTTCATGACTCTATGCTTACTTCTATGACTCTACGCTTACTTCTATGACTCTACGCTTACTTTCATGACTCTATGCTTACTTTCACACTCTACGCTTACTTCTATACTCTACGCTTACTTTCATGACTCTACGCTTACTTCTATGACTCTACACTTACTTCTATGACTCTACGCTTACTTTCATGACTCTACGCTTACTTTCATCATGCTACGCTTACTTCTATGACTCTACGCTTACTTTCATGACTCTACGCTTACTCTCATGACTCTACGCTTACTTTTTTTAACTCTACGCTTACTCTACGCTTACTTTCATGACTCTACGCTTACTCTGATGACTCTATGCTTACTTTTTTTTACTCTACGCTTACTCTATGCTTACTTTCATGACTACGCTTACTTTCATGACTTCACGCTTCCTTCTTACGATTACGCTACTCTCATGACCTTACGCTTACTCTCATGATCACGCTTACTTTCATGACTATTCTGGTAATACACATCATACAGACCCAGAGATACAGACACCTGCAGTGTTGGTCAGAAACTTTGAGCAACACTCTCACAGACGCATCCATTAAGTGGATGAAATTCATCTGTGTGGTTCCCGCCTTCCCATTTGAGCCTATAGCAAGCTTAACTCTGGGTAGGAGCTGTTTGAGGTGGAAAGAAAAATCCCACAAATAAAAGGCTTGATGGGAATCAATCCACGACTTTCACGCTCTCAATCTGTTACGCTGATCATTGCTCCATGGCAGATTTCTACAGTGCTTTTCTGGGCAAGCTGGCTAGCCTGCCCGTGAGTGAACTAGAACGCTTACATCATTACACCAGGTTAGTACATTCACCACCCTGATAAACTTGACCCCCAAAATGACTGACAGAACCCAATATGAAGTAAATGGACAAAGAAAGACGACTGAGAAAGACTGATAATTACAGACAAGAAAAAAAAATCTGCGTGGACAGCCTACACAGATCAAAGTTCCTTGCTAACCAGACCCCTCTTTCGTGAGTTTCTACTGGCATGCAGCTCCTCAGGTACGGCAAGATCTCACGGACTTTTCCCACAACTCCATACTGAAGGAAATGGTGAGTTAATCGAACCTGGACATGTGTTTCAAAGCTTACAGTACTTTCTCAGCACACCCTGTAAATGCCAACAATGTGTTTGGACCACAGACATCAAGAAGATCACTGGCGATGTGGATTCAACACCTATCGGTTTTGATTTCTCTTAAAGCCATCTGTCAACGGTAAAATGTCAACAACAATAACAAAAAACGGAAACATTTTCATTTCAAAGTATTTCCAGTGCATAACATGTTCCAAGAACTTGCACTGCAACGCAATAAAAACCTGCTGCCTAACTAGTATTGTACTGCTGTATTGTTTCACTTGCAAAAGTTTCACATCAAATTCAATAACCAAAACACATTTCCACATATTTTTCACAGAATTTTTTTCTTTTTTTTTACCATCAAATCTTGTTTTGAACTAAAATGCATAGCTATAATTCTTTTCTGATGAATTTTTGGATGTATTTCCATAGGCAAGGGCCGTGCATTTATGCCAACTCTAACATCTGCTATGAGTTTAACAAATCATATCTGTTCTTTTGGTTTATTCAGACTCTAATTACTGCACATTCCTTGAGGGATTATCATCCCAACAAGGTTTACCCAGGATAAGCCCGATGAGGTTTACCTCCCCTGATGGCTCAACTTGTGCAGCATTTGAGGCCCATTCAACTGCGTGTTTGCTGGTCCTATGACATATACCCTTTTACTTTCATCATGCACAAAATGGCAATGTCTTCGTCAATTTTCAAACGCGTTTCGATTTCTCTGAAATCCATCCATAAAGAGCAAAATGTAACAAAACAGCGGGAAAAGTGTCATGTTACAGTATTTTCAACGCAAGACCAACCCTAGAAATCACACCATCCATGCAGCACAACACAGCCAGCTGCCTAGCAAGTACTGTTCAAGTACTATGTAGTACCACCTTCCTAGGTTTCACAGATGCATCACTCTCCTGACTTTACTTGGCTTCCTATGGATTTGCCCAACAGTTGCAGCAGCCTCAACTAGTGTAGCAGCATCAACTGTTCTAGCCTCAGCTCCGCATAAATGTGGGGGAAAGATGTCACTTTCTTGTCTGAAATCATACACTAATTCACAACTGTTCTGAAAAATCATCAAGGCTAATAGTACTTGACTTTGTCTGATACACAGTGATACTGTCGCCAGTGACGTACGAGCACAACACGCATGTTTCCCACACTCAGATTTCACAACGCGTTTACACACGGACCTAGTCAACAGGCACCCGGTCTCCTTGTTTATAATAATTATTACCTGAAGCAGATAGCAGTTCTGCTTTGAAGTCTCTGCATCCAGATAACAAGTGTTAGGACCACTCCTTTTCAACACCCCGAATAATCAGTTTTCTTGTGTCTGAGTCAAGACCGTCTGTCTCTCCCTCTGTGGGTGTGCACTGTTGACACAAGCCTTAAAGCAAATTCAGTGTTATCCAGTTCTGATGCCAGCAAAAATTGCTGGACTTGACATTTATTCAGATCTTTGATCAGGTCCTTTCCACAATGAAAAAACAAAAAACACTTCATATTTCTGTCACCACCAATAAAATAAAAACGTGCTGTATACCTACACCAAACCCTTGGCCTTATCTGTTTTTCTCCCCAGCCACACTCAACGACCTCCTGATCCAGGCAGTTGCTCACTGAGTCCTGGGAACACCGGCAGCGGACACGCCACGAAGGTGGAGGGATGTGGGAGAGCGGGGGTGGCCGACTGGCCGAGGGAGGCCGTCTGCCTCAGCAAGGAGTCATTTGGGTTCTGGCCCAGGGCCATGCGGGCCCCGAAAAAGTCGTGCATGTTGGCACCCATGCCCCCGGGCCAAGGAGGCAGCACTCCCGCCCCGAAGGACTGCATGGTGGCCATGTTCTGTCCCATCCCACCGGGTGTCTGCTGCGCCACCGGGAACCCCGACAGGGACGAGGGCACCATGAGGCCTTGACCCCCGCAGGTCTGGGTCAGGGAGTCCACGCGGGTCAGCATGGGCCCCTTCCACGCCTGCTGTTGCTGCGGGGGGAGGGTCTGCTGGGGGAGGAGGCTGGCGTCCTGCAGTTGCGGCGTGGACGACGCCTGCGACACTTGGTGCTGCTGCATCAACGTCATCGACAGCTGCTGGGCTGACGTGGACACCGGCATGGTGAGCGTGTTGGTCTGCGTTCCGGCGCCCACTTGGGAGCCCACGCTGGTGGCGCTGGGCGGAGGCTGGGGATGACTCAGGGTCGACAAGCTGGACAATGTCTTGTCACCCTGCCCCTCCCCCCTGCCACCCTCCTTGCTCCTCTCCTCCCCCAAGGAGCCAGGGTGCATGGTGGCGCGGTGGTCTAGCATCTCTTTGTGGTAGGTGAACATCTGCCCGCAAACGGTGCAAGCCGACTTCCTCATGTGGTTGTGTCTCACCTCGTGGATGTGCAGCACCGACTTGTACTTGGCCCGGTAGTCACACATGGAGCACTTGAAGGGCTTCTCTGTGTTGTTGTGCGTCTCTTTGTGGATCCTCAGCGTGCGGTAACAGCTGAAGGCCAGGCCACACACGGAGCAGTCGAACCCTTCCTCCTTCCCGTGCTTCAGTCTGTGGGCTCGCAGGTTGTGTTTGTCGGCCGTGCTGTAGCCGCAGTAGTCACACACATAAGGCTTCAGCCCAGAGTGTTTCAACATGTGCTCCTTCAGGTTCTTCTTCCAGGCTGTCTGGAAGCCGCAGGATTCGCAGCGGAAGCACTTGTCCCCGGTGTGGATGCGCATGTGTTTCTCCAGATCCGACGCCGACTCTGTCTTGTAATGGTCGCAGAACTCACAGGCGAAGCGCTTCCTGGTGTCGCCGCTGCACTTGTGGACCCACACCATTTCCTCGCTCTGGAATTTCAGGGTGCATACCTGCGAAACGTGTGGCGCAAAGGGGACAGAATTATTGTGAAAACACTGGCAGATCTACACCATAAATACAGGTTTTTCTCTCCTTTTACTTGATGTGAAAGCAGCCGTTTCACTGCTTCTTTTTAATCTGTAAAAAAAAAAATTACATATCTTTTCTAAACTAGATTTCCTCAGGAAGATGAAAACCGAAGTAAAAAGAAAAAGTTACAGCTTCCTTCTTTAGTGAGGACAAAAAGAAAAGAAAGAAAACAGGTACAAGTGTGTGTACTTACCCTAGAATGTTAATACAGACCATTGGCATATGCACTGGGAAGAATGATAAAACTGTCTATCAATTTTACTTTTGTTAACTAAACCTGTTGAATATCAGATCCTTCAGCTATTGTGAGTTGAATCATCTCTTAAATGAGAACAGCCTTCCTTCTGCAATCTTGCTGGTGGTAAGACTGACCTCTGACCTGTCTCAAAACAACACTATTGTTGAGGGAAAAAACTGCAGATGTCAGTCCAAAGGAAAGAATCACACACAGATAAATGATCAAGCAGCTGCAAGCCTGGGTTTTCCCCTTGGACTGAACCTTGCACTGGCATTACAAAAAAAAATTCCAGCACTGGGACGCACTTTAATCTTTGCAACATTAGCTCTGAGTTAACCGACCACCCTGTCTTTACATTCTGCAAAAAAACCTACACACACAAACATGGTTTGTTCACAAATCATGTGACTACCTCACAGGTGAAAGGTCGTTCCACCATCTTGCAGACATAGATCTGATGATGCACCAGCCCCGCCTCGGAGGTCTGCGTGCGGCCGCAGGCCCTGCAGCGCAGCGGGTGAGTCAGGTCCGAGTTGTGCGTGTTCTTGTGGTGAGCCAGCAGGTCCGTGAAGCGGTCAAAGGTTGCTTGGCACAGCGAGCACATCACTCTCTTCAGGACGTCTGTCATCCACATACATGGTACCAAAAAATACTGAATAAACGAATTATGGCCCTTCAACAACAGATCACAAGAATGTGATCCTCCACCCGCTACATGAGTGAAATAAATGTGACTCTCCCACCGTGGAACAACTGAAAAATAACTAAGACTCTCTGCTATAAAATGAAATAAAAAAAATTTGACCTTGTACCATAATTTGACCAAGATAAGTGATTGCTCTTTCTTCATTTTCGTTGTCCTGAGTATTTTTTTTTTTATCTTGTCTGAAGAAGACCTATAAGGTCGAAACGCTTTGTGTTTTGTCTTGTGATCTGTTTGTCCATGTTGCTTGGCGGAGTTAATTTTAAATACTTTTTAAGATTTACCATGAAATGAGTAATAAATGAGTGTGACTCTTTACCACAAAAAGAGTCAAATAAATGTGACCCACTACCACAAAATAAATAGAAACTAAATGTCTTTTTACCATAAAAGAAGTCCCGTAAACATGACCCTCTTTCAAGAAACAAGTCCAATAAATCTATTTTAACCACAAAATGAGTATAAACATGTGTGACCTCTTTCACAAAATCCTTCGTGTGAACCTCCACCATGATATGAATCAAATGAATTTGCCCAGCGATCACAAAATGAGGTACACTGCACCACATTATATCCCAAACTGTTCCCCGACTGAATATTCATCTCGTTCCTTCCAGACATCGATGTTCTCATCACGCACCTGGCTGAGGTTACGGCCCTTAAAGGTCACTATACAGTCAGCTGGGCCAACGTGAATGTAAAACTGACATATGAATAGAGCTAATTTTTCCTGAAATATAGCTACAAACAACAAATAATGACCTTGTTACTATTATTATCCTCAAATTTTTAAGAACATTTGTTTGTGAACAATAAAGAAATTCTATTTCAGACAGACATACCCACTTTCAGCCTTGTTTTTTTTTTTATTTAGGTGTACCAGCGAGAACAACAAAATTTTCTTTGGGGATATTTTTTTTAATAACAGTTTTCTATAAAAAGAGTTAAAAAAAAAAGGAAAGAAAAAGGAAGATGTATGGACAGCACAACTTTTTTAACAGACCCAAACTCCAGTAATATTCAATTTGAAATAAGAAGCCATTAATAACAAAAATTTCATTTGAAAAATGTATGTAAAGCAACCACAAATGGCATATTTCAAACATCAGACTCCAGGGATGATCACAAAGAGGCACCAGACAACAGTTTAGGGACTCCAGCATGACACTAATGGCAAAATTCTGAAAAAATCATTCATTTCCTGGCTAAGAGTAACAAATATCCTTCTTTTCTTTTTTTCATTAAATTATAGTGGGACCTTTCAATATCGACTGACAGAAATTCTTGAAGAAGAAAAAAAAAGGAGTATTTTCAATCTTTCTGGAGGGGGAGGGAGAGGAGGTGGTCTTTACTGAACCGTTTGACTGTAAAAATGACAAAAATGTCATATTTCAGCAGAGGTGTTTTTCTCCTCCCAATCATTGCAAACAAGACTGTAAATCACACACATATTACGGGTTTTTAAAGTGAAAAAATGATGCATAAAAATTCTGAAAGTCTTCGGAACAGTGTTTAAAGCCACAAATATTTCCTAAAGCCTGAACATGTTGAACATGTGCCCCACCTGCTGTCAGACAGTTCAGACACACCTCATCTTCTTCCCAGCTTTTTACTGTTTCTTCTGTTCCCCGGCCCCAAACCTTCCCTCATATCTTCCCCTACACCACACAAAAGAAAAAAAAAATAAAGGAAAGAAAGGTGGTGCTATACTAATGCTTTTACCACACAAACCAATTCCAATGTTGATCATTGTGGAAAGAAAGGAAGGTGGTGTCACACTAATGCTCATACCACACACACCCAGTTCCAACACTGATCACTGTGGAACAAAATGCAGGAAAGAAAGGTGGTGTTACACTAATGCTCATACCACACAAACCCAGTTCCAACGCTGATCATTGTGGAAAGAAAAGAAGGTGGTGTTACACTAATGCTCATACCACAAACCCAGTTCCAACGCTGACCATTGTGGAAAGAAAGGAAGGTGGTGTTACACTAATGCTCATACCACACAAACCCAATTCCAACGCTGACCATTGTGGAAAGAAAGGAAGGTGGTGTCACACTAATGCTCATACCACACAAACCCAATTCCAACGCTGATCATTGTGGAAAGAAAGGAAGGTGGTGTCACACTAATGCTCGTACCACACAAACCCAGTTCCAACACTGATCATTTGCCTACTCTTTCTCCAAAGACTTTCAAAATCCACCCAAACCCTCACCATCTCCCACACTCTCCAACCTCCCCCCCCCCCCCCTCCTCTTCCCACACCCTCCCCTCTCCCTGACCTTCAGGCTTGGTGACGCAGGGGGTGGGGTTGTAGTTGCTGGGCAGGATTCTCTTGGGCATGGCCTTGCGCCGGCTGGAGCTGCTGTTGTCGTCGCGGCGGTACAGCGCCAGCAGGGACTGGAAGGCCAGCACGGGGTCCGACATGGTGCCCTGACTGCCCAGCGACGCCAGCGACGACAGCAGGCTGGTGGTGTTGGTCCCCATGCCCGCGTTGGTGGTGGAGGCTGAGGGGTTGTCCGTGCCCTTCTCGCACTTCTCCTGAATGGCAGTCACCAGAAAGTGCAAAGTTTGAGGCTGCAAGATTACATATTTAATCATCAATTTTTTTTTTTTTTTTAAGCTGGCGGCAGAATGGCATCTGCGCGTCATGACCTTGATGCAGTCCGGCCCCTTAGAGTGTAAGGAGATCAGGGCCGAAACACTTGTCTGAGGGGTGTTTCTTTTCTGAAGACCTTCCGCAACTTCATCAATAAAACAGACTCAGTCACTGACAAATTTCTCTGTCACCATGTTTGTTTGTTCATGCCTTTGACAGGAACATGTGCTAATGCTCTGAGGATGAAAGGTTTGATACATGGTTTCCATTTCCCTCCCTGCCAAATATCACTGTCATGTTCATCATCACCAAGGAGGCATCATTGTGCGCACACTAGTCCTACATGCTACACCACATCTACTGAGCCATGAGACAGCCCAAACACGAAAAAAATCAACAACTATCCCCCAACACATCCATAAGAAACTTCCTACAGCCAAGCGCTCCTTGGAGACTGCACCGTGTCATATCTTACTGACCGTGTCTTCTGTCACTGCACTGTGTCATATCTTACTGACCGTGTCTTCTGTCACTGCACTGTCTTCTGTCACTGCACTGTGTCATATCTTACTGACCGTGTCTTCTGTCACTGCACCGTGTCATATCTTACTGACCGTGTCTTCTGTCACAGCACCGTGCCATATCTTACTGACCGTGTCTTCTGTCACTGCACTGTGTCATATCTTACTGACATGTCTTCTGTCACTGTGCCGTGCCATATCTTACTGACCGTGTCTTCTGTCATTGCGCCATGTCATATCTTACTGACCGTGTCTTCTGTTCTACTGCACCGTGTCATATCTTACTGACCGTGTCTTCTGTCACTGCACCGTGTCATATCTTACTGACCGTGTCTTCTGTCACTGCACCGTGTCATATCTTACTGACCGTGTCTTCTGTCACTGTGCCGTGCCATATCTTACTGACTGTGTCTTCTGTCACTGCACTGTGCATATCTTACTGACGTGTCTTCTGTCACTGTGCTGCATATCTTACTAACCGTGTCTTCTGTCACTGCACCGTGTCATATCTTACTGACCGTGTCTTCTGTCACTGCACCGTGTCATATCTTACTGACCGTGTCTTCTGTCTGCACTGTCTTCTGTCACTGCACCGTGTCATATCTTACTGACCGTGTCTTCTGTCACTGCACTGTCTTCTGTCACTGCACCGTGTCATATCTTACTGACCGTGTCTTCTGTCACTGCACCATGTCATATCTTACTGACCGTGTCTTCTGTCACTGCACCGTGTCATATCTTACTGACCGTGTCTTCTGTCACTGCACCTGTCATATCTTACTGACTGTGTCTTCTGTCACTGCGGCGTGTCATATCTTACTGACTGTGTCTTCTGTCACTGGCTGCACACAGTGACTTCAGAATACGTTTTCTATTCATGCAATGATTAATCTAGTTACAGCACGAGGGACTCTGTACATGTGTTCTCCAGGGAAAAAAAACAACAATGAAAACTACAAATCCAGCATAACAATGATTGGGGAAAAAAAAAAAAGGCTATGGGACACAGCAAGCAAATACTCCTATGATGGAAATATTTCAGCGCTCCAGAAGCGAAATACAAATGAACAACCACAAAAAAAATCTTTAAAAGCTGTAAGCAAACAGAGCAATTAAGAAATCAAAAACTGACCAAAAAAAACCAGCATTCCTAACCTTGCCACCTGTCTCTGATAAACGGCTAATGTCACAATCACCAATCCCATGTACACTCTCGGAATGTTCTGAGCTAAACCTGCACAGAATGCACCAGCATTTTCGCTTCTCTACACCAAGTCAGGAACTGACAGTGCCCCGCTCTGCTGCAAAGCAGGCTTACCTGTATCAACACTCAGTCTGCAATCTAGAAATGGCTGCACTCACCATCTATCTCACAGCCGCAAACCTTTTACAGACAAAACATTCCAGAGCCACAGGATAAACGAGGCAGTTTGGCCTTGGACTCTAAAAAGCAATCTTCTTCCCTAACGTTTCAACCAATCTGGTCTGTTGAGCTGAAAAAAAGATTGTTTCGTTCACTCCACAATAGTTTCTGACACTCACAGAACATTTGAACCGTATTCTGCAACAGTTTATCAGCCCTTTTCAAAATGACTTCCTGCCATACATGCTTGAATTTTTTAATTCCTGATCTCTTCGACAGATTCCCGACTAATTTTTGTCATAGTGAAATTCCTGAAAAGTTCAGCAGAGTTGATAGCTATACCATCTCCTTTCCCCTCAACACACTGGTAGAAATTTCCTATACAAATGAAACAGTTGGAATATGCAGTGCAGAGCAATGACAGTGGGAAAAAAAATAGCAAATATATCCTTGCAACAGCAGGGGCTAAGTATGCAGTCAACTAAAACAAACGAAACAATGTTTACCGTAGTTGAAAGATCATATCCCCACCACGGGACCATAAGACAGAAAGAAATACTTGATACATTCTGATGAAAATGTGACGTTACAACCAAGTACAAACAGACACACACTGACACATGCATGCACATGTGCACACACACACACACACACACACACACACACACACACACACACACACACACTCACTTTAGCTCTTTCAGATAAAGATGTGATGTTACAACTAAGTACAAACACACAGAGACACACATCGACACAGGCACGTACATGCGCACACATCTTTTGCTACTTCAGTCTTTCTGATAAAAATGTGACGTTATAACCAAGTACAAACATACACACAGACACACACACACTAACACACCTTCAGCTATTTCAAACCTTCATAAGTTTTCAAAACAGTCGCCTATATATTACAAATACCTTTTACTGACCCTCAACACAATACCCCCCCCCCCCCCAAAAAAAAAAAAAAACCCACCACCCACCACCCCTCCTCACCCCCTCTCTTTTTTTTTCATCAGAGGTACATAAAGACACATCATGCACACCTGTACATTCCAGACAAACAACACAGGTACACTGAGGTACATAAAAACACATCATGCACACCTGTACATTCCAGACAAACAACACAGGTACACTGAGGTACATAAAGACACATCATGCACACCTGTACATTCCAGACAAATAACACAGGTACACTGAGGTACAAAAACACACATCATGCACACCTGTACATTCCAGACAAACAACACAGGTACACGGAGGTACATAAACCACATCATGACACCTACATTCCAACCATCATGCACACCTGTACATTCCAAACACACATCATGCACACCTGTACATTCCAAACACACATCATGCACACCTGTACATTCCAAACACACATCATGCACACCTGTACATTCCAGACAAACATCACAGGTAAACTGACCTGTTTGTCCACAGAGCAGCCAATGAAGGCCAGCTCTCCGTCGGCCTCTCCATCGGCCATGCTGCCCTCCACGCCCTGGTCAGGCAGTTCGTTCTTGATGCTTGTCAAAGCACTACAGACATCAAGCAAAACCACTATGGACATCAGAGTTAGTTCACAAAACAAAACAAAAATACATATGTCCCTCCTTCAAATTTGACCTTAGGTTTTTCTTTTTTCTTTTTACTGAATGGACTCTTTTGCCCCCAAAAAGTAAAAAATGATGTTTTCCATGTTTTTTTTTTGTTTTTTTTTTTTTAAAGTTTTAAACCTTTTCTCACTACAGCTTCCTTCGTGTATACATGGTGTTTTAAGGCATCATTAAACCATCCAGTAAAACACCCAATGGCTTAAATCTTCTTTTCTTTAACTATTTTGCAGGCTGAGGGATTTTCTTTCTTTCTTTCTTTTTCGGCCAAAATTACAATGGCAAAACTTCTCCCAGTTCAGACTCCACCACCCCCCCCCCCCCCCCCCCAATTAAATGGTTGAGGAAGAGGGATGAGAGTGATGGGCGGGGAGGGGTGGCAGAAGGGAATATCCAAAATCAATCATTGTATGCTAAGGTCAGAGTTCATTTAATCAAACCCATCTACAGATCAAACTACTGAATAAAATCTGAAACTCATGACTTATGAACAGACAGAAACGTGAAGGAACAGCCTCATCATTTCTTCTTTCTTTTATTTACAATTTCATACACAATGTACATGTATGTTTTAAAAAAAAAACGTTTGTGTGTGTGTTAAGTCGAGGATCACCAGCTGCTTGCTATGTGCAACACAAAGCAAGCACCCTGACAAAATGGCATGCTGTTTCTACCGATACAGATTATCTCAAAAGATAATGAGAAGAAGAGCTATAATCATACTAACTATGGCCATTTATGGCGTTCAATTTGTTCATAGCCTTGAATGCTTACGAAGCTCTCAGACTGAGAGCAAGCACATGCGCGCACACACACACGCACTGCACATGCACACAGGCATGGACACACACACACACACACACACACACACACACACACACACACACACACACACAATGCATTAGCACGACACACAACGACACACACACACACACACACACACACACACACACATACACACAAACACACACAAACGCCAACACACACACACTACCTTTAACAGGCAAGAAGGTGTAAGTCTATGATAGCTTAAAAAAAAAATGTAGTCCTGACAGATGACTTGAAGGAGAGAGAATCAGAACTGCTGTTAGAGAAAGACGGCTCTCTGAAGGAACGAAGGACGGTACTGGAAGCCTTGAAGCAAAACGCCTGTCAGAGTTGTCAGCAGCGTAGCTGACCCTTCAGACAGGAACCCTAGTTTGCAGGAATCTTCACCACACACACACTGAAGCCACATCACCACGCTTTCAAGGACAACAGAAGTAATCGGACACAATCTTCCAACAAACAAACCAAAATTGAGGTCCTGTCTCACACACTTCAGCTGTTGTTTGGTGGGCTCTTTCTTTCTTTCTTTCCCCCCCCCCCCCCCCCTTTCTTTTTGAGGACAGGAGGGTGGGGTGGGGTAGGCAGGGAAGACTGTTACCTCTTACATTTGTTCTCACTGAATTTTTGTGTCTCTAGTATGACAACAGTACTGCAAATTCACTTACCCACTGTTTCCGAGTTCCTTCTGCATTGGTTGAACTAATTTCACACAGCTGAAAAAAAACAAAAAAAACCCAGAATGAAAAGAAAAAGCTTACTGAATACATAATTCCAACAACTCTCATGCATCAGACCGATTCAAACACATCAAATTCATGATCAAAATCATTTCTTACGCAAGTTTAAACAGACTGTGCCATGCGTGATAACAGTGTCTGTGGGCATTTCATTACAAGGTCTAACAGCATGTATGATCATCTTTCAGTTCACCACACTGTAGTGTATATAAAGTCTCCTCATCTGACCTTGATTCATAACTTTGTGTAAATTAGGAAATGGCGCAATGCACATCTGACTGTGTCTAACATCTGAGATTTTAAAAAAAAAGACTGTAAATGTTTAGAATACTTTATGCTGATGCTGTAACTGGACTGACCGAAACAAGTCCACTTTAATAAAATTACATTAAAAAGGAAAAGAGGTCTTGAATTTGATCGACTGATTCAGCAGGATATAGATTTCGATAGACAGACAGACACAGATACAGACTGACAGATAGACAGATATAGATAGACTGATAGACAGATAGACAGATGGATGGATGGACAGATAGATATAGATACTGACAGACAGACAGCGAGAGAGAGAGAGAGAAGAGAGAGAGAGAGAGAGAGAGAGAGAGAGAGAGAGAGAGAGGGATAATAAGAAAGAAAGACAGAATGTATTGTAATTATGAAAAGTTACAGACCACTTATAAGACAAAAAGCAAGCCCTTCTAACTTAAATCAATTGTTTCTGGCATCATTATTGTTGTTACTATTAATTCTTTTTTTTTGAGTGGTGTGTCTGTGTGTGTGTGTGTGTGTGTGTGTGTGTGTGTGTGTGTGTGTGTGTGTGTGTGTGCGCGCGCGCGCGCACGTGCGTGCGTGCATGCGTGTGTATGCGTGCGTGCGTGCGTGTGTGTGTGCGTGGTTTGTCTTTCTCAGTGTGTTATGTGTCTCTGTGTCTAAGTGTCTGTCTGTGTCTGTCTGTATGTCTGTGTGCACACTCGTCTGCTTTCCCTGGAACAGACAGAGGGATTGATGCTAGGTCAGGCGTAATTTTCCAGAGATACTCTCTCATCCAAAAAAACAGTGCTCACTGTAACCACCCACACACGTGATCAATGCTGCTCCCATCTACCCTCTTCCTCCACCCCCACAAAGCATTTCCAGGAGTACCATCCACCTTCATGTCCACAGCCATTAAAAAATGAAAGAAAAAAAAAGGAAATGATGATATGTACACTTTCAGACTGTAGACATAGCATATACGGGCATGACGCTACCCTGCATTGCAGCCACCCAACACCCATCCCCTACATTACTGGAATGAGGAGTCGTTCATTCTCCTGGATGCCATTCACAAGCGCTAACATAACAGGACAAAAAGATAAAAGCAAAAAAAAAAAACTGAAATACTTCAGCATTGTATTTGAAAGTTAAAAAAGCTTTGGACATATAATCAATGGGCACTTTGAAAAAACTACGAGAAAAAGTGTCTGGAAGCAAATCTCCTAGACAGCAAGCATTTCTCAATAAGCTGAAATGTAGATATAGAACAGGAGAGTATATACTGCTCGAAAAATATTTTGTATGTCAAGATTTCATATCCAGATCGCTCCCATATAAGCAAATGTTTGCAGACCCAGACTGAATTATAAGTGCACGCTGACTTTGTGCATTATATCATTTTCAATATGACTCTTGCCCTCTGGAACTGTTATTATGTTATTCAGCGCAGCCCCAGCGGAAATTGTACAGAATCCTTAAAACCAAAATATGTAAATTTTCATGCTACACTTCGACTAGCCTCATACCCTCTCTCTCTCCGTCAGTTACATTTTAACCTGTTGTCTTCAGAATGTAAATTTGTGCTATAAATGTGACCGAAGTGTTGTCTATACATGTTCATCTCGATTATTTCTTTTTTCTTTATCTTTATTCATCTATGTCGTATTATGTGACTTATCTTTAATAAAACTGCTTTCTTCTGGGGGCAAAAAGTGTCAGGAAGCTCAGGAATGATTTCTTTTTTTCCTGCTCAGGTACACTACAGTTTCAAAAAGGAAACAAAAAGAAAAGGAAATTATGCCGACTGTCAGTGGCTAACTGCACAAACTTAAATGAATCAAAACACTTTGAAAACGATGTGACCTAAAATAGTAAAAGTCAAATTCAGAAACTTTAAAGCTCTTTTTTTCCCCACGCATTTTAATCAGGTAATTTAAGAGCTTACATATATGCAGAAGACAGTGTGCAGAGATTTTCACACATATATAATGAGCATTTCGATGGATTACATACATATTCTATATTTTTTTATAGTCCAAGTATGCAATGCAACTATGATAACCAACACACATAGGTCCTTACATTAATACAGGGTAGCACATATTTAAAGCGAACAGATATAATATACTTGCATTTCTTCAATCTAGAATTTTTTCATCTTTTAAATGGGCACACATAACGAATAAATTCCAATAACTGGCATTAAGGATGTACACAAACATAATGCAAGGTTAGAAAATGCATTACTTATTACCTCAGCTCCATCGAATTATGGCATTCGAAGAAATTAAATTGTACAGACACACTTTAATTTACCATTATTTTATCGAGGCTCCAAGGTCACAGACGACGTTAAATAGTAAACAAAAAGAGTATACAGTATGAAGACCCGCCTTAAAAGATACTTTAAAAATACATGAAGACAGCCTCTGCAGATGTGGCGTTAAAAGGATAGTATCTACCAGAAGGAAAGAGTGTGGCAGGCCACCATCTCCAGGCTCAGAACAGGGCATTCTTAGCTCCTTTCTAACCTACACAAGCTAAAGATATTTCGCACAGATGAGAGGCTGTGCCCATGTGGCACTGACCCATTGATGCCAGCCCACAATCTCCCATCCTGTCCGTCCAACCTCTGAAACCCTACAAGAAACATGGCACAGTGCAGCAAACATGATGGAGAATCTGTGGGGATGGGCAATGTTGCTGAGGCAGACAGCGGACTTCCCCCATACCACCACACTACCAATTTATCCTGACAGGGAATGGTGGAGAAGCAGAAGAAAGGGAAACCGCTTTCAAGGGGCGGAACTATATGCTGTTGTTGAGCTGCATATTCACTGACTTTAGCATGTCAACAGTGTTTGCA
>CM065736.1:9394026-9401526 GCA_033310375.1 Conus canariensis | reverse complement strand
GAAGGGAGACAGAGAGAGAGAGAGAGAGAGAGAGAGAGAGAGAGAGAGAGAGAGAGAGAGTGAGTGTGTGTGTGTGTGTGTGTGTGTGTGTGTGTGTGTGTGTGTGTGTGTGTGTGTGGTGTGTGTGTGTGTGCATGTGCACACGTGTGCACACATATGTGTTTGAGCGCGTATGCGTACATACGTGCGTGCATGCTTGTATGTGTGTGTGTGTGTGTGTGTTTGTTCGTGTGTATGTGCATGCACAAGCGCGCACGTGTGCACGTGTGTGTGTGTTTGTTCGTGTGTGTGTGTGTGTGTGTGTGTGTGTGTGTGTGTGTGTGTGTGTGTGTGTGTGTCACTATGTGTGTGTGTGTGCACGTGCACACACGCGCCTCTGAGTGCGTGTGCATGCGCATGTCTGCGTGTGCATGTGTGCGTGCATGTGTGTATGGGGTAGATGGAGGGGCCAGGGACAACAATCCACAGTCCTCACTATGACACGACATTCACAGTCATCACCATCCATCCCCCCTCTCTCTCTCTCTCACCCACACACACACCCCCCTCCCCTAGTCATCAGTGCCATCCATCCCCTTGCTCTCTCTCACCCACACACACATACACCTCCCCTAGAGTCATCAGTTGTGTCATTTTACAACAGCGCCCTCAGCCCCCTTCTCTTCTTACTCCCTTCCCTCCTTATGGCTTACTTCTTTCAGTGCCCAACAGGCAATAAGGCGCAACGCTGACGAAAATGTTGCAGAACATTTTTCTGTAACTGCGCATGTTGGGAAAAGACTTTGTCTCCTGTCAGGTGACTAACACCCCCCCCTCCCCCCCCCCCCCCCCCTTATTATTTTTATTGGCTGTCCTGTTCCTCTGACAACCTGCCAGTCAGACAGACATCAGAGACATGATGGCTGGCTTAACGGTTAACCCTCTAAAAGGGGAGATCACATCTCACAATGTCACTGATCCACCATAGGCCATAACACTGAAGGCAGTCACACTCAAAATTCAGTGAGTTAAACTCAGTCCTAGTGTATGCCCCAGAAGGGAACATTGATTTCTCCTCTGTGGTCCTGCATAAAGTTTCACTGATCATCCCAGGAGAAATGTGAGCTGAGGCTAGTTTCTAAGTCTTGTGATCATTTATTGCTAGCATTTACACCTTGTATTTTAACAGGATAACTTTACGCCAGTTCTTGGTAAAATCTCTTAAGATGATCTATGAATACTGTTAATCATCTAATTGCTTTGTCATAGGTGACTCTAACACACTTGCGCTTGGACTAAGTGTACTCCAGCACCTAGTTACACTACCTGAGTATTTGACTACTGTAAAGAGTTATTTCCCTCTAATAATTGTTCTGCAGTTTCTTATCATCTCACACAACTTGATAAAATCAACTCAAAACCTGAGTGAAGAAACTAAAGTGGAGACAGAAGATTAATGGCAAAACATTTATGCTAGTCTTACTTTTACCAGCTGTGACCTAATTCTTTCGCTGCACGTCAGAGGGCAAGAAGTGTGTGGACTTGTCCAGCCAGAACCCTTCCTACTCATCTACAAACCAAGTTCTGTCATCTCCACCCACCTTGGGACTCTTTGTTATGTGTGCAAAATCTGGCCTGCACAAAAACAAGAATTTATGTTATTAGGTGGCCCACATGGACAACCAATTAACCAGCCGGTCTTCAAATGACTGACCAGTCACCAAAAAAACTGCAGAGAGATCTGTGCATCTCTCTGTGGTACAACTCCAACACAAGAATTCTGTGTGACCCACTGCACTACCAGTACAATTCAAAACCTTCACTCCTTTGTAATGAGATACACTGGAAAAGGCCCAGCCCAAGCAATGAGAAGCTGATTCTATCAAAGTTAAGTTCATTTGTATATTTTCTTATCTTAAATTAAAATAAATGTTAGAGAACTGCTAAGAGAAACATGGAAAAACGAGTCACAAGACAAGAGTCACAAGAGTCTTTTGACTGTTTGTCCATGTTTCTCTTGGCGGTTCCCTAACATTTATTTAAGATCTGTTTAGATTTCTGCCTGCAGTCGTCTCACTTTGGAACTAGATCTATTTTTATCTTGTAAATAAGCAAAGACAGACTGCTTCTATCAAAGTTAAGTTAGTCTGTATTATACTCTTTTCTTGTATATATACGCAAGAAAAGTTTTGTACGTAAAAATTGCACTTACCCTGTGTCAGTCTAATTGTTGTTCGTACATCACTTCCTCTTTGAACCTGCTTCTAATTCTGCCTGTCAATTGGAGCACAAGCACTTTCAATGCACAGCCTGAAGTGAATTACACCTGAGTTATTCCTGAGAATCTCAAATGTACTGGGTAAAATAAATATTTCTTACGATGACCAGTACTGGAAAGCTGCTCCTTCCACCTCTAGTAAGAGAGAGGGTTTTGGTGAAATTTGATATAATAAAAACTACCTTCTCGTTTCGATGGAGAAAACACTCTGAGTCCTTTCCCTGGAGAACAACATCTGCCACCCCTGCTCCTCACACACGCAATGTTTGCGAAATACAATATTTGCAACTGACATGTTTCTATATTATGTGTCTGCGTTTTGCTGGTTTTCGTTCACTTGTTTAACTTTCTATTTTGTTTTTATTACAAAAGATTTCAATCACTTTTCTGAAAACTTAACAGAAAAATGACTATTCTGCCAGACAAATGGGTCAGACAAATTACAAGACAAAATACGACATGTTTCAACTTCTTTGGTCTTCTTCAGGCTTGCAAGACAAACAACATTCAAGACAATGTAAAATGAAGACCGAAGAATCACTTATCTCCTCAAATTGGGCGCAAAATCTTTTTAACAGTGAGGCAAAGTTCACTTTCATACCTTCAACTGAATTCTTTAAAGTTTTAATATACCTTGAAACGAAGTAACTCATGTGACTGAACACTTCAAAAGAACATTCAATAAAAATGTGATTTTCAATCTGCGTAGCGTACATTATCAACCCTCAGTTGTGGATGAACCATCTAAAACTGAACATGTCAACAATAAAAATGTGACACACCTCTGCATCACAGATAGATTCACCTATCCACTGAACCAGCAATGTCCTCTTTGAGTCTGCAAGCAAAGGTAATAGAGTGAGTTAGATGTCTGTTGTTTGGACACCCCCCCCCCCCCCCCCCCTCGCCCTGCCCTCTATATCTGATGAAAAAAACAAATCCTGCTTAGACTAAAAAAGAAAAAAAATATTACCCAATCAACACTGAACTATGCTGACAAACCTATCTTTTTTTTTTCACTGCTGGAAAAATAAAACATGCACACAGGAACAACAAACACAGAGATGTGGTTGAGACTGCCATAGCAGGCAGCAGAAGTGTTGAAGTAATAAGATAAGATAAGATAATGTTGCTTATAGCCCAGCCGACCGCAAAGGGCCACATCAGGGCTGTCACCACGTTAAAATCAACTCAGCTGAAGTAATACTAATAGAGAAAGCACTGATTACAATGGTGACAGAAAGAGCAAATAACATATAACTTGCATTTGCTCTAAGGTATGACAACTTTCCTCCTTAAAAAAAACAAAAAACAAAAAACACACACACACCAAAAA
Organism: Conus canariensis; assembly: GCA_033310375.1. Taxonomy (NCBI): domain Eukaryota; kingdom Metazoa; phylum Mollusca; class Gastropoda; order Neogastropoda; family Conidae; genus Conus; species Conus canariensis. The sequence goes on along the minus strand of CM065736.1, from coordinate 9,397,933 downwards.
ACAACAACAAAACAAAAGAAATGGGAAAAAACTACAACAAATGACCAATGCTTTTTGAAGCCACATTACAGAAAACAAACATCATATACATTAATATAGTCTTTTTACTTTTGGCTCTTCTTGTTTATGATGTTCTACAGAGAAGCATGTATGCAGCTGGTATGCATCTGATTCATCACTATTCACAAAACAAAGAGAAATAACCCAAATTGGTGTTCACAAGATCTGCAGATTGCTTCCCTTTACTTGTGGTGGTCTCCAGCAAGCAACTGGGAGATACAAGATATAACAAAAATTTTCTTATCATCTGCAGACGCATCTTATCCTTTACTTTTTCCAGCATGGACTATGCAGGTTCCATTGTATAGTCTACTGGACTATACTATTTTAAATTTGTCTGAAAATTCATCATCGAACTCAGTGATACCCAATCATCTTTAAAATTAAATTTTCGTTTCCTCTTCACCTACAAAACTTTCCCTGTCAGTGTTATTACTGGTCATGAAATCTTTTAAAATACTGTGCATACTTTATGTAGAAATAAGAGTATGATCCAGATTACTTCTTAATAAAATTAAAAATTAGCAGAATTAACCTGCATGGATTGGTAACAATGTGCATGAAGTCATTTTGGGGTGGTCATGTCTGCACTTCTTGATACATATATACACAAACTACAATAATCCACAACGAAGTCTTGTGAAAATTGAAACACTAGACAGTGTTGCATGGGCAAGCAGTTCTGCTTAGTTTTTTTCAATCAGATTAAAACAACCAAACTAACAAAAAAAATAGGAAATTTCAGATAATGAAAAATATTTTTCAAAGAAACCCCAAGTATCATTAAAAGAGAGAGAGAGAGAGAGAGAGAGAGAGAGAGAGAGAGAAGAGAGTGAGAGAGAGAGAGAGAGAGAGAGAGAGAGAGAGAGAGAGAGAGAAGGCTGTCAGTGTTAAAATGAATGATATTGAAAGACTTCTGTTTGTCCATGACAACTAAACCTTTTGGAAGACAAATGGAAATGCTCTCTCCTCATAAACTGTTGACAACCAGTTTTTGACTAAAAAAAAAAAAAAAAAGCAGATCTCTTGCCTCAAGCGCAGACTGATCCTACTTCCCTCCTGTCCTTTTCACTTTCACACCTCCACGGCCGACCTGTGTTTCTTAGAACAGAACCACACCACAGTGCTCTCTCACCGAGACGATGCCTGTACTGTGAACTTTCATAAACCATGTCATCAGCAGCACGCATGTACTCTGCTTAGTCTACATAGAAATGAAAGATCTGCTTCTTCTAGGTATTTCTCCTCTTGGGAGAATATCACACATGTGTAGACCATGCAACATTGTCACAGTACTTATAACTTTGGCCGTAACTTTCATTTACCTTTCACTGAAGGAGGACAAGCAGAAATTTGTGGCCAAGAAGATTTTCATACCTACTTGACCCTAGAAAGTTAAAAATTATCTGGACATTTATAATCCTTCAAATAAAAAACAAAAAAACAAAAAAAAAAAAATCAGCATGCCAGTTCAAAGATCCATCCTTGCATAAAACTGCTCAACATCTGGAAATAAATATAGACATAACATGTCGCAAGAGTCAATGTTAGCCATCATTGTGATGAGCTGGGAAAGTATGTTTGAGAGACTTGATAATAAACTGTCCCGTGTTGTTTTAAACACTCCTGTCGGCCAATAGGGAAAATCTGGCTAAAAGCAGGCAGTGTACCGTACAGTGGGTGGTTAGGGCAGGCCATTGTGGTGATGTGCCTGTCACTGATGGTGTTGCACTGGTGGGGCCTGCTGTAATAGTGTCATCAGTTAGTTCATCCCATTCCAAGTCTGCAGCAGCCTTTCATTCACCTCAACAGTAGTTCATTCCATTCCATGTCTGTAGCAGCCTTTCATTCACTTCAACCGTAGTTTATTCCATTCCATTTTGTGTCAGTAGCAGCCTTTGATTCATTTCAACAGTAATTCATTCCATTCCATTTCATGTCTGTAGCAGCCTTTCGTTCACTTCAACTGTAGTAAATTCCATTCCATTTCATGTCTGTTGCAGCCTTTCGTTCACTTCAACTGTAGTAAATTCCATTCCATTTCATGTCTGTAGCAGCCTTTCGTTCACTTCAACTGTAGTAAATTCCATTCCATTTCATGTCTGTAGCAGCCTTTCGTTCACTTCAACTGTAGTAAATTCCATTCCATTTCATCTCTGTAGCAGCCTTTCGTTCACTTCAACTGTAGTAAATTCCATTCCATTTCATGTCTGTAGCAGCCTTTCGTTCACTTCAACCGTAGTTATTACCATTCCATTTCATGTCTGTTGCAGGCTTTTATTCATTTCAACCGGCATTGATGATAATACTGTGTCTATGGGCCTGCTTTCAAAATACATCCGACAGCATGCATATTTGCATTATTCTAAAACCTTTTGCTTGCTTTCTCTTGATAACTTTATGACTACATACAATCTTTAAACTTGGACAGATCAAAGATGACGTGACCAAGTTTGGAGACAAATGAATATTGAAAGCATAGATACCACCATCCTTTGCCTTCACTTTTTGAAGAAAAAAGTTATGACAAGACTGCTGCTCTCTCTCCCCTCTATGACTTGTAGTTGTACATTTCAAAGCCAGACACTGAAATTCAAGTTATTGAAATACTGATTTTCTGTGATGATAACACTCTCTCTCTCTCTCTCTCTCTCTCTCTCCTCTGAGACTATTTCAATTTGCAAAGGTCTAATGTGTTTGTTAGTGTTGGTAGCTGCAGCTACGACATCCTACAATGCAGGACAGACTACCGTCAAATGTCCTTCTTCCCAAGAACTATCCCAGAGTGGAACAAATTACCAGAGGCTGTGGTGACGGCGGAGACCCTGGACCGCTTTAGGTTCAGACTCGCCTCTCACCAATAACACCAACGACAACATCCCAACCCCCCCCCATCCCCCCCCTCACCTCCCCCTACACCCCCCACCCCCCCTTCCCCCCCCCCCACTTCCTCCTCATCTCCACTCCCTCCTCCCCACCCACCCCTTAAGCTAAAATCAAAATTATGTCTGACAAACACAGCGCAAATCTTCACAAACCCCTAAGTATACAACTGAGTCATCTGCATAATGATGTTGGTCGTGAACTGGAGAAGAAGAAGTATGTCTTGTCACAATGACACATGATCAGATCTGTAGTCTTGACCATCGATTTTTGTTGAGGAAGCTGGTGGTGGTAACAGGTGGATAAAATATTTCCAAATTTCATGTACAGAGTTTAACTTGTATATTTAAAGGCCAGTTAGTCATCAAGTTTTACACAGCAAGTTTGTCATCGTTCGGTCATGTCAGTCAATGCCTATAGTGTTCTACACTCAGGCAAAAAGAAAAGCCCAAACTCGAGGTTAGACGCCTACCCAGATGATCGTAATCATGATGATGGTACTCATACGACTAGTAGTGACGGTCGAACAAGGCTTATTGACCTAGGCTTAGTGACACTGACAGCATCACACTGTCACAGTCGTGTATACTTTTGAACTCATTACACGGTACACACGATATTGGGAAAATCCCATCGACTGGCAAAAGAGCAGCAAATGCTGTAAACCAGTCATGCCAACTCTTTTATTCATGATAAATGACAAAACAAAACAGCTTTGTGAAAGCTGAACATGTCAATACAGCTGGCACAGCAATGCGCGCTTGCGCATGGATTCTGAGTTCAGCTGCACGCTCCCGTCAATGCATTCATAGCCTTGACCTCGGGGTCAGGTCAAAGCGCTCTGGGGGGTAGAGTATTTTTCAGCGCTTGAAAGACAAAATATACATCGACTTCCTCCTCATCACAGCTTTACATTAATTCCCTAAATGCACAAAAATCACTTACCTGAAGTCCAGCATGGGCC
>CM065736.1:9381526-9389026 GCA_033310375.1 Conus canariensis | reverse complement strand
GGAAGCGCCCAGGTTGTCGTTTCTCTCTGGATCAAGTTGTTCGTTCGTTTCTCTCTTTGTCAAAAGTCCCAGACGGATGTCCAGGTGATGATGGTGCCATGTTTTGTCACCCTACCTCCAAGGCCGTCTTCAGGATTATCGGGAGGCCGTCCTCATACTGAGTGGCGACGGTCCTGTGCCGCTTGAATCCGACTCAGGAAACAGGCAGGACGGCCGTCGCCAAGTGCTGTGAAGATCTACGTCCACTCCGCCGCGCTCGTGAGGGAGGTTCCCACGGCTCCCTTACCGAGGAGAGGGCCCTGCTGGTTGTGCAGGCCACAGTGAAGTCGCAGAATGGCAGCGCCTCGTCACTGGACTGCTCCACAGCCTCAAGAGTCGTCCACCGGCGACACAGGCTAGATCCATCGCCACTGCTGATGCGAGAAAGATAGGCCGCGCCTCCATGCCTATCTGTAGCCTACGCGCCTACACTGATGATGCTACCTGTTAGCAGGTTGACGATGTTCTAAGGTAGGAAATCTAAGCCTTATGAAGTTCCGTTTTGTTCTCCTAAACGAGACTTGAATTCTTTTTTTAAGCTGCCACTGCAATGGCCTTGAGGGTTCTGATCCTATTCTCATCAGAAATCCCGCGTTGATTCATAGTATCATAGGCTGATAAGCCTACCACCCCCCCCCCCCCACCCCCACCTACCCCCCACCCCTCCTTTTTTTTTTTTTTTTTATTTCTGCTCCAGCCTCATACGAATCAGAGGCCAGATTCCCTCAAGCTGCCGACTAGACTGGCATACTTCTCAGTCTTCTAGTTGTGAGCTTACACCATTCCGCATTCGATGTACAATGCCAGGTCTAAGGCGACTCTTCTGGGATCTCTGCATGGTTTTCCACATTCTGGAAGGTCCGCTGTGCACTCCCAGTCGTCCACTTCATCCATTCAACACAGATTCCATGCTTTAATGCCACAATGTTTCCAGACCATGATTTGAGGCCTCCAGCCATGTAGAGAACGTCGATGCTGGTTCTGCGGTGGCGTAGTGTGTCCTCTGGCAGCGCTAACCGCATGTGTGATGTAGCAAGCGCTGAGTTGTGTCTCCACGTGTACCTTCCTTGGTTAGCGCTGCTTTGCATGAACTCAGGACTTGTCCCAATGTTTATTTGCCCAACAGCGTGGACGTGCAGGGTCATGTGATTTCCCGGACATGCAGGGTCATCTGATTTCCCCGGACATGCAGGGTCATCTGATTTCCCCAGACATGCAGGGTCATCTGATTTCCCCGGACATGCAGGGTCATCTGATTTCCCCGGACATGCAGGGTCATCTGATTCCCGGCATGCAGTCATGATTCCGGACATGCAGGGTCATCTGATTTCCCCGGACATGCAGGGTCATCTGATTTCCCCGGACATGCAGGGTCATGTGATTTCCCTGGACATGCAGGGTCATCTGATTTCCCGCATGCAGGGTCATGTGATTTCCCTGGACATGCAGGGTCATGTGATTTCCCCGGACATGCAGGGTCATGTGATTTCCCTGGACATGCAGGGTCATCTGATTTCCCCAGACATGCAGGGTCATCTGATTTCCCCGAACATGCAGGGTCACCTGATTTCCCCGGACATGCAGAGTCATCTGATTTCCCTGGACATGCAAGGTCATCTGATTTCCCCCGTTTCACAAGGTTCGATCAGAGAGTAGATCAGATTCAGTGACCCCTGTTCTGTCAGCCGATTCACAGTCGTCCGTTCTGTCCTTGAGCGTGTCCTTGCTTTCTGCTTCAGTCTCCTGTGAATGGAAGGACAGGCAGTCGTTGTATTCCCTCAGTGCAACTGACTGTGGTTCGTTGTCCAGTACCTCAACGTTAGTGTTTGTGTATTTATCTGATTTGTAAAAGACGAAAAACAAAACAAACAAATAAATGTGTAAAAGACCACTGTCATCGCTCATTAACATTTCTTGAGTAGAAAGAAACTCGTGGAGAGCGTGGCAGCAGAGAGTCCTCAGAAGAGAAGCCCCCTTCAAGCAAGTGTTTCGGCCCTTATCTCCTGACACTCTAGGGGGGTTGGGCCACACCCGGTTCATGACTCCGGATGTCCCTCTGCTGCCCCTTTTTTTCCCATCTTGGGACGAGCCATGGCTGGGATTCGAACCCATGACCCTCTGGACATGCTCTTTTTCCACTTAATGACTCGCGCTTTAACCACTGAGCCACAGGGACACCTGACATTTGTAGGGAAATTAAGCCTTATGAAGTTCACTTTTGTTCCTCCTTGACCAGATCCAGCTTGAGCACCTCTCTGCCGCTTCTGCCATTGCTTTCAGGGCTCTGGTTTTTTCCCTCCCTGCAACTGAGAGCTGTTTCATGAGGGTGTATGCAGACGTTCCTACAAACCCTCTAGCTCCAATTTCTGCAGTGAGGACTTTGACCTGATAGCCTTCTCTCCTCAGGCTGTTTGCCAGATCAGCATACTTTTCAGTCTTGTAGATTTGAGCTGCCTCCATTCTGTTCTCATATGGTACCGTGAGCTCGATCACGATCAGCTGCTTGGTTGACTTAGAGTGGACTACTATGTCTGGTCTCATGCCACTCTTGCTGATGATCTCTGGGTGACTCTTCCATTCTGGGAGGTCTGCAGTGCACTCCCAGTCATCTGCCCCGTCCAGCAGACTCTGCCTGCATGTTTCGAGTGGCACTGTTGTTCTTGGCCATGATTTGCTGCCTCCTGCCGTGAAGAATGTTGCGGGTGCTTTTGGAGTCCTGAATTTCCCTTTTGTGGTGTTGGTACTAGCCCAGACTACTTGTACAATCTCTTTGAGCACTTGGTTGTGCCTCCATGTGTACCTTCCTTGAGCCAGGGCTACTTTACATGAGCTTAGGACATGCTCCACTGTTTGTTTTTCATGGCAGAGGGGGCATGCAGGATCGTCTGTTTTCCCCCACTTCACCAGGTTTGCATTTGAGGGCAGAAGGTCATATGCAGATCTGAGAATGAAGCTGATCCTGAGAGGGGCCATGTGCCAAATGTCATTCCAAGTGAGACTTCTTTGGAGTGCATTCTCCCACGTTGTCCATTGCCCTTGCTGGCTCTGCTGGACTGCTTTTTGGAGTCTTTTTTGGTCTTCTTCTTTTCTCATCTCCTGAATCATCATGTCTCTTTTGGCTTTTCCTTTGGCCTTTGACCACCATTCAGTTTTGGTCACCCCCAGTCCTTGTCTGTTGGTCTGTGTGTGTCCTGTTATTTCTCTGATCTTGAGACTTTCTTTTGCAGAATCCATCGCCTCTTGAACTTTCCATTTTCTGCCTGTCTTCAGCTGGGGCTTGATTGCTTCTACCACCTTGTCTCCTGAGTCCTCCAGCATGCTTTGAAGTCTGATCTTCCCTGCTTTGTATTCCTCCAGGATGGATTTCAGTGGTAGTTTCAGCTTTGCTTGGCGACAGTACAGCGCTATGTCAGTCAGACAGGGTGGGACACCAAGCCATTTCCTTGTGAACTTGTTGATTTTGGCTTCCATTGCCTCCACTGTGCTGGTGCAGATGTCGTATATCATCAGAGGCCATAGGAGCTTTGGTATCAGCATGAACTGCAGACACCAGACCTTGTATTTGCCAGGGAGCCCACACTGGTCAATGGTCTCCAAGCCTTCCTCCGCCATCTGCTTGGTTTCTTTTGCTCTTTGTGTGTCTTTCAGCGTATCATCATACCATCTTCCAAGGCTCTTGACTGGTTCTTCTGTGACTGTTGGAATGGCCTGGTTGGCAACACTGAAGACCACAGATCCGGCCACTTTTCCTTTCCTCAGTGAGAGACTCCGTGATTTCTTTGGCTTGAACTTCATTCTGGATGAGGCAACTATGTCGTCCAGCCTCTCCAGCACACGGCGTGTCTCGTCTTCTCTGGATGAAATCACTGTAGTGTCATCCATGAAGGCCTTGAGAGGAGGCACCTTGTATCCATCGCCAAGGTCTGTTTGTCTCGCGTTGTTTGTTGCTGCTTTCAAGATGAGTTCCATTGCCAGCACGAACAGTATTGGGGAAATTGCACAGCCCATTGCAATACCCACTTCCAAGTTGATCCAGTCTGTTGTGTACTCCTTGGTAGAGAACCGTATTGAGAAGCCATTGAAGTACTTCTTGAGCATGTCGCGGATGTTCTTTGGCACATGGTACATCTCAAGAGCCAACTGTATCATCTCATGGGGCACAGATCCATATGCGTTTGCCAGATCAAGCCACACTACGTCCAGGTCTCTCTTTTCTGTTTTTGCTTTTTGGATTGCGTCCCAGATCATTGTGGCGTGTTCTACACAGCCAGCCACGCCTGGGATGCCACCTTTCTGGACTGACACATCCAAGTACTTGTTTTCCATCAGGTACTTGGTCAGCCTTGCTGCCATGACAGAGAAGAAGATTTTCCCTTCGACGTTCAGTAGTGATATTGGCCTGAACTGGCTGATGTCACTTGAGTTTTGCTCCTTGGGGATGTACACACCATCTGCCGTCATCCACTGGCCGCTGATCTTCTGGTTTCTCCAAGCCGATCGCAGCAGCCTGTGGAGCCACTCCAGCACCTTGGGACATTTCTTGTAAAGCTGGTAAGGTATTCCGTTTGGCCCTGGTGATGATTTGGCTCTGGCTTTGTCGACCACCTTCTTGATTTCCGCCAACGTTGGAGGCTTGCCATTGAACTGTTCCTCAGGGTTGGTTGGCCACACCAGACCTTGAATGTCGAGTGGTGCTTTGCTCTGTGGGTCAGAGTATGTTTTCCTCAGATGCTGCTCAAGAACTCCTTTGTCCACACTTAGGGTCCCAGATTTTGGCTGCTCAGTGTTCTGGCAAACTGGAAGGGGTCTCTGAAGAAGCGCTCTTGTGTCTTCTTCTTTTTGCTCTTCCTCTTTCTCGCAGATTCCGCTTTGCTGAGGGCGCTGTGTTTTTCTTTCAGGTCTTTCCACAGTTTTTCCAAGCCTTGTTTTTCAGCTGGCAGTGCGGTCTTCATTTGCATCTTGAGGTTTTTCTTTTGGACCCTGATCTTGTCCATCTTTTCTTGGCGTCTGGATTTCTTTGGAGGTGTTTTCTCTTTGGGTAGTTTTGCTCCATAGGCGTCTCTACATGTGGCATACACAATGTCCCCATATGTGGCTAGTTTGTGTTCCAGGGTGCTTTTCCCTATCAGTGCATCGAGTCTTTGGACGATTTTTGCATCCAGTTTCTCCCAATTTTCAGTTTCGTTTGCTCGTGGCAGGTTGAGTTTCAGGCGCCTGGCATCGAGGGCCTGTGCAAATTCCTCATCCGAACCAACAGCGTGGATGTCCTTGGCACTGTGGTTTAAATCCTGGCCTTGGTCTTCCGACGTCTTATCTGCTGATGCAGTGCGCTGCCGCTCATTCAGATGAGTCTTCACACATCCCATCTTTGTTCTGTGGATCTTCATGCCACGGGTGGTAGCGAAACGCTTTCCACAGACACATGGATATTCCATTTGGTCCATGTTCATAGTCCGTTTGGGATTTGCAGTCATGATTGGTTGAGCACCGATGGATTCATCATTCTCTCCCCCTTTCGGTGAATCCTGGGAGCATCTTTTCCTTTTATTCTTAGTAGCCACATGTTTAAGGCAAAGTGGGGAGCCAGCCCACAGAGCCCTTGGTTCTGGTCTTTCCCAGTGTCCTCCGGTCTTTCCCGGACGTCACTGGTTTACCCATGCATCAGTAGAAAGAAACTCGTGGAGAGCGTGGCAGCAGAGAGTCCTCAGAAGAGAAGCCCCCTTCAAGCAAGTGTTTCGGCCCTTATCTCCTGACACTCTAGGGGGGTTGGGCCACACCCGGTTCATGACTCCGGATGTCCCTCTGCTGCCCCTTTTTTTCCCATCTTGGGACGAGCCATGGCTGGGATTCGAACCCATGACCCTCTGGACATGCTCTTTTTCCACTTAATGACTCGCGCTTTAACCACTGAGCCACAGGGACACCTGATATTTGTAGGGAAATTAAGCCTTATGAAGTTCACTTTTGTTCCTCCTTGACCAGATCCAGCTTGAGCACCTCTCTGCCGCTTCTGCCATTGCTTTCAGGGCTCTGGTTTTTTCCCTCCCTGCAACTGAGAGCTGTTTCATGAGGGTGTATGCAGACGTTCCTACAAACCCTCTAGCTCCAATTTCTGCAGTGAGGACTTTGACCTGATAGCCTTCTCTCCTCAGGCTGTTTGCCAGATCAGCATACTTTTCAGTCTTGTAGATTTGAGCTGCCTCCATTCTGTTCTCATATGGTACCGTGAGCTCGATCACGATCAGCTGCTTGGTTGACTTAGAGTGGACTACTATGTCTGGTCTCATGCCACTCTTGCTGATGATCTCTGGGTGACTCTTCCATTCTGGGAGGTCTGCAGTGCACTCCCAGTCATCTGCCCCGTCCAGCAGACTCTGCCTGCATGTTTCGAGTGGCACTGTTGTTCTTGGCCATGATTTGCTGCCTCCTGCCGTGAAGAATGTTGCGGGTGCTTTTGGAGTCCTGAATTTCCCTTTTGTGGTGTTGGTACTAGCCCAGACTACTTGTACAATCTCTTTGAGCACTTGGTTGTGCCTCCATGTGTACCTTCCTTGAGCCAGGGCTACTTTACATGAGCTTAGGACATGCTCCACTGTTTGTTTTTCATGGCAGAGGGGGCATGCAGGATCGTCTGTTTTCCCCCACTTCACCAGGTTTGCATTTGAGGGCAGAAGGTCATATGCAGATCTGAGAATGAAGCTGATCCTGAGAGGGGCCATGTGCCAAATGTCATTCCAAGTGAGACTTCTTTGGAGTGCATTCTCCCACGTTGTCCATTGCCCTTGCTGGCTCTGCTGGACTGCTTTTTGGAGTCTTTTTTGGTCTTCTTCTTTTCTCATCTCCTGAATCATCATGTCTCTTTTGGCTTTTCCTTTGGCCTTTGACCACCATTCAGTTTTGGTCACCCCCAGTCCTTGTCTGTTGGTCTGTGTGTGTCCTGTTATTTCTCTGATCTTGAGACTTTCTTTTGCAGAATCCATCGCCTCTTGAACTTTCCATTTTCTGCCTGTCTTCAGCTGGGGCTTGATTGCTTCTACCACCTTGTTTCCTGAGTCCTCCAGCATGCTTTGAAGTCTGATCTTCCCTGCTTTGTATTCCTCCAGGATGGATTTCAGTGGTAGTTTCAGCTTTGCTTGGCGACAGTACAGCGCTATGTCAGTCAGACAGGGTGGGACACCAAGCCATTTCCTTGTGAACTTGTTGATTTTGGCTTCCATTGCCTCCACTGTGCTGGTGCAGATGTCGTATATCATCAGAGGCCATAGGAGCTTTGGTATCAGCATGAACTGCAGACACCAGACCTTGTATTTGCCAGGGAGCCCACACTGGTCAATGGTCTCCAAGCCTTCCTCCGCCATCTGCTTGGTTTCTTTTGCTCTTTGTGTGTCTTTCAGCGTATCATCATACCATCTTCCAAGGCTCTTGAGGGTTTATGTCATTCGCAATAGCTGTTGAATTACA
>CM065736.1:9371526-9376526 GCA_033310375.1 Conus canariensis | reverse complement strand
AATATTCACTTGAGAGAGAGAGAGAGAGAGAGAGAGAGAGAGAGAGAGAGAGAGAGAGAGAGAGAGAGAGATCATTCTCTTGTCTGAGTGAACATCAGTGCAGATTCTTTTTCCAATACATTTAGATGAAACTCCATGCAGAGATCCCATGTGTGAACGCAGGCTTTTTAAAATTATTATTATTATAAACCAACCAACAAACAACAGCCTTGCCGGAATGTTAAATTCTGTTGCAAAAGAGTAAGTAGGCGCCGCGTGTCCTAGGATGGATCTCTCTCTCTCTCCCTCTCTCTCTCCCGCCTTCTCTCCCTCTCTTTCTCGCTCACACACACACGCGCGCGCGCGCGCGCGCGCACGCACACACAATACGCACGCTTGGACGCACGGACACACACACACACACACACAGAGGCCTATACACCGGTGTCAACTGGTATCAAGTGTACATACACTTCATTCCTGAAGACAGAATGTCGCTTCCTGGATCGTGCGATTAAAAGCAGTGACAAGGGCAATATTCCGATCAATGGGGAATCTGGGAACGCGGAAGAAGCATGCACAGTTCCCCCTTTGGTTTCAATGGAGACATTGCTAACAACCCAGTTTAAGCTAATGAAACTTCAGTACGGCAGAAACTGGCAGCAGAAAGTGCAAATGCTTAAAAAAAAAAAAAAAAAAAAAAAAAAAAGCCTACGTGGGCTTGGTGTTCGCTTTCGCTTTCTGCATGGTAGGAATAATTGTTCTGCTTCTTAGCTACCGAGATTATCGATGTCCAAGACAGAATGAACATCAATATCTTAATACGTACGAGGTCAGCCTCTGTGTGTGCGTGTGTGTGTGTGTGTGTGTGTGTGCGTGCGTGCGTGCGTGCGTGTGCCTTCGTGTGTGCATGTGTGTGTGTGATGCTTTTTTTTTTCATTTCCATTTTATGCTATTGATTAATTCTAATTGCAACTTTAATGTAAGTGAAACGGCTAGATAAATGACACCACCCTCCCCATCTCCACGCCAACGAAAGGGGTTTCACCCCAGTGAAGGAAGCGTTTTTCTGGTTTTTTTTCCCTGGGAAGGAATTTAAATCTAAGTTCTGGTTTGTTTCGTTGTAAAGGAGTCAGGCGTGTGGTTGCGTGCGGGGCGCATGGTTGTCCTTGTGTGCATACGAGTGTGTATGCGGAAATCGTCGTGTGGCTATTGCGACACACTATTTCCATTTGCAGTCAGGGTCATACAGGTCTACCTGATCATATGGTCAAGCCGTATTGCCTTTGTCATACAGGTCTACCTGATCATATGGTCAGGCCGTATTGCCTTTGTCATACAGGTCTACCTGATCATATGGTCAGGCCGTATTGCCTTTGTCATACAGGTCTACCTGATCATATGGTCAGGCCGTATTGCCTTTGTCATACAGGTCTACCTGATCATATGGTCAAGCCGTATTGCCTTTGTCATACAGGTCTACCTGGTCATATGGTCAAGCCGTATTGCCTTTGTCATACAGGTCTACCTGATCATATGGTCAAGCCGTATTGCCTTTGTCATACAGGTCTACCTGATCATATGGTCAAGCCGTATTGCCTTCAAAGGGATCCACTGCAGTTGGGGTAATCTTTGGTCAAGGTTGGGTATTTGGTTCTAGCAGCTTTGCGAGCAGACATCTCGCTTCAGTAACTTTATAATTTTCATGTTGCAATGCTGCCAGCCATTGTTCTGTGCATTATTTGTGTGTCAAATTCTTGAGTATATATAAAGACATAGCTGTCGGAAAGTCATTTGTCTGTTTTGTATTGCATATTAACTAATTGTTACCATGCATTCTGTTTCTTACATTTATTTGCATTTTGGCCTGTTTTCAGTTGTCATTTCAATATGCACAGGTAGACGCCCAATCTGTTCCAAATCTTTAATAATACTTGAGGAATCTGTTTACCTCTTTTTCTCTGTGAAAGAAGCCAGAGAATGTACTGTTTTGTCATAAACATACAGCTCTCTCCCTCCGACCTTTAAAAAACAGACAAACATGACCAGTTCTTGTATCTTTTCATATTTTATTAAGCTGTAAAGAAAATACTGCCAACAAATAATGTCCAAGGATACACACAACATTCAACAGGTAATTATGCACATCAGCGTCGTTATGTACAAGGAATATCTTTCGTAATTACACAAAATGAGATTATCAAACACTCCATCCAAACCCAATCTGTCTGAACTTCACATACTGAGCAAGGCATCCTGAGGTTGGCAAAGGAAGCGAGACAGTCCATGAAAAGCCTTTGGTTTGGGGCTAGTTTCTAGCAGGCAGGCCTTCTCAATCGTTCTGTTGCACTTGCAGCCTCATCAGACCTAAAAACTGGAAACAGAACATGTGTTGCATTTCTAGGAAGACTCATGTAAGATCAATCACCGCATAATCTCCCAAATCACTTCCTTCCTTCCTTCCTTATATAATTCAAATAAATACAAACAAAGCAGCTAACTTGCACAGCATGCTGCAGAAGAGTGAGGTCTCAATATCACTGTAATCAACTCTGCCTCCCTGCAGGAACAAGGTGAATGCTGGGAATCCCACTCTGCACCAACACACAAGCGTTGCTGCTCTACGTCCCATTAACTTGGACGCAGATTACCCATGACGTCCAGTTCAAGGCGTAAGCAACTGGGAAAGAGGATAAAAAAAAAACCCACCACACACTCAGCTGAAACGAAAGACTGCTGCGTCGCACCATACAGCAGCCCGCACATGTTAGAAATATCAATTTTGTGGATACCTTCATCCACAGACAGGGACAGTCAACACCAAAGACGCATTGTGACTTTGTCGTTTGCACTCCTGCCCATTTGCTTTGGGTTTTGTGTTGAACAGTGCATACAGGAACACAAATATTATCATAATGCCAGCGATTTTAAATGAATGAACTATAAAAAATTTAGAAAGAGAGGGTGTTAGTTACCGCCAATGACATTGACAAACAAAGCACATGACAAGACACGATGCATTTCAACACTTGGTCTTCTTCAGGCGAAAAATAAATTACATTTAACATTTAAGACAGTACAACAAAGAACAAAATGACTCATCTGTTGTTAGTCCATGTGGTGGTTCCCGAAATTAAAAAAAATAGCGGCAGTCAGACTAAGCTATTAAAGATTATGAAGCTTTAATATAGACATGTTAAGCTGTGCTGTAGACATTCATATCAGATTAAGCAGACATGTATGGACCGCTGTCCCTCTTGGGCCTGTTGGGTCGATTCCTCACTGACATGCACACACTCAACAAAATCAACTCTACCGTATTGATTTACTCAGTTATTTTGCGCCATCAGACATGCTTAGGCTTTGGTCACACATACGCACTTTACGAGTTTTATCACTCCTGAATATTGCGAACTCAATCTCTGTCAGTTTCAATTTATCACTGAATCAGTGTCGGTAAAATCGATCACCTTTTTGGAAGGGACGTAAAGCAGGATATCACTATGGATTGTCTACTCCTGACCCTGGAGACAGATTGTGACTGGACAATCAATCGCAGGACATATAATGATGAGGGAAGATAACTCAAAACAGATCACAATTCTAATCTGTCGGTACTCTCTTCTCAATATCACGGACATGTTTAGTCACAATAGTAAGCAATATTGCATATGGGCATCAAAAGTTGCTATATGTGCAGGCGCTTTAGACAGCACAGATCTATGGGAACCTTAATGCCAATATCTGATCACCTTTGGATCAGCATATCTGTTTTGAGTGAAAAGTCACTGGTTTCTTCCCTCTTCTTTTCTTTCATACCAAGATACGGTCCTTCAGACACCATTATATTTTAACCACTGAAAAGCAAAAATGAGTTTGCCCCCCCCCCCCCCCCCCCCCCCCTCAACCACAACAGCATATATGGACTCACTATATACATATACAAACTTTAAACAAGGGAGAGATACAGTTAAAGACAGAGACATGGAACATGCAGTCGAAAAAGGAAAAAAAAAAGAAAAAAAAATGCGGTATGGGAGAAAATGAAACAAATAATTCCTGAAACAAAGAAAACAAAAGAAGAAGAAAAATACATAAAGAAGAATCAAACTCGAATGACACAAAAAAAGGAGGAAATTTCTGAAAGATGTGGACACCATTTATCACCTCTTCTAAGGAGGTTTCGGATTGGACTACATCTGTGCGTCAAACTGTCTGCATGGTAAAACGAAAACTACAAAACCCATTTGAGCAAAACTTGGAATGACAAAATGTGTCCCAAGGACAACCCCATCAAATTTGGGCATGGATCTGTGGTGGATTTGGATCATTTGGTAGATCCAGGATCCGTTCAACCATGGTGGGGGTCTCTGCTCTCCCATATGCCCTTTAGCTTCTAAGAAGCTGTGACATCCTCACAGACACCAACTCAATCAAAGAAAGCAGCTGCTAACATAAAGAGTCAAACCTCTCCACATGAAGACCTAGCTTTCCAGACCTTTATACGGACAGACAAAAACAAAAACAAAACAAAAAAAAGAAAGAAGAGCTCCTCTCTGTCAATTCATAAATTCATATCATTATGCACTCCATTCTTTCCATCCTAAGTGATCAAACATTTTACTAACAACTACAGAGTAGGTTGAGGTGGCATGACATTATTTTTTATACCCAGATTTAAAGAATACTGTCATTTTTGAAGTCACCTTAAACTTCCAGGCTTCTCCAAAATTTCATAAAGCAGCGTACGTACCATTTATAGCAAACAATCAATCTCCAACATTCATCAAGTTATCCCAATCGCGAGGTTAAAAAAGAAAAATTAAAAAAAGGCAAAAAGCATGCAATCTCCGATAATGAGTACCCTCCATTAAGAACAGAAGAAAACTGAAACATCACACAGTCCCCGACATGCAGAGTTTCCCCCCTTCGCGGCACAGAGAACACCATGTGCAATATTTACATACTGGGTCATATCCATTCCAATGTGAAGAAAGATGGCACAGATATTCAAATCAAAC
>CM065736.1:9334026-9369026 GCA_033310375.1 Conus canariensis | reverse complement strand
TTTAATAAAACATTCCAACGACTGGCCAAAATTTCACAACTTTTTGAGGACTTTTTCTTTTACACGTAAACATAGGCAATACACGTCAACTACAAAATACAAAAATAGCAAAAAAATAAAGTAGCAAACCAGAATTGAGTACGTAAACCATGTTTTTTTTTTTTTTCTAAAAAAGTGATTGTATGTGCAATTTGTACATAGGGAACCAGCAACATATGACCAGGAAAGGAAGAGGGGAGCCAGACTGAGATAACGAGATTCAGACTGCGACTCTAACGGAAAATCACAGCCAGCATTTTCGCAAAAAGAAAGTAGCTGATCTGATTCTACATCAACTGGACAGAATGTACAAAACCATCATTTCAAAAAGAGAAGGAAAGTCATATTTTCAAAGTCTGCATTGCCATGTTCCACAGCCTAAAAACAGGAACAGGTATCATAACACATGTCTCATAAAAGGTATTCAATGCCCCTGGGGGGAAAAATGGAGTATGGAAGCACATAGAGTCTGTACCTCGATTAAGTAGAACAATGGAGAGGGCGGAAAGATAACTCCAAAATACACAAAGGCTTGCGTGCCTTGTGACGTCTACTAAATGAAAAACGCAAACCTGCTTGCAATCCTTTCATAGTTGATGCATATGGACGAGACGCTCGAGAATCACTAAGCGGGAAAAAAAAATGTTCTCACATTTTCCTTAGAATGAAAGCTGTGTGTGTTCATTCTTTGGGAATGAAGTGAATGGTTATGCAGTCACACCTCTCAGCTGAAATTTCAGTTAAGTGATTTTCAGCAGTTAATGTGCTGTACCTCCTGTTTTCCCTGATGTAGAACACTGCAATGCATACTAAGTTCACCCAAGAAGCTCACAAAAACGATGTATGATTTATCCATTTCTGACAGCTTGGAACACTGCAGTGTTTAATAATTTTACCGAAAAGGCTCACAAAAAGGAGTCATGTAACTGTAACAGTTGTGGCTGTTCATGTTCAACCACCTGACATTTCGCAAAGACTTTGGGGCAAGAAAAAAAAAAAAAACACAAAATGTGGTGGTGAACTAATCTTTTTCCTCATAATTCATCTTCCAAACTTTCTGTTAAACAAGCATCAGTGAGAGTCGTTATCTTTCTCTGTCGGACCAAAAGCTGCTTTTTTTTTTTTTTTTTTTACTATTATTTTTTTTTTTTTAATGGACATTACACAGCATTCACTCCAGTGCCAAAGCACCTGCCATACATATTTCACATCCATGGCCAGGTAATATAACTCTCCTCTACTCCCTTGAACCCCAGGAACCTATAAACATTCGCAGTGCTACGTAGTCCAGCAGACTTTCTGTACATAAAGACAACTGGAGGAAAAAAGCAAACAACTCTGAATTCACGTTGCTCCAGCACTCTCTCTTCTTCCACTGCTTCTTCTCGATCACATCATCTTCCTAACTTTGCTCACCAACACTCCCCACCCCCTGCCCTCCCTCACGCCCTCCCAGTAAAAAACCATTTAAGAAACAGGAAAAAAAAACAAACAAACAGAAAAAAACCCATCCCCTGTACATGTACAACAGCATTTCTTTTTTCTTTTTTTCTTCACCTTTAAACTGCCTCAAATTTGTTCACCCCACCCAAGCATTTTGCTTTACAAGGCATACTTAAAAAGGTCCAACTGCGGTAGCTTTCACTCTGCTGTTAGGTATAGTTACAACATTTAACACCAAAACTGGTACACCACTTTCAGCTTCCACCAGAGATTGTTTTCTCCCAACAAGAAATCTCACTCAAACGCTTCCATTCAAAGCAATAATGACCAGCAGCGTCACACGATCAAAGGCAGCTGCCTGCTGAACAAGAAGAAGTTTGTGTAGTGTCCATGGAGACGTGGCAAGGCACGGGCACTCCGCCGCACGGCAGAGCATCCACGACTGCTTGATCCAGCGATGCCCAGCTGGGTTTTGTGCAGACAGAAAGGAGTAGTCAGTCTTCTTCATGATGTCTCCACTTCCCTATGGCCGTTGCCACTCTCCTCGCTGAAATGCCTCTTCCACTGCCGTTGAGAATTCTAACACACAGTTCTTCCTGTGAACACACCATTAGAACATATTCGTTTGGGAAGGAAAACAACAAAACAACACACAATCAAACAAATGTGAAGAGCAAAGCAAAATAAGCAAAAACTGTAAAGAACAAAGCAAAATCAACAAACTCACAAATAAACAAACCTCTTTTGTACACACATCTTTTTATGTGGTCGAATAATTTTCTTTTCATGTTTATTTATCAACATCTAACATTTATGTTCAGTGTTCCTTATATTATTATAACGCACAACTGGGGGTAACTGATGAACAGATTTTGAAGTCTGATGTACTGATTTTCACACACAAGGTCCCCTGGACACACTTTTTTTTTTTTCAGTTGTGAATACGACTGTTTTTCTGCAGCTTTGTTAAAAGTCAAAAGTTGCAAAGTCTCCACGAGATGCAGTGACATGATTTCACTTACAAATGCAGTCAAATGCTTCAATTTCAGAACTGATGCCCCTGAGTATTCTCAGTCTCCACATCTGGTGCAAGAAAAGAAGCAATCAGGGTTCTGATTCAGTTGAATTTTCTTTCTTTCTTTCTGCATACGCAGGCTGATACTCCTGTGGACACTGCCTGTATATACAGGCAGTGCAGTTTTGTGTGTATAACCGTTTCTCATCCCGCCATTAAGGCAGCCATACTCCATCTTCAAAGAAATTCAGTTGAATGAATCGGCCTCTGATTTCACTGAAGAGACTGACTTTATTCCTCTTCTTCAGTGTTCTGATTCACTTGAATGAGTCAGCCTCCGATTTCAGTGAAGAGATCGACTTTATTCCTCTTCTTCAGTGTTTTGATTCACTTGAATGAGTCAGCCTCCGATTTCAGTGAAGAGATCGACTTTATTCCTCTTCTTCAGTGTTTTGATTCACTTGAATGAGTCAGCCTCCGATTTCAGTGAAGAGATCGACTTTATTCCTCTTCTTCAGTGTTTTGATTCACTTGAATGAGTCAGCCTCCGATTTCACTGAAGAGATCGACTTTATTCCTCTTCTTCACAGTTCCAGATAAACAGACCACTACAGGTGGTAGTGTGGGCAGTGCCATTCTGTTTGCAATCTCATTTTCAATTTTGCAGAAGAGACTGACAGAAATGGTAGAAGACCGTCATACCACCAGCGAGGCTGTTGGTCTGAAAAACCTTGTTCTAACAACAAAATCTCATTCTATCTTTTCAAAGGGTTGGCCATCATGTGCTGGTGTCTATGGGACAACATAAACGTCAGTGCGACTGATTCTTCGAAGTTTTGATCTTGGCTGCCATGGTAAACAAGAAGCAGAAAGCCAGTGACAGAAAAACCGAAATAGATATACAGCAGCAATTCCACGTGTGATGGAAGGCCAGGGTGACAGTGTTGTAAACATGGGAAAGATCAGGCAAAGTCCTAGACTAGCTACAAGATCTGCGGAGAAAGTCTCATGTCTACACTCCCTTCCCCTTTTCCCTATCTTCTTCGTTTGTTGCGGTTGACAAATCTCTGTTCATCAAACTGAGAATGTTCTCAATGGAAAAAAATAGCAAAAGGGACAGGAGGAGATGGGGGGGGGGGGGCTTAAAAAGGATTTTACCCATCTTTTGTTCGCTTCTGTTGCTTTTGGTTTGAAAGTAGCTTAGTCATTGCATATTTCAATACCTATCGGTGAGTGCGTTGTTCCATGGCACTGTACAGCAGAACTGGTTTGTGTGTTAATGCAGCACTAATGCATACTTAATAATTTCTGCAAATGTTTCTTTAAATTGTAGCAACCCTCAGACTTCACAAACGATCCTCAGATTTTTTGACAGAGATTTCAAAGGACGCTTGATTTTGAATACTAGATCGAATACCGACGTCTCCTAGGATTAAATTTTTCAATGATCACTAATCTGTTAAGGTTCATATAGGTGGTTCTCTGAAAATAATATGAACTGAAAAAAAATAGAGAAAAGAGAATGCACTACAACATAAAAAGACTTAGAAAAAGAATGTAAAACCATGAATTCTGATGACAGACACACGCATACATTCCTTGCTTACACACAGAAAACCAACCTAAAAAATCCCCTGAAAATCACACACACACACACACACACACACACACACACACACACACACACACACACACACAACGCAGAGTGAGTGAGTGATAGTAACTCAAAGTCATACATAAGATAGCCAGGGTGAGACAGAAAGAGAGAGAGCGAGGAGAGAGAGAAGAGAGAAAGATAGAGAGACAGAGAGAAGAGAAAGAGAGAGAGAGAGAGAGAGAGAGAGAGAGAGAGACACACACACACACATACACATTACACACGCACAAATTACAGTCAAAACTCACCTAATCACCACTCTCTTCAGACAATGTCCTTGTAGGTGAGGAACTTCTGCAGTGGCAGAGGCACGGGGAGCGACTGAACTTCCTGAGAATTAACCTGCGACCGGATTGCACGCCGGCACAAGTGCATCAGGCGGGCGGGTCCACCAGAGGGCGCTGACAACACCGACATGGATCCACTGGACATTCTGTCAACATAAAACAACATTACCTCATTAAGACACTGTCAGCCAATGTTATCAAACAAGTACAGTACAAAGATAATGTCCTTAACTCACATAAACTGAGGTAACAGTTTTCTGAACTGAA
This sequence comes from Conus canariensis, assembly GCA_033310375.1. Classification (NCBI taxonomy): domain Eukaryota; kingdom Metazoa; phylum Mollusca; class Gastropoda; order Neogastropoda; family Conidae; genus Conus; species Conus canariensis. The sequence goes on along the minus strand of CM065736.1, from coordinate 9,364,318 downwards.
GACAAAGAAGGCTTTATAATTTCCCTAGAAGAAACCACTAACATGTTCTGATGGAAGAAGGATGAGAGTATTCATTCAAACATACAAGTTATCTGACTGAAATCAGTTATTACATAACTCTACAAGTTTTCATGAATTTCAAAAGTTACTGCCTTGCAGGTAATGATAAAGGTGTCGCAAACAAAGGCACTGATCTTCACAATTTTCATCAATAACCATAACAAAAGATTTTGAATGTTAACCTTACATTGATAAAGTCTGCTTTAAGACTTTTTTTTTCCAAAACAGATTACATTTATACAAGTAATTTCGTTTTCAGTCTCTTGGGATAATTGAATGATCTGCCTGCGGTAACAAAACTGAACGCCACTTGTAGTCATTCAGAACTACATAACATTTCCATCTAAACTGGCAAAAAATGGTTCATGCTATCAAAAAAGGAGAATGATGCATGTGCATTCAAATATTCAACCAGAATGCAATTAAACTGGAACTTGCAAACAGACTTCAACTGAAAATTAATTCAGATGTGTATTGTGTGATATTCACTTTGAATTTTGCTTTTAAAGATATCCAATTTTTGCAAAACGGTGCATTAGAAAATTTAAAAACAACACGCAGAATAACTGTATACTACCCGTTACTTCACTTGTATGTCTTAACACTCGAGACAACAGTGTCCTTACATCCCACAAAGTTTGGAACATAACAGCGACAATTAACTTTGAAGCATTTCAAAACGTTAAAACAATAAACATGGAATCTTACATTACCCTCCAAACTGGCATTCAGCTTTGCTACGCACTCATAAACCAAATCAGACCTGACTGATCGCAAACAAACTTGTTTTTCTCCATTCTTAAATCTTTCCTTTGTTTCCAAAAGAATTTTTTACACGATTATTTATTCATCATTCTTCTAAAAAAAAAAAAAAAATCAACAGTATGGTCTAAAACACAGGGAAAAGAAACACAAAGTCGGTAGAGGGATGCCAACAAACCTGAACAACCTACATTCGAGACTACCAACAAGCAGAAGCAGAGAAAAAGCATCATCCGCGGCAGACGCAGAAAGTTTTTGGCTTTCTGGCTGCAGCGAAGGGAGGCCACTTCCGCCAACTTCACTTCGTCCAATCAACCTCCACTGCGAAGAAAATTAGCAGGTTCCAATATCATGGCGAAGTGGGGTGCCTATCAGAGGCAGCACCCATGTCAACACATTACACAGTATCTAGTCTACACCATGCATCACAACATCACTCAGTTCCAAAACAATTTCACACAGTTTGCATTGCTCAAAATGTGAATTAAATTCCAAACAATCTTCACCCCCACAATCATCACACACTTTCCACACCGATTTTTTCAAAATGATGCTTTCATGTCAAATAACATTTTGTACAGTAACAACTCTACAGCATGACTTGAAGTCACGCATGACAGTTCTTACGACTCCAAGAAACACATGTGCTATTCTTACATTTTTACACCTTTGCTTTGTCATTAACTGACAAAGTAACAATATTTTGTTTCAAATAATCTAGCAACAAGCACATCCTATTGTATCTTAAAGTCACATATGCATAAGCGTGCAGCACACACACTTGGTATCAATATCACACAAATGCAGCCACACACGCAAACATACACAAACAAACACAACCAGTACAAGTACCAGTAAGTTATCACTTTATGAAGCAATCTTTTCACAGACCTATATGAGCCCCCTCTCCCTCTCTCTCTTGTACTCTCTTCCTCTTCATAGTCTTATAGTCTTCTCTTTGCTGTTCCGCTGGGATTATAAGTATCAAGACCTGACACTCTCTCCTCTACTTAAGATGAAACTATAGAGAAAACGTTTCATGGCTGTGTGTGTGTGTGTGTGTGTGTGTGTGTGTGTGTGTGTGTGTGTGTGTGTGTACATATACATGACATAGTTGTGAGGAAGACAGGACACAGAACACATAGATCTTTTGTCTTACACATTTTAACTTAAAAAAAATAAATGCTTGCAAACTTCTGACCGGTTTTCAAATATACAGAGAAAGCTGACAGTGATGGTTTTGTCTGTAAAGTAATGAACTCCAAGTTTACTTAAAATAACAGAAACCAAAGACAAAACATGCACAAAGTTGTATCCTTCTATCTGCATGTTAAACAGAGAGAGACAGAGAGGAGAGAGAGAGAGAGAGAGAGAGAGAGAGAGAAAAGAAGAGATAAGAAGAAGAGAGAGAGAAGGAAGAGAGAGAGAGAGAGAGAGTGGAGAGAGTGAGAGAGAGAGAGAGAGAGAGAGAGAGATACAGACAGAGAGAAGAGAGAGAGAGAGAGAGAGAGAGAGAAAGAGAGAGAGAGAGAGAGAGAGATACAGACAGACAGACAGACAGACAGACAGAGAGAGGTGGGGGTTGGGAAAAGGGGTTTCGTTCATAACCTGCCACCCTGACAAATTTCACTTTGATAGAAATGTACACCCCTCATATATCTGAACATCCTGGTTTCTTTCCTTTTGACGCTAACTGAACACCATAAAGGCCCTTCTTCTTCATGCCCCTCATTCAGGACACGCCGGCCTTACAATAACCCAAAGGCCACTCCCCCCTTTCAGGTTCTGTCAGCACCCCATTTGCTATTCCCACAAGGACACACCTGGTACAGGTAAACAGGCTGTTTCTGATTCTGTCAATCGGTGTTTTCAACATGTTTTTTTTTTTTTTTTTTTTTTTTGCACATGAAAGTATACTGAAAAAATTTTTACCAAGACACATTATACTCCTCTCACATGACCAAAAAAAAAAGAAAAGAAAAAAAGCCAGAACATGAAGAAGACAGCATGCGCCACACACCACACACAGAGTCACACAGACACACACACACACACAGACAGAGGGACAAAAGGAAGGTGGGAGGAAAGGAAGGAGAGGGGCTGGGGGCTGGGAGGTGTGTGTGTGTGTGTGTGTGTGTGTGTGTGTGTGTGTGTGTGTGTGTGTAGTGTGTGTGTGTGTGTTGTGTGTGTTGTGTGTGTGTGTGTGTTGTGTGTGTTTTGTGTGTGGTGTGTGTGTGTGTGTGTGTGTGTGTGTGTGTGTGTGTGTGTGTGTGTGGTGTGTTGTGTGTGTGTGTGTGTGTGTGTGTGTGTGTGTGTGTTGTGTGTGTGTGTGTGTGTGTGTGTGTTGTGTGTGTGTGTGTGTGTGTGTGTGTGTGTTGTGTGTGTGTGTGTGTGTGTGTTGTGTGTGTGTGTGTCGTGTGTGTTTTGTGTGTGTGTGTGTGTGTGTGGGTGGTGTGTGTGTGATGAGCGAGTCCTCCATGGCTGAGCGGCGCCAATGTTGGCAGTGACTGACTGACGTCATTCACACCATCTCAATTCAGAACACACACTTGACACAGAAACCAAGTCTCCAAAACAATCTCTTTCACAAAAACGACAAAACAGACCTTAAACACACTTAATCACCAAGAATGGTCTACACTGTATGTTCAATAAATGCTCCACAAAAGATCTGTCACACACATATCATTAAAAAAAAAAAAAGAAGAAATTCTGGATCAAGATTCGACCAACTTTCCCAGACAGATCTAAGTCGCCTCTGAATATACCCAACACACTGAGTGAAGAGATCAACCACAAGGTCACAGTTGGGGGGGGGGGGGGGGGGGGGGCTCTCTCCCCATGGATTACTTCACAGTTAGTTTACTGGTGGTACTACTGGGGCCTTGCAGCAAAGTTGTCAATGTGTATGAAAGGGGAGCGGGACCAACATCAGGACAGAAGGTATACAGCAACAGAGGCGGGACTGACAGAACCTGAATGGTGGGCACAGAACATAGGCCAAGGGTGGTGGTGGGGGGGACTTTAACCCGTCAGTTTAAAAAAAAACAAAAAAACAAAAACCAAGAGAACTAGTTCGACTTTCACATTGTTTTCTTGTTCAAACGAAGAAGTACTTATAACAATTCGTAGAAATTCCGCATCAAGTAATTAAGAGTTTCCATCCAGAAACTTAAAATTAATTTTCATCTGCTTATTCTTTTGACTTCTCATACCTTATGATAATGAAGACGGTATGCCTGCAGCAGAATTCTTGGTTATCAACCTGCATTTCAGCAGTTAAGGCCTTCATCAATAACCACTTTTACCTTTTTTTGCTTTTCTTCTTCTTCTGCAGCTTCCTTTTACATTGTTAACATTTACATTAGAGTGGGGAAAGTGTTCAGAAACTCACATTCCATGGGGACGCACATTCTAGAAGACAGAGGTCATCCATGGATCATCAAACATTGTATAATTTCATCCATGGATCATCGAACATTGTATAATTTCATCCATGGATTATCAAACATTGTATAGTTTCCAAGTCCCATAAAACACAATCATCAAAATACTCCTGTATCTAATAGATATTCCTTCAATGATGAAAGGCGGTCAACTAATGCGGAACAAAAAAATTGTGGGGGTGGGGGGAGAGACGGGGGTGGCGGTGGTGGTGAGTGACACAATCAATAGAATTTTGACCATACGGAACATTCACTAAGCGTGGAAAGATTTTTTTCCCTTGCTCTAAGAATGGAAAAGACAAAAGAAAAAAACAACAAAACAAAACAAAACTGACATACACATTGCAATTCACTCCACTACCCCCTTCTCTCTCTCTCTCTCTCTCTCCTCTCTCTCTCTCTCACACACACACACACACACACACACAAATTCTCCATTACTTACTCACTCTATCTCCCTCCCTCCCTATCCTTCTCTCACAAGCAAGCACACACACGCACACACACACCAATTCCCCAACAATATTTCTCTTTCTCTCCCTCCCTCTCTTTCTCATGCACAAGCCTGCACTCATGCGCGCATACACACACACACACACACACACACACACGGTAATGTTGCTTATAGCCCAGCCGACCGCAAAGGGCCACATCAGGGCTGACACGCACACGCGCGCGCGCGCACACACACACACACACACACACACACACACACAGAGACTGACAATGTGGCAGTGTTATACTGCAAGACAAAGACACAGACGGCAAAAATGAAAGATGGAGACATGAGGGAGGGAGGGAGGGAGGGAGGGAGGGAGGAAGAGAGGGAGAGAGACAGACAGACGGACAGACAGACAGAGACAGAGGGAGAAAGAGAGCGACAGAGACAGAGAGAGTGAATCTCCTGTGTGTCTAAGCCAGTGTGAACTTGGCCCTTTTCTCCTGTGTGTCTAAGCCAGTGTGAACTTGGCCCTTTTCGTGCTCCAGTTAACATCCACTGGGCCAGGGACAGTTCTTAGCCATGAACACATTCATGACATGAGGGGGAATGAACCAGGTCAAAAGGTCAACACTTCAGGGGATAAGAGCAGGAAACCAGAGAACTATGGAGACCTTATCTTTCCAAAAGGTCCACATTACTGGGTTTTTTTCTTCATATTGTAAAAAGGAGGAACTGTGTGGCACAAATATAATTTTCATGTTACTTTCATTTTTATGCAATAAACATTGTTGCAGTTACGTGCAACCGTTATCCTCAGAAACATTTATGATAGGGTGGAAAAAAAAAAAAACTGCTTTTAAAAAATACTGCATCGAACAATGGATGACAATGATACTCAAATATATATATATATATATATATATATTATTGGGCTTGTTTTATAGCCAGCTACAAATGTACCGTCAGCATACATACAAGTTCATGAGTGACCTTTTCATGGATGATTTGATGGGGTTTTTTTTGGTTTTGTTTTTTTTTTGTCCCAACCCCTGCGCCACCTCAGAGGCAGTGCACCCACGCCCCTCGTTCCGACACCCGTCCACAGCCACAGCCCGGTCGGCCCCGCCGCAGTCCCGGCACCGGTAATCCACAGGGAGCAGTCAATGTCAAGTTGTCAAGAGGCAACCCACCGGAGGAGACACTGCACTGCTGCCGAGTCACTTCGGTGGTGTTCAGTGGCGCCTGTTCTGATCTAATATGCAGGACACCACCTACTAAGCCCCCTACTGACGACAATAATTGCTTAGTCGCTGAGCCGGCGTGAGTGAGCTCTCCCTCCAGAGGGCGCCCCCAGGTCCGTCCAACGACAGCCCCCATAGACTAACCGATACCGGTGACCCCGACGGAACCAAACCAAGGCCATAGATGTGGAGAGGACATCGAAATTGAGGTCACCATGAGAGCAGGGCATGAAAAGCCACAGAATTTGAGACTTTTTTTTTCTTTTTATGCTGGTCGATGAGAATGAGGATGATTAAGATGATGCTACGGATTTCCATTTTGGTCTGAGACTACGTGACAGGGCTGTACTCTACGCTTCCTTTCACAATATATCCCGGCGTCAACCAGGCCCTAGAGATACAGGCACCTGCAGTGTTGGTCAAGAAATTTGAGCAACACTCTCAGAAACGCATCCATTAAGTGGATGAAACTCGACTGTGTGGTCCCAGTCTTCCAAACTGAGTCCGCAGCAAACTCAACTCTGGGTAGGAGCCGGTTGGGGCAGTAAAACCCACATGACTCGGATGGGATTCGAACCCACGACCTCCCAGCCGGGAGTCCGCGACGCTAACCACTTCGCCACGGCGGCTGGTCATAGATGATTTGATTTTTTTTTTTTTTTTTTTTAAAGAGAAAAAAAAAACACACAATAATGAAAAAATATTACTTTGTTCCCTGTCTAAAGTTTTCTGAATATTACTGCAATCTTACTTGAATTTTTTTTCTTTTTTATAATAATAGTAAACAAAATAAAGATATGTCATTTTAACTGCTTTAAACAGCATGCCAAAAGAAAAAAAACACAAGTGAACTTTGTTTATAGTTTCACTGTTCTAATATACTCTTGACTTCGCCCTCTCCCTGCCTGCCCCCCCCCCCCCCCCCCCCCCCCCCCCCCCCGACTTAAAATTTGTCGGGTTTTCCCCCTCCAGGCTAAAGACATCCAAAGCATTATCACCCCCATCAGCTTAGCAAAAACAGATCAACAGACAACTTCCTCTCTATCTGACTGTCAAACCTAACTTTGCATTACTAACTTTCTGAGCGGTCATACAAATCACTTGGCATACATACTAATAGTTGATCGATTTCCACTGAAAAGGTCAACCGCTTCACCGTGAACTTTAACCCCCATCAGCATGACCATGGAAAAAGCCCAGAGGAGGGTTTTGTAGATCTATGTGAATATTCATGAATGGACAGCAGCTGCTCTTGGCAAGAGAAGTGAAGGACACGCTTATCAAAGTGACAGGTGCTAGGCAAATTCTTTGTCACAACATGGCTACTTCTTTAATCTCTTTTGGCTGCTATTTTCCTTTTTTTTTTTCTTCTTCATACACGAATTAGAGTCCCAAGATAACCTCCAATTTCTTCCCAAGGTCTCTCCAAATCCAACGCGCAGGAATGTTTTTCTTTTCCTTTTTTTTTTTTCCCAAACCTTCACCATTCCACAACAAAAACCCCAAAACTCTTCCCAGCATTTGAAAATGTTCATACTTTTTAAGCATGCACAATGCCATATCTCATTTGTGCCATTACTGGTTAAACCTTGACCTAAGTGGAAAGCTTCATTCACTGTGGGTGTTGACAATCCAGAGCTTAAGGCCTGATGGAAAATCCCCAAGACAAACCTTAGTGATGTGCACAAGGCAGTGAAAGGGGCCGCAGCCGGTTTAAACGTCAGCTATAAATTCTGTTTGGTGGGCTGTAGTCGTGTAACATACGAGATAAAAAAGATGTATTTGCCAAGGTGCTACATCTAACAGAAAAATTTGACTGAATGTTTCTTCTGTCGCTTCATAGCTTGCTAGGATCTTTCTTCTGACTCAATGTAACTTTCTGTACAGTCATAACCATTTTTTTTTTTTACAATGATGTTTGCTGTTTTCATGTGAAAATAGCAACTACTATGTGCTTGGCATTTTTTTTTCCTCCTTTTTAACCTGAAATGTAAGGTAAGAACTTCCCATACTTTCATATTCTTTTATTCTTAACACATGTACTCCCACAAGTGTGCTGGGTGAAAACAGTTCGGATATTCTGAGACATCTGGGTGTTGCATTCCATATTTCTTGGTCTCCTCCCCACCCACCCCATCCTCTTTTTTTCCTCTTTTATTTTCACTTGTTCTTTCTCCCTCACCACCCATTTCTTTCTGTTTCACCCTACACACAGCCATGACACTTCTGTCAAAGACCCAGCATCACATGGGGCAATTAATACCAAGTCATCTTTATGCCACCCATCGGAGGAGACACTGCATCGCTGCCAAGCCACCTGGTGGTGTTCAGTGGTGCATACGTTAGGACACAACCAACCAGGCACCAGGCACAGACACTAATAGCTTAGCTGCAGAGCCAGTCAGCATTAGCTCCCTTGCCCTGATCTGCCCTCTTTGGCATGAAAAAGGACCATGCAAGACACAGAACCTCATGGAAAATCTGCACTGAAGAATCCAAACCATCAGAATGACATTACTCGTCAGCCACTAAAACATCAGATACACAAACTACCAATGAACAAATGCATCAAACAGGTCAAGCACTGAAGCAGCACAGACCATATGAAGATTTCCTTAAATCAGTTGAGAAACAAAAACCATGTTGACACGGTCGAGGTAAAAAGATCCAGTGGCTTCGCTACAACCGTCCTCCAGGGAAATGCTGAAGGAAGACACTTGAAAGGAAGACAAACAGATTGACAGCAGTGTAGAACAGACAGGGAAATGCTGAAGGAAGACACTTGAAAGGAAGACAAACAGAAGAAAAACAGACTGACAGCAGTGTAGAACAGACAGGGAAATGCTGAAGGAAGACCAAGGAAGACAAACAGAAGAAAAACAGATTGACAGCAGTGTAGAACAGACAGGAAATGCTGAAGGAAGACACTTGAAAGGAAGACAAACAGAAGAAAAACAGACTGACAGCAGTGTAGAACAGACAGGAAATGCTGAAGGAAGACCAAGGAAGACAAACAGAAGAAAAACAGACTGACAGCAGTGTAGAACAGACAGGGAAATGCTGAAGGAAGACACTTGAAGGAAGACAAACAGAAGAAAAACAGATTGACAGCAGTGTAGAACAGACAGGGAAATGCTGAAGGAAGACACTTGAAAGGAAGACAAACAGAAGAAAAACAGATTGACAGCAGTGTAGAACAGACAGGGAAATGCTGAAGGAAGACACTTGAAAGGAAGACAAACAGAAGAAAAACAGATTGACAGCAGTGTAGAACAGACAGGGAAATGCTGAAGGAAGACCAAGGAAGACAAACAGAAGAAAAACAGATTGACAGCAGTGTAGAACAGACAGGGAAATGCTGAAGGAAGACCAAGGAAGACAAACAGAAGAAAAACAGATGACAGCAGTGTAGAACAGACAGGAAATGCTGAAGGAAGACAAGAAGACAAACAGAAGAAAAACAGACTGACAGCAGTGTAGAACAGACAGGGAAATGCTGAAGGAAGACCAAGGAAGACAAACAGAAGAAAAACAGACTGACAGCAGTGTAGAACAGACAGGGAACCCATCCACAGAGACCCAGACCTCTCCACACAACTGACAAAAACCAGAGGAACCTCGTGAACTGCTCTTCAGTGTGACCCCCCCCCCCCCCCCCCCCTGAGAGATATGGGTGAAAGAGCAGTGTTTCGAACAGATCACAATGTTCCAGAACTTGTAAACAGACAAGCGCCTGGATGTCTTCTCATTCAATCAAACAATGCCATCCAGTGTCACTAGTTTGCTATTCACATCCTATGATAGAGCCATGAACCAATGTGTGCTTTGAAACAGCTGATACAGAATCGTCCAGAAATTACAGTCTGGGTTATTTTCAGAATGGCTGTAAACTTTTTTTATGTTAGTGTTCTGCCTGACTGATCGGCAGCTGCTCACATGTCGCAGAGTGTCACCGTGTGATGAGTCACCTGCTGTGACAATCCTTGCAGCGCATTGCACAAACAAACAAACACACACTATCACCACCCACTGCCTTCCTTCTTCAGCACATTCACATTATTTAGCACATACACATGTACACAAGTAAATACATGTACACACTCACAGACTCACTCCCTGACCATAAAAAAAAAGATCTATGCACAAAACATAACACCAACCATCTGTCTCATTCTGTATCTCCATCTTCCCCCTCCCCTCCTCCCTAGCATTCCTCCAACTCCATATCAGTTCTCTGTCATGCGTAAAAATTGTTAATGAAAGGCACCATCTGTCATGAGTCACCTTTTGTGACCTGACCTCCCCCCCCCCCCCCCACCCCCACCTCCCCTCAGCCCTCTTCTGTCCCTGTCCTTCTTTCCCACCCCCCTCTCACCGTTCTCGTGGCCCCTATGTTCACATTACTGAACAAACCTCGTATCTGTTTGTGATTATCAATATCTGCTACTGCTGCGCAGTCTGAATTCATAGCTCATTACTTCTTTTCTCACGTGAGAGCTGTAATGGTTTAATGAAAGCAGAATGACAAGCTGACAACATGGCGTGGCTGGGGTGGGGGTGGGAGGCAAGCTCTTTGAAGCAGTCACACTCACAGCTGTGCATCGGATCGACAGCAGCATCATCAAACCGGGGATATATATTATCGTTAGTCAGCCGGACTCATATTTCATACTAGCTAAACGTCAGGCTGAGATACCGCTTTGTTGCTGGGAGGTGTGTATGTGAGTGTGCATGTGGGTGAGCATGTGTGAGTCAGCCTGTGCATGTGCGAGACTGTGTGTGAATGTGCAAGCGTATGTGAACATGAGTGAGCATGCCCATGACTGCGTGCGACGCTTGTGTTTACATATCTGCAAGAGTATGTCTATTTCTCATCTGTCTACGTCAGTATGCATGCGCATACAACTGAAGTGACAAGTCCACATACATGCGTAAAGAACATGTGTGTGTAGTTCTGTAAACTAAGACACAAGGTGACTCACTGACTGCATGTGTGTAAATGTGTGAGGCGATACTGGTTTGTTGTTGGAAGAGGTGTGTGTGTGCGTGTGTGGTGTGTGTGTGTGTGTGTGTGTGTGTGTGTGTGTGTGTGTGTGTGTGTGTGAGTGCGTGCGTGCGTGCGTATGTGCATGCGTGCGTGCGTGCGTGCGTGCGTGCGCGCGTCTCTGATGCAGATATATGAACACGTATTTGAATGAATGTTGTCGAGCGCTTTGAGATGTTAAAGAGCGCTATGGAAATACCACATTATTGACTCACATATGGAAGTAAAGTGCGCCTCTTTAATCACCTTCTTTCGGTTTCCGTGTGTTGTGTTGTGTTGTGTGTGTGTGTGTGTGTGTGTGTGTATGTGTGTGTGTGTGTGTGTGTGTGTTGTGTGTGTGTGTGTGTTGTGTGTGTTTGAGTGAGTGAGTGAGTGAGTGAATGAGAGAGAGAGAGACAGAGAGTGTTGTGTGTGTGTGTGTGTGTGTGGTGTGTGTGTGTGTGTGTGTGTGTGTGTGTTTTGTGTGTTTGAGTGAGTGATGTGAGTGAGTGGAGTGAGTAAGAGTGTGTGTGTGTGTGTGTGAGTGTGTGTGTGTGTGTGTGTGTGTGTGTGTGTGTGTGTGTGTGTGTGTGTGTGTGCAGATGTGTGTGTGCACGTGTGAGTGTGTGTGTGTGAGAGAGAGAAGAGGAGAGAGAGAGAGAGAGAGAGAGAGAGTGTTGTGTGTATATGTATGCATGTGTCTGCAAAAGGTGTGTGTGTGTGTGTGTGTGTGTGTGTGTGTGTGTGTGTGTGTGTGTGTGTGGTGTGTGTGTGTGTGTGTGTGTGTGCCTGTGCTCAGATGCGCATACTGATATGTGATGGTGGCATGTATGAATCTGCATGCTAATTTTTGTGTCATTATACATGTGTCCGGCTTTGCGCTCGAGTGCTTCTCTGTGTCTGTGCATACGCATGTGTGCTTTTCTGTGTGCCTATGCTTGTGCAAGCATATAACCAAATATGTCCACAAACATGCATACATGTGGAATGCTTTGCGCATGTCTGTAAACAGAGACAACACAGAGCGACAGACTATGTGTACACTTCAACGAAGTGTCTGCAAACATGGTCTGTACGTAAAACGAGAACACTTCAAATCCGTTTCACGCACGGATACTTTTACAATGACTCTCCAACATCTGCCTTAAGATAGTCTGTCTGTTAATGTTGTTTACAAACAACAACAACAAAAGAAAGAAAAAACCCCCAACAGCCATGAAACATCATCCACGGTACCTCCTCCCCATCCCTTTTAACACTCCTTGACCTACCCCCCCCCCCCCCCCCCCCCAACAATGAAAACCAGGGACCGAGACTCGCAAACTAGGTCAAAAAAGCATGCGATCTTGCTCCCCCCATTATCCACCCCCCCCCCCCCCCCATTCTCCTCTCCCTTCTGTTTTCCCTATCAGTGACTCTGTCAGGATGAGTAGACATGGTGAGATGTAGGTCAAGACGGCCTGACCTCCAGACGTCCCTAGGTTGCCTTTTGATTGATTGCCAGTGCGAGTGGAGGAGCTGGATTTCTGGGTTACAAGGGCGGTCTTGGTCTGTCGTCGTCATTACATTAACCGGACCAGCCTTAGTGCATGAACCTTGCCCAATGTCTTACAGAAAGTCCGGTATCACTAGAAAACCTTTATTGGGAGAGAAAGAAAGAGAGAGAGAGAGAGAGAGAGAGAGGAGAGAGAGAGAGAAAGAGAGAGAGCCTGGCTGGAACTTCGGGACTTGAAGGAGATTCATTGTAAGAACAGACCTGAGAATTCCAATAAATTTCCATCTGGTGTATTTTTCCAAATATCTGGTGTACTCTATGGACAAGCCTAAGAATATCAAAGGTTAGGATTGCTGTAGAAGTTTGGTGATCCTTATCAGTCACAGTGTCACACAGAATTTTTGTGAGGTTGAGTATCCAAATCGCCTCTTTGACTACAAGAAGTCTGACTGGCACTTCAAAAATCAAGTGAGAATAAAACAAACCAAATATTCAGACCGCTGACCAAAGCAAAGGTGAGCACTTTATTTATTCGATAATCAAACCGTGTTTTTCTTTTTTCTCTGCATAACACTGGTCTTGTGCAACACAAGAGTTCTCCACTCCATGTTTGCCATCATAGCTGCTTCTGTTAAAATCAAACTGAAATTTCTGATTGGCTGTCAAACATCAATTCCTGGTTTTACACACAGCAGCTCTGCAGATTTGCAAATGAGTCTGATTTAAGTGCACAACTTCTTTTCAGATGCATCTTTTATTCGCCCAGCATACAGAGGTGGTTTCACGGGTGAATTGCAGCGCAAACTACATCAGTTTTACATTGGTTCCCAGGTCTGGATGAGGTCGGACATGTGCTCAAGCTGAAGCGCTGAACATGGGTATAAATGGTTTATCCTAGGGGGTGCACAGTTGGAAAACTGATGTTTGTGAATGAACCCCTTGCCAGTCTTCTGGTCTCTATGTCTCCCTACCCTTCCCCCCTACTCTCCATTCCCCACTCCTCTCCCCACTCTTGGCCATCCACTTTACTCCTATTTTAAGACTATGCAAGGAGCAGGCGATGTGTGCTGGAGGAAGGCAAACAGAACAGGCATCAGAGTGACTCCCCTCGTTCCATGCAAATATAAAACGTTAAAAAAAAAAAAAAAAGGAAAAGAAAACTGTCAGAACAAGAACACAAACAAAAAATTCCCAAATAAACAAAACTGAAAAAAAAAAAAACCTGACAGGTTAAAATACAATTTTTGAGTGTTTCGTAGTCAAATACTATGTCCTAGTACGATACAGAAGTTCACATACAATTTCTCCTCCTACTCTATTATTTCTATCTGCACTCTTCAGCTTGGGACTGTGTGTAATTCATTGCTTATCTATTAAATCCAAGAACAACAAAACATCACTCTTGCATCCGGTTAAACCATAACTCAAATTGCAGGTGATTCGCTATTGATCCTCGGCTAAAATTTTTCTTGTTAACTGTTCAAAGCTGCCTCACAATCAGACCCCTATGTACAACACTTGCATCAGATAAAGAACCAATATTCCTCGCCATCTCAATCCACATCAGCAAATTTGTAGGTAAGACTGAACAGACAAAAAACACCCACACATAAAGAAAAACACACCACAATCAAAAACACGCCCCACACAGACACTCTCAAAAGGCAAGTCATTTAAATGCTCTGGAGTGTGGAAGACTTTAGTCTGTGCCAGTAGAAGTTATAAAAAGCTCTGAGCAACGCAGTAAGTGTCCTTTTGTTTCTGTTTTTGCCTGACCTCCATTACAGTGCACACCAGTCCAGTCTGAATGTCACAGCCATCATAGATGTTTCCTCCATACCATACTTATCAATTCTATCCAGATGGATACCATGTAACAATTTCTTGCCCTTGCCACTGTACTTTTTTCTCTTTTTCAGTTTTGGTTTACATCTTTTAGCATAAACGAAATAGCCTACTGTATTTATGTCACCTGCAAGAATGAAGCATGCTCTTTGCTCTTTTTTTTTTTTTTTTTTCCCTGTCCCAACCTCTGCGCCACCTCAGAGGCAGTGCACCCACGCCGCTCATTCCGACACCCCGTCCACAGCCACAGCCCGGTCCGCCCCGCCACAGCCCCAACTCCGGCAATCCACAGGGAGCAGTCAATGTCAAGTCATCAAGAGGCAACCCACCGGAGGAGACACTGCACTGCAGCTGAGTCACTTCGGTGGTGTTCAGTGGCGCCTGTTCTGATCTAACATACGCAGGACACCACCTACTAAGCCCCCTACTGACGACAATAATTGCTTAGTCGCAGAGCCGGCGTGAGTGAGCTCTCCCTCCGGAGGGCGCTACCACCTCCATCCAACGACAACCCCCATGGACTTGCCGATACCGGTGACCCGACGGAACCAAACCAAGACCACAGACGTAGAGAGGACATCGACATTGAGGTCACCATGAGGGCAGGGCATGAAAGGCCACAGAATCTAAGACATTTTTTTTCTTAGGCTGATCGATGAGAATGAGAATGATTAAGATGATGCTACGGATTTCCATTTTGGTCTGAGACTACATGACAGGGCTGTACTCTATGCTTCCTTTCATAATATATCCCGGCGTCAACTAGGCCCAAGAGATACAGGCACCTGCAGTGTTGGTCAAGAAATCTGAGCAACACTCTCAGAAACGCATCCATTAAGTGGATGAAACTTGACTGTGTGGTCCCAGTCTTCCAAACTGAGTCCACAGCAAACTCAACTCTGGGTAGGAGCTGGTCGGGGCAGAAAAACCCACATGACTCTGATGGGATTCGAACCCACGACCTCCCAGCCGGGAGTCCGCGACGCTAACCACTTCGCCATGGCGGCTGGTTGCCCTTTGCTCTTTGTATGGCGTTACATACATTTCAACTAAAACTACAATGCTGTCGTAAAGAAAACAAATGTAATTTTGATTGCCCGACACAAATATACTTGATATTCTAAGATTTTTGCGTCAAGAACACCATCTCCAACGTGACCACAACACTGAATGATGACAATATCTATATAAAGACAGGCAGACAATCTTGTGACCAATCCATCCTATACATCTCATGGCCTTCACATTTCAAACATGAACATGATTTTGAAGGATTTTGTTTCAGTTGTAAAGCAAAGCTTTGAGGCCAGCTGTAAAAGCATTTGCTTCATCTCTGCTGCAGACTCACTATTACTGCCTGCTTTGTTTCTGCTTTCAACAGTGCCAGTAGGAAAAATTTCTACGGAGATCTGACAGCTGGAGGTCTTCAAAGAAGAATTCCCCTTCACGACAGGTGTTTCAGCTCTGGACACCATACATTCTACGAGGACCAGACTACCTTCAGGTCATTGACTCCTGGATGTTTTTTGTACTCCAGTACAAATAAGAAAATGCCGTCGACATGGTCTGTCAGGATGTCAAAATTCCCTGCTGAGGCAAAATCCTTTGTGACCTTCAGGTGTCAATATTATTTAAAAAAAAGTGTCAAATGAACAGGAAAATATATCCTGAGAAAGCAGCAAACCAATTCCTGCATCTGCTGCGCTATGAACTGAACATGTTAACTTCAAAACTGGTCAGGCAGTGGTGCGCAATCCTCGTTTCATTCTCTGACCCCCGTCAGGTGGGACGGTTGTGCCTACAGGCCAGACACAAGCCAATGGATGCAAATCCACCAGACAAAAGTCTTAGGATGACAGTGAATGCTTGGAAAGCACATCCTGCCCGAGATTCTGACGTAACATGCGTTTGTTTTCACTCGCAAGAGATATAACAAAATTTTGTTGTTCTTTCTATTAATCTCCTTTTGTCCCCATTGCTTTGGGGATTAATCTGACATTCAGAATGAACTGGTGTGTTTCCGTAAGCAGTTTTCAGTAGAAACTTCTCTTCACAGATAAAGATTTTTTACAAAACTTCATTAGCAAACAAACAAACCATCTTGATTATATACATTTCTTATTGCTCAGCAATTTTTTCCAGTTTAAAGTTGAAATCTTTAACAACCGCTATAGAAGTCTTAGTGATTGTCACAAAATACATGGCATCTGATTGTACAATAGTCTCCAGATTATACCACAATTTCCAGCGTGTAGGGAGATGTTTGTTACCTTGACTCGCACACCTGCACCTGGCAGATGAGTGTACTTTTAGTAATCATGATGTCATTATTTCCAAGTCTGAACAGGCCAAAAATGACAAGAAGTTGCAAAATACAAGAAAAAATTCAAAACCTCTTTCTTCTGACCTTGTCAATCTGTTGGTTACAAGCTGACTTCCATTCTTTTTTTCTTTTTTTTTGTATTTCTGATATGCTTCTGCATAACAGGAATAAAGAACTGAGAGATATACCTCAAACAAAACAGACCTTTACAAATCAAGTAATGCTCTTTATACCTTACTGACCACAGAGGTAAACCAGGGCTGTCCCTACAGACTGGAATTTATGGTATTCAAGGTTGATCCATACACAATCAAATGTTATTGCCAATATGAAAAACAATCGCAAACAGGCAATCAAAACAATCAAGAGTTTTAAAATGGGTTGAAAAGATCGTAATATAAAAGCAACGGTCAATCTAAAACGAAGAACAGAAAGAAAACAATAAACTAAAAAAAAAGAACACTAACCCAACTGCCACCAGCTGGCTGTCTGAAGAAAAGGAACAGCAGCGAGCTCCTTCCACAGCTGCTACGGTAACCGGATCTGACAGATCTGGCATCTGCCAGACTCGCACATACCTGAGACAAAGACACAAATGATCTGCTGATCATGTATGCAGCCACTCGCTGCTCCCACTAACCCCTTTCGTTCGCCTCCTTCAGCTAACAATCAGAACCCTCCACGTTTCATATAACGTCGTACTACCAAGAGGGATAACACAGGACATCAAACGGAAGAGGAAGCCAGTTGCAAGCACAAACCAAAGGTAAAAACAAACAAAACAAGACAAATACATAGAACCAAACATGAACAATTTTTTTCACCAACTGCAGAACTATTCCGAAACTGTGTGCGTGTGTGTGCGTGCATGTGTGCGTGCACGTGTGCACAAAAAACATGCACAAACAAAAGAAGACAAATACATACATGACCAAACATGAACATATTTCCCCCTGACTGTACAACCATTACAAAACTTCTGCAGTCACAACCCATTCACAATTCATTTTCTTTTCCGTGTACAGTATAAACAATTACGCCTTAAGCTGAAAAAAAAAAAAGATGCAAAAGCTTCTGTGATTTCAAGACAGGCATCTTGACATTTCAGCTCTCTCAGCTCACACAAGAGTCCTTGGTGAAAACGGTGATGACCTCAAAAATAAAAGAAGTGAAAACTTAAAGAGTGCATTCAAGGAAATGTTTTCAAACCAATCAGAAATGCAGAATTCTGGAAATAGAATTTTCAAATTGTGGGAAAGGGGCTGCAATGCAGAATAGCAGTCAAAGGCCTTGTTTACTTGAGTACACACAGCGATATTTTTGAGCAGCACAAACTTCATCTTTCTCCACGTCTGTACCGAATGATGTACATTGTGGAAAACATGAAAGACCTAGACCATGACAAAAGATTAAGAAACACAACTGTCTGAGAAAAGGATTGTGTGGGAAAACAATGGAGACAACTCTCATGCTGTACAGCTTATGCATGATGAGTAAAGCATACACAGTGATCAGCTGAATGCATTGGCAACACTATAACTCCCACTAACAACTTACCCATCCTCAGCAACAGTTGCAAGACGAGTTCCTTCAGGTGAAAATTTGACGGAGTAGACGTAATGATCATTGGCGCCTCCAGCATAGATTGGCCTTGGACTGGGGTGCAGATGGCTGTAAAAGGGCAAAAATGGGAAGTAGTTGCTGTTGTTGAACCTTTCATCAAACTACCCATCAGGCTGCTCCCCAGTAACAGTAACAATCCACCCATATCACACTGTTCAAGATGACCTTACATGTCGATCCCATTACAGCCACTTGGAAAACTTTCACCAAGAGCGAATACATCTTAACTGCTTTCCGAGCCATGGTTGATTCAGTGATGCATGGACCACTGAACTATTGTGTTCAATGTGGTCAGTGAAGCATGGACCACTGAACTATTGTGTTCAATGATGCACGGACCACTGAACTATTGTGTTCAATGTGGTCAGTGATGCACAGACCACTGAACTATTGTGTTCAATGTGGTCAGTGATGCATGGACCACTAAATTATAGTGTTCAATGTGGTCAGTGATGCATGGACCACTGAACTATGTGTTCAATGTGGTCAGTGATGCATGGACCACTGAACTATTGTGTTCGATCTGGTCAGTGATGCATGGACCACTGAACTATTGTGTTCAATGTGGTCAGTGATGCATGGACCACTGAACTATAGTGTTCAATGTGGTCAGTGATGCATGGACCACTGAACTATTGTGTTCAATGTGGTCAGTGATGCATGGACCACTGGACTATTGTGTTCGATGTGGTCAGTGATGCATGGACCACTGAACTACTGTGTTCGATGTGTGCATTGAACAGTCCTCTACCACTGTCATTCGCAGTAATGGTTAATATAAAAACAATATTGTAAAATTTTTCTCCTTGATTCAAAATGCTCTGAAAATCTCCTTTGCTCTACAACAAAGACATAAAAATTGATGTGTGACAATTTACAACGAAATGCATTTTCAGCTTTATTTCAGAGTGTAAGAACTGTGAAAACTGGGACGTACATCTTGCATTTTGAACCAGCATGACAAATGGTTGGTATTCTACAGCACAAAAATAATGAATTATGCATAACAGAATAACGATTTACGCATGACAAAGCATGTTCGCTAGAACAGTTACAGATTTAGTTTATTGTGCGTAATGCATTCATCTTTAATCAGTCACGTAACAGCCACTACTCACCCCAGCTGTGCGACCATGGTCTGCGTGTGCACATCCCAGATGATGACGCGGGTGTCGTAGGAGGCGGTGGCCAGCAAAGCGCCATCTGGGGAGAAATCACAGTGGACTATGTCGTGGTGGTGCCCCTCCAAGCGGTGTCTGGCCAGGATCTTCTGCTCTTCCACCCTGAACAGCCACACCTGGAACACGGGGCAGACATAACTGTGGACTGCCTATATTGCAACAACATGACGTCAAAGCTCAGTGCTGGTGCAATGTCCAACCAACCTGGAATAAGGTCCCCACCCCACCCCCCGCCCCATTTCACCTTCCATATCCCTCTCCTTCACCACCCCCCTTTTAAAAGATGAAAATTTATTTTTAAATCTGAAGGTAACACGACAGAGAGAAGGAACAGCGGGAAGAGGGAAAGACAAAGACACGAGAGAGAGAGAGAGAGAGAGAGAGAGAGAGAGAGAGAGAGCAAGAGACAGAAAAATGTTTAAGAAGACAGTGAGTGTGCCAGATGCAAATGAAAGTGAAAAAGAGCAAGACTAAGAAAGAGAGAGAAGGAAAGAGAGACAGAGGGAAGGAGGGCGGGAGAGAGGGAGAGAGAGAGAGATGGGAGAGAGGGGGGAGGGAGGGAGAGAGAAAGAGAGAGAGACAGAGACAGAGGGGGTGAGAGAGAGACAGAGAGGGAGAGGGAGAGACAGACAGGGAGAGAGAGACAGACAGACACGGAATGAGAGAGAGACAGACAGACAGACAGACAGACAGACAGACAGACAGACAGAGAGAAGCAGAGGAGGAAAGAGCACACCATCCCCAATCACTCCACTGACCGTTTTGAAACTCCCGGCAGCAGCCACATACTTCTTGTCAGGTGACCACCGACAGGTGAAGGCATGCTTGGCGTTGGTCTTGATTGTCAGGTACATGTTGCAGTCACCGTTCTCATCAAACTCCCACAGTTTCACCGTGCCATCCCTCGATGCTGATGCCAGGCACAGGCTTTCGTCTTGTGCGAAGTGGAGGTCATGGACGATGTCTTTGTGGTCTAGAATCTCCAACAGAAGCTTGCCTGTAGAGGACAAGAAGGAAACGTTCCAAGTCTTAAAGCATTCTGCCATTTCATATACAAATGTAAAACCCACGCATACAAAATCTGAAACACACTTGTATCTCTCCTATACTTGCATATGGTTTTCCAACAGAAACTTGGCAACACTTCACAATTTTAGATCTCTTCCATCTTACAGTAGTAAAGAAGTTATGTGACACTATAGGAGGACAAAGGAAGGGGGACAGTGGGTACTGCCAAAACACACACTGACTTGATGGAGGGGGTGGAGGAAGAAGAAAGTGGGTAGTGGAGAGCAGTGAGGGCAAATGGGGAGAAGGGGTGTTGGCTGGGTGGAGGGATGGGTCAAGTTCTCTGTGGGTGAGAGCGAGGTGGTGGTGGTGTGGTGGTGGGTGGTGGTGGTGGTGGTGGTGGTGGTGTATGTGTGTGTGTGGTGTGTGGGGGGGGGGGGGGGGGGGGGTTATAAAGGGCAGAAAGAATAGAAATTGGGTGGGACCAACGAGAAATTTGTGCAGAGAGGAAACACACCTGTTTTACAGTTCCACAGCTTGATCCGGCCCGAAGCGTGGCCTGTCGCCAGAACAAGAATTGTGCTGTCACAGCGCTGGCGCTTCCATCGCTGTTTGGAGCAGCTATGGGTTGTCTTGCCAAAAGCGAGAGCATGGACGATCTCACCGCAGTTGATCATGTGATACTCTCGCCCAGCCAGGCCCTGGGCGTCGTTTGGGTCTTGCCTGGCAAAAAGACAACTTAATGAACAGGATTAAAACAAAACAGTAAGTTTCCGGAACAAAGCCAAGACAAGAACTGAATAGGTTTAAGCATAAACAGAAAGTTTCTAAAATAAACTGATGTACCAAGTAAAACAAAATAAACAGTAAATGAAAATAAAGATTACAAAAACTGATTTGTAAACAATCTTCCCTGCTCTACAGGTGAAACATTTTCAGCATCAGCGCAATCTTCAAAAAAGGATGATTCAAATTTTTGCCAGCCATCCATGGCAAATGAATCATGCACAGACGCGCTGACCTTTAAACATTTAACACGCTCAAACAGACCAATGCCCACCTGATCAACACAAATTCCTTAGTCACCAGTACCTTTTTCCCTATGTACTGCCCACTTGTATGCTCCAGCATATAATGCTGTGCTCACAGTGCACGACCTAGCATTGGCTCCACAGTAGTGTGCAGCAATACAAAACAGTCATTTCCTTCAACCAAATCACTTAATAAAACTAAACTTACATCTCTACAGTAGTGTGCAGCAACACAAAACAGTTTTCTTCACTACTAAAAAAACTAAATTTACATAACAGGTTTTAAGTCATCCATGAATGTTGATTATCAATCCATCACTGCGGATCTCACACAGAAATTTATTATCAACTATTAAAAAAACATGTGCAGCAACACGTAAAATGACTTCTTCATCACCTAAATCTACATAACAGATTTAAATTCATCCATGAATCTAAGTTATTAATCTACATAAGAGGGTCTAACACAAAAATTTAAAAAAAAAATCATCAAATTAATAAACATGCTACACAGACAATTGTTACACAGGAACAAGTTAAAACTGGCTCTGCTAGTATTCTTTATTAAGAAAGGGTTTAACAAAAAAAAACAACAACTAAACCCTCACTTTTTCTGCTGTTGAATGTTGATTATCAATTTACAGTAAACTAAGGGTGTAACACAACTAACAGAAATTTTACAACATTTTTGATCAAACATGCTACAAAGATGATGAATGCACAGGCACTAGGAAAAACTGACTCTGCTGGTATCCTTACAGAAAGAGTTAAAAAAAAAAATTAAAAAAAAGGAAAAAGAAAAAAGCTAATTATCAATCCACGTCAGAGGGTCTTACACAGAAATTTTTAAAAAATCATCAATTAAACATACTACGAAGATGATGGATGTACATTGCTCTAAGAAAAACTGGCTCTGCTGGCATCTTTAGAGAAAGAGTTAAAAAAAAAAAAAAAAAAAAAAAAAAAAACAAAGCTCACTTTTTCTGCCGTTGAATGTTGATTATCAAATCTATGTCTGAGGGTCTAACACAGAATTTTTTTTTTCAACATTTTCAGATTAAACATGCTTCAAAGATAATGGATGCACAGAAACTTGGAGAGAGAAAAAAAAAACTGGCTCTGCCGGTATCCTTAAAGGAAGAGTTTGATTAGAAGAAAAGAAAAGAAAAAAAACCTGCTCACTTTATCTGTCGCTTGGCATCCCAGGGGATGAGGTGCACCATGCGGTGCCCTGCCGACCATGCCAGGTAAGAGTGGTCCGGGGACCAGGCACAGCTCCAGCTCTCACAGCTGTTCTTCAGCAAGCTGCGTCGTCGTGCCAGGCTGCCTTCGTCACACACCGCCAGGTGGTCAAAGTGGCACACCTCTTTAGCATGAGCTGGAACCAGTCAATCACCTCAAATTTGAATCAAATTAACAGAGAAAATTTAAAAAAGAATACTTTATCAACTACAACAACAATATAAAAACAAACACACAATGCAAAAAAACAAAACAAAACAAAACAAAAAAAAAAACAGAAAAAAAGGAGAGGAATATTGAAACTGGTTAGAATTAATCATTGAAAAATAAGACAAAAAAAAAACAAAAAAAAAACGAAAGCAGGCCAAGAATCAATGTACTTCATGTGTATCTAAGAACAGTTTAGATTTTAAAAGAAAAGAAGAAATAAATCTCCAGGTTACATCTTTAAAACTGAAATGAAATTAAAAGGAAGAGGGGGATGGAAGGTGAGGGGAAAGCACAATCTTTTTGTTTGTTCTGGAAGAAAATGCACGAGTTCTGCCTGTCATATCCCAACCTCCTCCATCTTAATCGTCACAAATTCTGTTGCTGCCCTATTGATTTCAGATTTTCTTTTCTTTTTCCTAGTTGTCAGGATCAAGGGTTTTCACAGTCTGCATCTAAAAAGGCAGTTGGCCAGAGTTCTTACAGTTTCTCTTGCTGCAACAACCTGCATGAAATGTCTAGATAGCTCTAGCTATTTAAATTCTGATGGGCACTCAGGATATTCTAGTCTTAAGCAGTCTCATCATCAACGAAAAAAGTGAAAGTATGACATATCCAAATGCCTGAACAATAAATCAACACATTATTTTCTTACTGCTGGAATAACAGTCTTCCCTTTCTTTGCTGTAAACTGCATGCCTTAAATTGTACTGGGGAAAAAGCTTAGTCTAAACAAAAAGAGGAATTTATCATGCTTTTCATCCGAGCGAGCAAAGTTTTGAATTCTAATCTTCTGTCAACAGCGACAGAATATTCACCAATCTTCAGTATGATTCTGAATATCATTACCATCTGACAAAGTATGCTTACTTGAAACTAAGAAATTAGGTCTTAATGATTTATCTAAGTATGACAGACTGCGCGTTAACAGCATGGGGTTGGACAACATAGCAGGTTAAGATGATTGAGGAAGAAAACATGTGCATCCAAATGAACTAAGGCTTTTTTATCTATATAATCTGTTTGCATATGATATAGAAATATTATTTCCAGTGACAGAACTTGGTTTCAAATGAACAGATGCAGAAATCTGTTGAAAAACAAATACTTCCCCTGTTCTTACTTCCACAAACCTTAGGTCTCTTAGAAATCAATGTGAGACTGGATTGTCATATTTTCACTCATGGCTCTTTTCCATAATTTTTTTGTTTATACCAACAAATAAAAACATTGTCCCAACATCAAATTAACACATTTTTATCTAAGTGGGCTGCCATAATTACTATCATGTTGGTCATGCAGAACGTAACTCATGCAATTCATTATGCAACTTGCAAGAATGGCATTTAAGTGACAAAGAGATTCATTTAGCCAGTCACACACACGCTGGCAGGCACTGTCTGGGATTATATGTTTTTATATATCCAGCCCTTGGATTAAAAGAAAAGATTTCAGCAAGGAATGAGATCAGCAAGGAATGAGATTGGTGGGGAAAAAAAGAAAAAGAAAAAAAACGCTTGTTCAGTATTAGCGAACAGTCATACATCAAGCCCCTCAGACCAACACGCCCACCTCCAAACCCTATCCCCTCCCTCCACTGAATTGCTGCTCCCTCCCCCCTTTCCCTCCTCTCCCTTCAACTCTCCCAGCGGCATCCAGATTCTAAAACCCACCGACTTCTACAGGGATCTGACATTTTCTAATCTTCCCACACAAGCATAATCATGTTTTATCAATCAAAGGAGCAATATATGTGAAAGAGAGAGACAACCACACACACACACACACACAAACACACACAGAACCCCTCCACAGGCATATCCACATGTTTTACCAGTCAATGGAGCAGAGAGAGAGAGAGAGAGAGAGAGAGAGAGAGAGAGAAGAGGCCCACTTGCAGATTATCACATCACCGGTAGTATAGGCCTTTCATGTGAGCAAGACAATGAGGCGGTTGCCCCGTCGCCAGCTATATTGTACTGCTACTGGTGAGTACGAACACCATGATGATGATGCACTGGAAACACCTCAAATAGGGAAGCTGAATTCTGTAATCCCACTTACCGATCTGTTCCACTGTGACCGCCTGAAAAGACGAATTGGACATTGGTAGTAACTGCTGGCTCAGATGTATAAGTTGAGATGCCGACAAACGATGTTTTACAGACTTTACAGTACGTGAATCTAGCACTGTAGCAGGCTGTCGTGTGTGTTTTGCGTCGTGTACCTCCGCACGGAAATCTGCTTGTTATGTTATGCCGACCAAACAAACTATCGTCTTTTGAACCGGGAGTCCACACACGTTTACGGTAATATGCGAAACTGGTCACGCGAGAGAACAAGTATAGCTTTCCGAACTTTTGAAATGCAATGTCTCGTTGGAGTGACGTTAGTTTTGTAGCACCAGGCGCACCCTGTCTACGTATAAATGAATTGATTTGCAACCGCGCATGCGCGATGCATTACGCTCACTCATTGGCCCCAATGTGTGTCGAAACGTAAACCAAGCGTGCTCAAGGTCACGTAAACCTTTTCAGCAACACGACAAATGATTGGAGGAGAGCGAGGGGTTCTGCCCCCTTGTAAGGCGTTTTGTTTGTGCCAAGATGGCAGTCTTTTCGTGACCTCGGCGATAAAAGCTCGCCCGATAATCAATTCTCGGCGTTTAATCAATGGCCTACTCATGTTTTTAAGACTGATACGGGTCCTCAGTTTACGAATCTCTCTCGACCTACATGTTGTCAGGGTCTAACATTCACGGCACAGCATGCGCCGCACTGAGCGATGTCATCGGACGAAGCCGCGAGACGACTCAAAAGTAAACAATTGCACCACTGGAGTAAACACAAACGAGGTGTTTATTACACTTCGCATGGATAAACAACACTAAGAAATTGTGGTTTTATTGACTCATGCCCGGGGCAGATTGGGGGTGGGGAATGAGAGCGAAGGAGGAGGAAGAGGAGGAGAGGGCAGGGAGGAAACAACGGCACAACTGCGCTAACCTAAGTAAAAGTTTATTCCTATGACTAAGGACAACTCGTGATGTATGTTTTAGCACTGGACCCCGGGCCGGGGAAGTTGGGGTGAGGAAGGGGAGCAACTGATGGGAAGTGGAAGAGGCCAAGGGGAATGCAAAATTGAAAAACTGGAGGGGGTGGTGGTGGTGGAATTCTTTGTCATTCCAACTCATTTCGAGTTCCAGTCGAAATATATATATATATATATATATATATATATATATAATATATATATTGCAAAAGCAGCCGGGCATGCAATTCTCCTTTCCCATCTTTCTTTCTTTTTCTTCTTTTTTCTTTTTTTTTTTCTCTCTCTCTCTCTATATATATATCTTGATTTCAGATTCGTTTTACAAGAAAAGAATTGTTCTTTAAAAGAAATCTATCACTTTATCTGATTCTTACTCTGTATTACAATTATTTTTTTTATTAACATTATCATTATTACTAATGTTGTTGTTGTTGTTTGTGCCCAGCTCGACCATGCGGTGATCATCTGAGATACGATTAATGGCGGCTAAATGCTGTGAATTCTCAGTCTGGAGTTCGGTGAATGGCAGGGTTTCATAGCCCCACTCTAGCGGCGCGCCGAAGCTATGAATAGGCGGCGAGAGAACATGGCTAGTATCCGGTTGGGGCTATGATGTGTCCGACAGTCCTGTGACTGACGAACGCGAAGTAGCGACGGCCTGTGTCATTTGGTACACTGATGTAGGCCCCCAACAACTTAGAACAGCTGGAAGAAGAAGCTTAGCTTAGCTTAGATGCTCCCGCGTCTTGCGACGCATGAGGCAGTCAAGGCGCTTCACTATACACGGTCCTCAGCCAGTTTGCTCGTGTCACTCCATCCTCTGTCAACGAGTCCGAGTCCCTCCCCACTATCTGTCGCCAGCTCATCCTGGGTCGTCCTCTTTTTCTCTGGCTTGCTGAGGTCCATTTCATGGCCTGGCTTGCAGGTCTTGATGAGGGTAATCTCAAGACATGACCTAGCCAGCGGAGGCGGCGTCTGCAGATCATGGTTGACACAGGGAGCTCTTTGGACCTTTCCCTGACCTGAAGAAGAAGCCGAATATTTAATTTGAACTTGTGTGGCACCCGTTTCATTGCTCACCTTGTGTCTCGCAGAATTCCTTGCTGTGAGAACGATACGAATTTCTTGGGTACAAGAACTCGCGAGGTTGCTGGCTTATCCTTGCGATGAGAGATGTGAAAGGGATAGGGAATAAAGATAGCAAGCAACAGGCGTTAGACAAAAATTCAAGTTAACAATTTGACAACTTCTTCAAGCTAATTTTGCTGTTGAAAGGTTACTGCTTCAGTTTGATCGTTATACCAATCAGAGAACATTACTAGTTGTTCTGCACCAACCACAGAATGTTACAAGTGTCCGGGCCATTCTTTTTTTCTCGCACGCGAGAGAGCCTCAAGACAGTGAGTCTCGCAAACTCTCGCTCATTCCATGCCTCGCTCCGCCGCTAGGATACATGTGCTATATTGCCTAATGCTGAAACTCGCCAGGTAAATGAGAATTTTCACCACTTCGCCTCAAAATGTTCGTCAGGTTAAATACTCGCGAATTCTCCTGGCTATGATACTTGGTCTCACGAAAACTGGTGGCACGGCTCTTTTCTCCACATAGGGCCACAACCGATTTCACAAGTCCTCATGAGTGACGTCTGTCGGCTTCCCTACCCAAACAGCAGCACCGTATTCTGACAGCAGTTCCAAATAGTGTATTTTGCGTGCATTTTCGGTACTTTTTGTCGATTAATCACAACTATGTGCATTGTAATTAATGCGCTGAGTATGGAATCCATCGCAGGGAAAGGATATTGTAAAATGAAATACGATTTCTGTGATAAAACACAGTAATGCAGCCTCCCTTACCTAAAGAATGACTGCATACCAAAGTATCGTTTGCTCTACACGTTCAGTGAGAACCGGATCAGTGCCTCTGTCCGCATCATCCAGTGTGTGTGTGTGTGTGTGTGTGAGAGAGAGAGAGAGAGAGAGAGAGAGAGAGAGAGAGAGACCGCACGCCGCTTTCAATGCATGAGAATTTTAGATAAAGGCGCGCGCTAGCTACTGGAACGTCGAACTGGCTCTGTGACGGACAACACGTGCCATGCGCGCGGCTGTGGGAAACAATGAGTAGGCTACATCCGCGAGGGAGTGTACATTGCTGATAACGTACGGCCAGCAGTTTGTGTAAGGGGCCACAGATTCCTCTGAAGCCACTTTCCCATCAAAGCGACAAGCCTTTAAACACGTAGCCAGGACTTGAGACTGTTACCATCGTAACTTGAACTTGAGTACTAAAGGACATTCTCTTTGACCCAACATCAAAGTGAGACAAATCATGGTTTGTGCTTGAAGTGTTTACAAGGACCTGTACACAATACTATTATCTGTGTCCGTTTCCATCGATGCAGTCATTATCAGTTTTTGCGATAGAGGTTCGTTGTGCATTGTCACGAGTCATGCAGTTACAGAGTATTCTGTTTGAGCATCCGTACACGAGCTGCATCCCACGTATCTTAAGATTGCAGCACTGCCAACAATTGTAATCTTGAGTTCAGCGGGTATTTGGAGCAGCTGTCCAGATCTAAAACTGAGAAATCGGTGTCATCTTTGACTATTTTTTTCTGATAAGCAGGCAAACATCTCTCTCTCTCTCTCTCTCTGTACCTGCATAACACACACACCACACACACACACACACACACACACACACGCACACACACACAACACACACCACACACACACACCACTCTCTCTCTCTCTCTCTCTCTCTCTCTCTCTCTCTCTCTCTCTCTCTCTCTCTCTATCACGCGCGCGCGCACACACACACACACACACACACACACACACACACACACCGCACGCACGCACGCATGCACGTACACACACACACGCTCGCGCGCGCACACACACACACACACACACACACACCACACACACACACACACACACATAGGTGTATGTGTGCGTGCGTGTGTGCGTCCGTGAGTGAGAGAGAGAGAGTTTTTAACGTTGGCTTTTCCTTTTCAGTTAACACACGCTTACACAAACAAAGCTATCATGAAAAATAGGCCTACTTGTTAATATCTTTCCAGCCATTCCGTGCACGAAGATGTCACCAAATCGTAAAGGCCGTTAATATGCCATTAACGCTTTAGCGATGTTTTCAATACTTAAAAAAATGACCTTTTCTAACAGATTGTAATTAGTAAGGCTATAATTATTGCTTTCTTCATGGTTAAAATATATGTTAAAGATATTGCAACAAACATTCAAAGAAAGACTTCAACTCTGTGAAGATCAGACCATTTAACACATTTTTTTTTTGCTGGCAACAGATGAACAGACGTAAGCGAAGATCTTAACTAAACCTAGGACACAAAGTGCCCACATAAAGACACAGCTTGCCAAATGAGTGTAGGGGGGTTTACCTGTGAGTGATGAATCAAGCACATTCAGCCACTGTGACATTCAATGGCAAATTATTAAACAGCCTTAGCTCTTGCTACAATAACATAATATAACATAGATAATATCCAAATATCATTAATGCATCTTTGTGACTAGAATCAAAGAAAATTCGAAAGAGCTGATGAAAGTGGGAAATTTACAAAAAAAAAAAAAAACAAACAAACAAAAAAAACAATAAACAAAACAAAAAAACAAAAAAAAAAAGAGAAGAAATATTGTGATGAGTCCTCCAAAAGTTCTCCAGTCCCTTACGCAAATTAGGGTAGTTAGCTAATGTTGAGGATCTGTTTTCTCATGTTCTCCAAGCGTTTGAACTCCAGTACCACACGTGTGGATACGCCGAGTTATTAGATGTTGAAGTGTTTGGATAATTTGGGGGGAGTAATTCGCATGTCCAGGCAGATACTGACGAGTAAATATCATATTAGCCTTCCTGCAAGAGGAATGCGTCTCACTGCTGCCAACTGTGATTCACAGACACATACAATGATAAAAATGGCACAGCCAGTGTGAGGTAGATACTCAAGGTCTGACCAGCGCGTTGGGCTAACGCGTAGGTCAGACATCTGCTAAGCCGTAGCCACGAGACCCTCTTCTTAAAATTCTCTCATCTTAGTTATAAATTCATTTATCCATCAGCTTTAAATCATGCGCAGTGTGGTCTCAAAACTTAGCGGATGTGGTGTAGTGTATATGGACTAGTCCGCGCGCAGTGACGCCTCCTTGATGAAATTGAAACTGAAACTGAAAAAACCAGTGGAACTTATCAAGAAGTTGACAGGAGAGACGTAGGATCCGAGGCAAAAACAGTCGTCGGGTCAGGGCGTCGGCGTTATCGGTCTGCAAGCGGC
>CM065736.1:9316526-9331526 GCA_033310375.1 Conus canariensis | reverse complement strand
ATTTGCTCCCATAAGAAAACCTAACACAGAGTAACTTTTATTATTCAAGACTGGCACAGCCTTTAAACTTGAATAAAGTCAGACAAATACACAGACGAACAATCTAATAGTGGGGGAAAAAACAAGCGCAGGCCAACAACTGAACTGTCTTCATAGTAATGACTTGGCAAAGATTTGGACTTAAGGAGGGGGGGGGGGGGGGGGGGAGTTTGAAGATGGAGAAACTGGGAACATGAAATTAAGAAAATATGTTACAGATATGAAAACTCTTCACTAGCTGCATAAGGGAACCATCGCTTTTGAAGCTCCTGCTCCTGACGTCAAATAGAGACACACCACAGTCCATAATACTGTGGTGTTCTCACCACCAAGGGTGCAAAAAAGAATCCGTCTGTGTGTTTGTCTTTTGATCTCCCGTCTGTGTGTTTGTCTTTTGAACTCCCTTGCATTTTTGGGTGGATCCTCAAGCGTAGGCTCAAAGATTGTCCCCTACAATTTATACTATTTGCATAATGTCTTTAGTTTTTCAGCAACTTTTTTCCTCCCCACACTTTCCTTTGGTTTCATTTACTACTCTTCGCTGGCTGCTTTGGGGGTGCTATTGGATTCTTTTTTGCACCCTTGGTGGTGAGAACACCACAGTATTATGGACTGTGGTGTGTCTCTATTTGACGCCAGGAGCGCAGACACAACCAGCCGTGTCTCCCTGATGAGTTCCGACCCAGCGGACGAAAAGCCTCGGAGCAGGCAATACAAATATATCTGCCTTCAAAAAGGATTGCGATGGTTCCCTTATGCAGCTAGTGAAGAGTTTTCATATCTGTAACATATTTTCTTAATTTCATGTTCCCAGTTTTTCCATCTTCAACACCCTTCCTCCTTAAGTCCAAATCTTTGCCAAGTCATTACTATGAAGACAGTTCAGTTGTTGGCCTGCGCTTGTTTTTTTTTTTTTTTCTCCCACTATTAGATTGTTCGTCTGTGTATTTGTCTGACTTTATTCAAGTTTAAAAGGCTGTGCCAGTCTTGAATAAAAGTTACTCTGCGTTAGGTTTTCTTATGGGAGCAAAAAATACCCCACCTGTTTATACTCTGTATTTTTTTCTTTTGAGGGCATAGTATAAAGTTTTCAGCTTATCTGATCACCGTCAATAAAGTATTCGTTCTCTCTCTGTCAGTCTTTATCTCTTTTTCTCTCTCTCTGTATGTGTCTCTCTGTCTGTCGTCTCTGTATGTGTCTGTCCGCCTGCCATTTTCTCTCTCTCTCTCTCCTCCGTGTCCTTTTCTTTGTCCCAGAATAATGTCTGCATCAATAACGTCTGCAGTTTGGAATCCCAAGAAGTTTCAACAGCCGGCGAACCTCTCAGAACGACCGTTCCTGGAAGAGTTTTTGGTTGTCCTCCAACAAGAGCAACTGACTCAGTTTTCGTTGATCGTATTTCCAGACACGTACATTGGTGGGCGTAACTCACAGAGACGGTGAGGGTACACGTTTCACAAGTCGGCTCTACGTGCATGTAAGCGCATGCGTGGACGGATGTTCGTGTGTTCGCATTCACAATGGCGGATTAGGCTCGGCTATTTCTCGTACTGTTCCGAAGCCAAAGAAAGCTGCATGCTTATCTGTTGTCCCTCTTTCTTTTTTTCCTTTTCGTTTTTCTTTTTTTCTTTTTTTTTTAACCGAAGCTGCATGTTTGCTACTTAAACAAGAGGTTACATTGTCCTGCATGACCTAAGAAGCACACACACACACACACACACACACACACGCGCGCGCGCGCGCACTGAACAAAACAGCGATAGGGGCAAACCAAGTGCTGGCAAACAATTCCTCCGTCATTATTACAATGACTTAGCAGGAATTCATGAATACTAAACTAAACTTGAAAGCGAGATGGAGGAGAATGGGGGGCAACGGTAGGACCGAAGGCGCATATGGGGGTGGGGTGGGTGGGCGGAGGGAGCTATGTGCTTGAAGTGAAAAGTGGTTCAATGTAAACATTAAACCCTTCACAGGTTGCATAAAGAACTAACGAAATCTATCTTGTGGACCTTCTTCAGAACCCGACCTGGTTGTCGAAGCCCGGTCCATTTACACACACACACACACACACACACACACACACACACACATATATATATATATATATAATATATATATATATATGCATACATACGTACACACACATACATGAGAGAGTGAGAGAGAGAGAGAGAGAGAGAGAGAGAGAGAGAGAGAGAGAGAGAAGCTTCATTTTGTTGGATAAAACTGTGTACGTCAGCCGTTACTCCCGTTCTGTCAACATCAAAATGAGTTGGCAGGAAGAAATGTGGAGCGTAGTGGTAGTGGTGGTGGTGTCAAGGGATGGAAAGGAAGGAGGAGGTGAGGGGGTGGCGGGTGAAAACTGAAGGTAAATTATAAATCGCTTCGACAACAGAACAATTAACGTGTGATATTCACCACATTGCACAGAAACGTTTGTTGTGCCTGGTTCCAGTTTTCAGTCTTGACTCCATGATGAGCGCCATTAGAGGGCTCCATCAGCGCCAAGTAACAGTCTGTTTATTCATGGAAACTGAATGTTATATATGAATGTTGTTGTTCTTAGAAGTGTTTCAATCGTTTTTTTTTTTTTTTTTTGTAACAAATTAATTGGCGTCAAAACGGTTCCATGCATTAACCTGAAATCAAAGTAAAGTCGATCTTTCGCAGCCAGTTTAGGTCCAGTTCGAACATTCTGAGCGTGAACACTATCCAAATTAGTGTAATTAGCCTTGATTAATTAGAGTCAGTCACTGCGATACCGCGGATGCCGTTTGTAGTCACACCTGGCCATCCACGTCCTACGCTATTTATAGACACTGTAACTGATCCAGCCGGCACTAGGTGGACTAGGCATCAAATCGATGTCGAGCTGGCTCCTAAGGATTTTTTTAAAATTTTATTTTTCTTAACAGCTGTAAGCGTTTGATTTTACGTATGGTATATAATTTTTGTTTGAAGAAAATGAGCAGTATTTTTACATCTTAAATATCAACTGGGCGCTCACTTGCACGCTCTACACACACACACACACACAACACACAGATCCCTATTAATTTCCTACGGCTTGTCAATTTTCTTCTGCTGCGCACGAACATCACGGCGAAGCTTCAATTTGCATGGTGTTCCTGAACATTATTTGATACGTGCACGAAGCAAATCATCTAAATGTACAGGTCCCAGACCACGGTTACAGATTAGACCCCAAACGCTGCATGTTCTCTACTACACTCAAAGATGCACCTGGCTTTTGTCAGAAGTTCAGCCATCACCGAAACATAGTCATCACACAGTCCAGCCCTTGACCCATACCATACCTGACTCTGAGGCAGATCTCATGTCCGTTTCTTTTTCTGTGCAAGCACGATCCACATGACCCTTTATTTCCCTGTCGTCTTTTAGACTTTTCACTCCAAAATCCTTGTGTCCTACCAGTAGCGTAGAAACGCAAGGAGTCCACAAGTCATGTATTGCTCTGCTAATTTTTGCTGACCTATGGCATTGAACTAATTTACTGACCCCAAATTCCAGGATAAAATCATCTTTTTTTACATTAAAAAAAAAAAATCACAGACCCAGGGCGATTTTCATCTGTTCAAACTTTACTACTTGACCTTTGCTATAACCCCGAACTCTGACCTAAACCAAGTGAGTAATTTGGTCAAGGTCATCAGGGAGTAGCCATTATTTCGATTTCTTCTTGTCCAGGTAGTACCAGGGCCCAGGTAGTGCCTGGTCGTGCCACACAACATCACAGTTGTCATCGGAGTCAGTGAAAGGAGAGGAGGGAGGCGAGGAGCAACAGAGAGGAAGGGGGAAAGGTGGGGGCTGAGGGGTGGTGGGGTTAATTGAATAAGTAAGATATTCAGCTTGAGCCAAAACAGTCCACCTTGTCTTTGTCTCTCTCTCTCTCTCTCTCTCTCTCTCTCTCGGCTCGCCTCTCTCTCTCCGGTCAGGAGCGGACAGAGGTCGGGGTGTTAGGGGAAAGGGGATCCAACTGAGAGGGGGGGAGGGGGGATATACAGGACAAAGGTGCGTTAAAATGCTAGTGAAACATTGCTTGTAAAACAAGGATAACATGAACACTTGAGACGATGGAGACGTTAAATTAGATATTGGATATCTTGAACTGACAAAGATAACTTAAAAACTGGGAGGCCTGTGTCCGAATGAGCGAACCTCTGCCAACGACTAACGAATCCTGGACTCGTCATTTGATCCGCACCAACATTTGACAGACTCGTCTTTGGACCACATTCCACCTTTCAACCAAGTTCCGTTTAAAAAAAAAAAAAGTTCATTTGTTTGTTAACATACGCCCCCCCCCCCCCCCCCCCCGCCCCCTCCCCTCCCCCACAGGCCAAAAATCACGAATACCGCCATTTTCACGGGGCGAAAGTCCGCGGCGCCAAAGTCCACGGGGCAAAAACACGGGACAAAAGTCCACG
Source organism: Conus canariensis (assembly GCA_033310375.1). Taxonomy (NCBI): domain Eukaryota; kingdom Metazoa; phylum Mollusca; class Gastropoda; order Neogastropoda; family Conidae; genus Conus; species Conus canariensis. The sequence continues at coordinate 9,327,035 of CM065736.1, read as the reverse complement.
GGGCAAAAACACGGGACAAAAGACCACGGGGCAAAAACACGGGACAAAAGTCCACGGGGCAAAAACACGGGGCGAAAGTCCACGGGGCAAAAACACGGGACAAAATACCACGGGACAAAAGACCACGGGGCAAAAGTCCACGGGGCAAAAACACGGGACAAAAGACCACGGGGCAAAAGTCAACGGGCCAAAAACACGGGACAAAAGACCACGGGGCAAAAGTCCACGGGGCAAAAACAGGGGACAAAAGACCACGGGGCAAAAACACGGGACAAAAGACCACGGGGCAAAAACACGGGACAAAAGTCCACGGGGCAAAAACACGGGGCGAAAGTCCACGGGGCAAAAACACGGGACAAAAGACCATGGGGCAAAAGTCCACGGGGCAAAAACACGGGACAAAAGACCACGGGGCAAAAGTCCACAGGGCAGAAACACGGGACAAAAGACCACGGGGCAAAAGTCCACGGGGCAAAAACAGGGGACAAAAGACCACGGGGCAAAAGTCCACGGGGCAAAAACACGGGACAAAGAAACAAACAAAAACAAAACAAAAAAAACCGGGGCAAAAGTCCACAGGGCAAAAGCACGGGACAAAAGACCAGGGGGCAAAAGTCCACGGGACAAAAACACGGGACAAAAGACCAGGGGGCAAAAGTCCACGGGGCAAAAACACGGGACAAAAGACCAGGGGGCAAAAGTCCACGGGGCAAAAACACGGGACAAAAGACCAGGGGGCAAAAGTCCACGGGGCAAAAACACGGGACAAAAGACCACGGGGCAAAAGTCAACGGGCCAAAAACACGGGACAAAAGACCACAGGGCAAAAGTCCACGGGGCAAAAACACGGGACAAAAGACCACGGGGTAAAAGTCCACGGGGGAAAGTCCACGGGGCAAAAGTCCACGGGGCAAAAACACGGGACAGAAGACCACGGGACAAAAGTCCACGGGGTAAAAGTCCACGGGGTAAAAGTCCACGGGGCAAAAAAAAAGTCGTCGGACCAGTCATTGCAGCCTTCGAAAAAGTCTTGAAAACGGGTCTTCAGATGGTAGGAGTTAATATCCACAGTGGGAGCCGTTTCAATGGACCGAATCTTTTCAGCGGGGTCACTGAAATGGAACGGGAAGGGCGGGAGAGTCGGAGGGTGAGGGGAAGGAGGAGAGGAGAAGTGGGTGTCTTTTGAGGGGAGGTACGATCGACTAGTTGTGGGAATGCTTTGAAAACGGTCCACGTTTCAACACATAGTCTACTAACCTTTGAGTGTTCCTGCCTTGTAATAATACGCAAGCGCAGTTTCAAATCATTCATACGTAGACAGGGCCGGGGTGATTCTGTTGATATGTAAGTCACGCTATTCTGACAAGACACTACGTCAGCAGCGTTGAAATGACGTGACCAGTAAGACCGGTTGACTAGTATAAGCAGTTAGGAAGATTTATGAACCGTCAGAGTGTGTAGACACCCGGTTTATGGGACGAAAGTTCAACTTGGTGGGCTTTTCATTTCTCTTGATCCTCTCTAACTTTCTTTTTGGCATTTGACCTACTACCATCCCGCACCACCTCGTTCGTCTCGTGTCTATTTCTAGGCCTGTTTATTGGTGTCATTTTTTGTGACAGAAGTTTGTACATTTTATTCGTCTTTGTCGGTTGAACACCACACCCACTCACACATGACACGCTGAACTATGCGAGTGTGTTTGTGTGTGTGTGCGTGCGTGCGTGCGTGCGTGCGTGCGTGCGTGCGTGTGTGTGTGTGTGTGTGTGTGTGTGTGTTCGTTTGCATGCCAATATAAATACAAGTTTAGGTATGCGCGTGTGCGTGAACTCCGAGATCGGTTTTAACAGAAGCTGGCGAATCATACAGCCCGAAAAACGAGATTACTCTTACTATTGTTATTGAGAGTACTTTGCCTGTCCTTGATTAGAGATTAAGCCTTAACTCTCTTCAGTTCTTTCCCTTGAATTTCGATCACCGGTGATTAAGCGCTTTGCAATCCACGCTCTCAATTACACAACCGGCTGTCTACCTGGGCAATGCCAACCGAACAGCTGTTTGCTGGCACTAATCGTGTGTGTGTGTGTGTGTGTGTGTGTGTTTCTCGAGTCTTCGGTTGAACATCAAACACTCAGTTTTTCACACACTCTCCATTGTTTCGGACAGGCCACACGCCACAATTAGGATTTTGCACTAAAACGCTATATAATCCATGCTATCGTTTTGAGGCCTATCATAAGTTTGAACCAGCGTTTAATGTTGAACTGATAATTGATCAAAAGAACAACTCCCCACCAACTGTTTCCCTTGTTTTGGGGGGATTTCCACCTATGAAATCACAGTCTTCAAATGCATGACATTCCTCTTAGTTGACGTCATATTTCAAGCTTTTGGACTCACCCGTCTTCGCGCCAGCTGGAAGCCGCCAAATAGTCCCATTCTTTTGATTTTTCTGCTTGGAACTACCTGGCTTGCATCTTGATGGCCGTATGAAAGAAAATGAGGAGAATCAACTTTCAGACGCAATAAAAATTCTCAAAACAATCTAAAATGCGCCAGTCTATAAATACTCAAAACAATCTAAAATGCGCCAGTCTATAAATACTCGACTCCTTACGGAAGGCCTTGACGCATTAATTTTTGGTGTGCAGCCACATATGCAGGCCTAAACGTGACATCCATACCAACAGCCAAACATGTCTTGTCTTCCCAAAGCTGAATTTTCACGTGCACACAACGATGCGTGCGTTCACTCGATGAACCTCGGTTTACAGTCTCATTCAAAGGACGTATTACAGAAAATGGAGTAAACCGAACCATTGTTAAGCCCCTGTATTGATACAGCTAAGCAGAGATTGGAACTCACGACCCCAAGATTACGAAACTAGCACTCTACAAACTGAGATATTGCGACATTCGCATAATTTACAATAATACTGATAAGTAAAAGCGATCGAGATGAAAAACGAAGAACAAGTTTAAAGAATCTAGAGCCTAATCCAGCTTTTTTCCATTTAAAATCTATTTTGTCTTCGAGTATGAACAAGTCAAATTCTTGTCCAAAATTATGTTCAGCCTTATGCACCAAAAATAGTAACATCATCTGATTGGATGGAGAAGCCCTACGCATCATCACTCTCTGCGCATACTCCAGACTTAAGTGTCAACATCCTGCCTCCTCGAGCATAATTATGCCCCCACCCACGACCACCCTCCCTGACCCCCTCGCTACCCTAGCGCATAAATTATCGGCGATTCTCTTTCTGGGTTTCGAAGTGAGGTGACAGCAAATTGAAACAAACTTAACAGAAGATCTACTGTTCCACAGAACGAAAGCGACAAACAAATTGCAAGACAAAACACGACGCGTTTCGACCTCTTTGCTCTTCGTCAGGCAAGTCAAATAACACTCAAGACATTGAAAGCGAAGGACGAACAGTCACTTGGCTCCTCAAATTGGGCGCAAAGTGGATGTGGAATATAAACTGGGTACGAAGTGGATGTGATTTTCATTCCACATATGTTGATAGGTTATTGTTCGTTCTTCGTTTTCCTTGTCTTGAATGTTGTTTGTCCTGAAGAAGACCAAAGAGGTCGAAACGCGTCGTGTTTCGTCTTGTAATTTGTTTGTCTCTTTCGTTCGGCGGAACAGTAGTAAGTCTTCTTTTAAGTTCAATTCTCATTCTGGCATTCCCACGCACGACCCAACCGGTCCTATGTCTCCGCACGTTTTCAGATTATCCATGCCTAAGCATGTAATTTGATAGCTAAATATAACAAGAATAAAAAGACCCAACAGAGAGTAAAATTACGTAGAAAAGAACTGGGTGAACGTTAAACGCAACCATGTATCTAGCATATTCACATAGGCTATTTGTAACACAGACAGACAGACAGTCACATCCACTTCGTACCCAGTTTTTATCCCACATCCATTTTGCGCCCAATTTAAGGAGCCAAGTGATTGTTCGTTCTTCGTTTTCATTGTCTTGAGGTCGACAGACACACACACACACGCACACACGCACGCACAACACACACACACACACACACACACACACACACACACACACACACACACACACACACACATCCCAGGATCGGAGTCCACATAAGAAATACATCAGCAGTTGGATGTGGGCCAGCCAGGGGAGACCAGAAAGAAAAGCGGCGAGGAAGAAGGACAGAAAGATCCAAGGTCATTCAAGTGATGAAAAGAATGATAAAACATAGACCGAACGGACTGAGTCAGCATATTTGTTAAGCTCAATGTGTGAAACGACATTACGTGAAACCCAGAAGATTTGGCCTACTTTATCAAACAAGACAACACTTTCGAATTTTGCTTGAAACAAAGCGAGAAAGACCTCTCGTTTGCAAACATTTGAAGCGGTTGTTTGCTTCAAAGAAACAGGCAAAGTTCTTTCGAACTTCCAACTCACAAATTTATCTTTTGCCCCTTTTCTGTAGGCATAGGCTTAACAGTCATTTCATGTGAAATCAGCAATTTAAAAAAAAAAATCACAATTCGAAACGCTTATCTGTTTCATGAAGTGCGTGAAATCTTGCGCTGTTTTACGTACGAGACAGGTCGGCGTTTGCACAAGTTTAGTGTAACCTGTTAGTCATTGATGAGAGCTGTTGATTTCCCAGCAGGCAGATGAAGACAGGTGAAACTCAGATGGGCCGATTAGATTTCTGTACATATCTTTCAGTGGCCTGGCCTTGGTCTGTTTCTCACGACGTAGTTACTACAACAACAACAACACACGCACGCACGCACGCATGCACGCACGCACGCACACACACACACACACACACACACACACACACACACACACACACACACACACACACACAAAGTCAAAGTGACACGTCAGCTGAGTTTCGTCTTTGCTTAGTAACCTCCTTAAGTACTTGTGTGTGTGTGTGTGTGTGTGTGTGTGTGTGTGTGTGGAAGATATTTGTGTTTGTTACAAGTTTTGTAAGTTTTAGTCGCTAGTCATGCTTAGTTAGTCCCTTAGCGGGGCAAGGACCGAATAAAACAAACAAACAAACAAACAAACATGTGTTTGCTTATCTGTTTACCCTTGGAAATAAAGATTGTCATCATCATCTTCGACCGAAAACAAAGGGCAGCAACTATTCAATCAACTCCTGTGATGAGTTCTTCGCATTTGAAGGTAAGTTCTCTCCCTTGCAAAGGACGAAAGACAGAGGTCTCCCTTGACGAAAACGCACGATGCACGATACTGAAGTGTGCGGGGTAGGGTTTGAGGTCGAATCACAATGAAGTTTTCAAAACTGGACGAATTACGGACCTCGACACAATATTTTGATATTCATGAATAAAAGACATGAAAATAACAGCAACAAACAGACGAAGTTTATGTAGCTTTGACGTCAGTGAGCTTCTTGCCGTTTGAAATTAAATGTATCTTCCATACAAACGAGCTAAATGTTGCATGGAGGGCGAAAGATAAACAAAAAGGAAATCTAAGTTTTGTTCGTCCATTATTTTTTGTTCTGGTCATGTGCCAAGAATAGTACCTCCATCTGACTGGTTTTACATAAACATACACGCGCGCGCGCGCACACACACACACACACAGAGGTTAGTTACACACACACACACACACACACACACACACACACACACGTTGGTTACACATTCACACACACATACACACACGCACATTGGTTATAGACACACATAGCCCCCCCCCCCCCCCCTCCAACACACACACACACACACCGTCAAATTTTCATCGAAGCGGTCAACGCATCCACACACCCTTCACCTCTACCCCCCTCCGCCCCCCTCTTCTTTTCCCCGCTTTCTTCCACGTGAAGCGGTCAGCGCATACACACACCCTTCATCCCCCTCACCCCCCACCCGCCCTCCCTATCCCCGCAGTCTGCCACCTCATTTCAACACCCTCTCTCTCTCTTTTAGAGCAGGAGGAGTAATTTTCGTGAAACACGTGCAAAGTGAAGTGGAGCGGCTGTTCACGGCTTATCTGCTGCCTCATTTCCACAAATAGCGATACCGACTGCTCTCTCATTGAACCACACGCTTACACAGGCGTTGACAGCATTCATGAGTAGAAGACGGCCGTGGATTCATTCTTTTTCACACGTTATTCCGGCGAAACATGGAAGCCAGCGACTAGTCAATAGCCAACTGGGAACTTTGACATGGCATGATGACGATGTCAGACAGCGATGTTGGTCACCGACACCCTCTATATATATCGAAAACCTACAACCATTGACCTGCGGGTCTCTCGTCCAAGTTCCCTTTCGAATGCAAGTGACGACGAGCTGCGTATCGTCTCCCACCTACACACAAAAGGTAAAATCTACTGACTCTTTCTCAGAACGATTTCCTTTTTGTATGCATCACCGTCTGATTTTTAAAGCTGCTTTCTGTAAAAAAAAAAATTTGAAGTGTTCTGTCTGGAAGGAGATTATGGAAAACCGATATATGCTTAAATTCCTCGGACAATGGAAGGAACATGGGTACATGAAACAAGACCAAACAAAAAAAGGAAAAAAAAAAAAAAAAAAAAAAAAAGAAAAGGGGGATGGGAGCGCTGGGGAAACGTGATTATGACAAGATTGAGCAGAGGTTAAGACAGCGAAAGGGGCGGGCGGAGGGAAGAAGAGGGGTGGGGGGGGGGGGGGGATCGGTTGGCATAAATCAGGCTCGAATAAAAAAAAAAAAAAAAAAAAAACAAGCGCGCGTACACACACACACACACACACACACACACACACACAAAACACACACACACACCACACTCGTGATGCCGTCAATCGTCATTTGCGGACACTAGTATTGCATAGGATTTTATTTCATATGTGGACCTTTACTGATTACGTCTGGATCTTTAATTACGTCTGGACCTTAGTCACAACTCGGAGGCCGCCGGTGTGTATTTATACATTATAGGTGCAAAGTTCTATAGTATTTCGACATAAAACTTCCCCACCCCTCCCCCCAGCTCAAACGAGAGATAGCTACCGGACCTCGTATGTAAGTTACCTCCCTTCTTGGAGGCGGAAGATTCGATGGTTCATACGGTCGGTGTGCTATTTTTCTGTCATACCATGAGTTTTTTTTAAATTTATTCATTTTGTTGTAGTAATAACAGTAGTAGAGGTACTTGAGAGGTATGAGCAGCAGCAGCAGTAGTAAAAGGTGTTCAAATTGCACAGTGCATTCTAATTGTCAATAAATTTTCAAAATAAATTACAGCGCTAAAATACACAGGAGGTTCGGAGATTCTGGATTGAATAAGACGATGGCGCTTTTTCAACATCAAGTGACTGTGTGATGCCATAGGTTGGCAACGAACTCTGTCGCCTCTGCGCTTTGAAGGATTAAAAAGCCGAATATGTACTTTTACCCTATTGATGTCTAGTTTTTATGATAATTATAATAATGAAGAGAATGGTTCAAATCTTGTATCTTTACCATAATTAAATGTTGTATTCCGACTGGATCATCTCTTAGAGGCCTTCCGTTTAATGAGCGTGAATTGAGAGCTACCTTCATCTGTCTTCATAGTTCATAGAGCTGGAATAGCTCAGTTGGTAGAGCGCCGGACTCGTAATCTTGGTGATTCTGGGGCTGCGGGTTGAATCTCCGCCGGGCCGTTTCGGTACAGGGGGATTTTTCCCTCGGAGTTAACATTGTTTCTGACTCCATTTCCCATACAGTCCTTCGAATGAGACTATAAGCCGAGGTTCCGTGTGTGAACGCACGCACATCTTGCACACACGTAAAATCCCATTACCAACTTTCGGAAGAGTAGGCCAGTTTGGCCGTTGGTATGGATGGCACGTTACACATAGCATGCACCCTGCGTGAGAAATGGAAAGAAAGAAGGAAGTAAGGAAACTGAGTGAACGATATTGAACGATATGACTGGATGACACGGGAAACGACTGAATGAAGCGCCAGCTGGCAGCTCTTATGTCGGCACTACCCAGGTAGGCAGCCCGTTGTCACTACCCAGGTAGGCAGCCGTTGTGTAAACGAGTGTGGATTATAAAGCGCTTAGAGCTTGGCCTCTAGCGAGAATAGACGCTATATAAGTATTCATTATTATTATTTACATTCTTTGACCGTTTGGTTGCTCTCGTTACACGTTCAATAGATTGTGACAAGCGATTAAGAGATGGGTAATATATATATATATATATATATATATATATATATATTATATATATATATATATATACTACATCTTATACTGTGTGCATAATGCTTTTAGTTTTTCAGCAACTTTTTTCCTCTCCACACTTTCGTTTTGTTCCATTTTACTACCCTTCGCTGGCTGCTTCAGGGGTGCTGTTGCATTCTCTTTTGAACCCTTGGTGGTGAGAACACCACAGAATTATGGACTGTGGTGTGTCTCTATTTGACACCAAGAGCACAGACACAATCAGCCGTGTCTCCCTGATGAGTCCGATCCAGCGGACGAAAGGCCTAGGAGCAGGCAATACAAATAGATGTGCCTTCGAGAGGGATTGCGATGATTCCCTCAGGCGGCTAGTGAAGGGTTTCTCATATTTATAATATATTCCCCCCATTTTCTTCATCTTCAATTTTTTTTTCTTTTCTAAAAGTTCAAATCTTTGCCAAGTCATTACCATAATGACTGAAGAATTGTTAGCCTGCACTTGTCTTCCCCCACTACTTAATTGTTCAGTTATATATATATATATATATATATATATATATATATATGTATATATATATATTCAATTATAAACAAAGCTTGCTCTTATGTCTTAGATTGAAGAAATAGGGGGAGATAAGCATTCATATCTGCAGTGGTAGATCATTCTGCCAACTAACAGTATGTGCTTGAGTGGATGAATGGGGAAAAATAAAATAAATGCTTCTCAAAATGAGCCTTCAGCAAGCTTATAGTCTCCAAGTGGGAGACGATCTCCAATGGGGAGAAAACCCACTAACATATAACTCCTGGTCAGATACCGATATTTCGAAACCTGATTGTTTCTCCTCAGTGACCGCGGAAAGTGGTAATTTGACTCCTCTGCCTTTTCGGTTTTAAGAAGAATGCTATCCCAGAAAAGGCTGGTGTGCAATACCGTAGTATGTTTGTTGAGTTTTCAAAAAAACCAACCAAAGGTGCCACCTAAGAAGCGGATTCATTCCAAGAACTGGCCCTCAGCACTTGTGTCTTGAGAGGTTATCTTTTTATATTTTCTACTTTTCGCAAGAAAATGTAGCTTGTTTTGCTCTTTCATGATTTTCTTTTGCTTCTTAGGTGGCACCTTTGGTTGTTTTTTTGAAAACTCAACAAACATACTACGGTATTGCACACCAGCCTTTTCTGGGATAGCATTCTTCTTAAAACCGAAAAGGCAGAGGAGTCAAATTACCACTTTCCGCGGTCACTGAGGAGAAACAATCAGGTTTCGAAATATCGGTATCTGACCAGGAGTTATATGTTAGTGGGTTTTCTCCCCATTGGAGATCGTCTCCCACTTGGAGACTATAAGCTTGCTGAAGGCTCATTTTGAGAAGCATTTATTTTATTTTTCCCCATTCATCCACTCAAGCACATACTGTTAGTTGGCAGAATGATCTACCACTGCAGATATGAATGCTTATCTCCCCCTATTTCTTCAATCTAAGACATAAGAGCAAGCTTTGTTTATAATTGAATATATATATATATATATATATATATATATATATATATATATATGCCCACATTTGAGATGTGGCAGATCGTTCATTCATGTAAAAATAACATGCTTTCTTGTCTAAATGAATAAATGCTCATTTTAAATATTCCCAGCATCTGTTTCGCTTTGCTAATTACGTTTGAGTACGAGTGTCAAAAGTCGGACCATATACAATGTTATCAATAGTTTTTTTTTCTTCATTACATTCAGATGGTTTTTCTGTTCGTCCTTACTTAATTCTATTGTGTAGTCACATTCAGGATTACTAAAAAAATCAAATTGTATGACTTTGCATTTAGATATGTTAAAATACAGATCACAGGCATCTGACCGTTTTTGTAGATTGTTCATCAGTTTGGATGACGCTATGTTCCGACAATGTTTACATCTTTGTGTCATCAACTAATTTTACACTTACTTTTGACACAATTGGGTGGATCATTTACTAAAATAGTAAATAAAACTCGTCCAACCATGCTGCCCAGAAGGATTCCACTCATTTCATCTATTCTTGTTGACTATACTGAGCAACCCCTGTTTGTTTTCTGCCAGTTAGAATGATTTCTGTCAATTTTGAAATGTTATATAATACAATCCGTAGCCATTTATTTTCAGGCGTATCTTTCGCGCGGTACCGAGTATTTTATTTCATTTATGTTTTAACTATCTAAAAACATCGAGTTATCGTAACTTTTTGATGGGGCCTGTTTAGGTGCGGGAGGAGAGAGGATAGGGCAGGCAAAAAAAAAGAAAAAAAAAAAAGAGAAAAGAAAAACCGCT
>CM065736.1:9251526-9306526 GCA_033310375.1 Conus canariensis | reverse complement strand
GTTGAGATGCAGCTGAATGGATTTATTCACCCCCCTTTGCTTCCACTGCCGTGAATAGTCCCTTCCAGGACAACTGCAGTTTGTTATGCTGCTCTGGCAGCAAGAGCAATTACTTCATCCCCTGGCTCAAATGTTCTCTCCCTTGCACGGCGATCGCAGAAGTCTGCTTGCTTCCCTTGCACCTGAGCCAGATTTTGTAGCGCTAGTTTGCTTGCGGTCTCTAGTCTTCCCCTGGTCTTTCACCTTATTATCCGTCCAGATCCGAATATTGCCATGGGTCCCCGAACAAGAACTCGAATGGAGAAAACCCTAAACTGGCCTGAGGCACCTCCCTATATGCGAATAAAATGGCTAGGATATAGCGGTCCCAGTCTCTGGGGTGGTTCTCACAACACTTCTTCAGCATTGTCTTTAGAGTGGAATGGAACCTCTCTACCAAGCCATTGGTTTGAGGATGGTAGGGAGTGGCCATGAGATGGTCTACCGAGAGGAGTCGGTTGACTTCAGCCATGACTCCACTGATAAACTGACGGTTGGTCCGTCAAGATTTCTTCCGGCACGCCCACTCTGGTCCAGACAGTCAGGAGAGCGAAGGACACGCGAACATTCGGTCGATTCGTGACAGGTTGTTTTCTCTTCACCTCTGATGAGCGAAAACGCTTTCTACAGAGTTCACCTTTAACCCAGAATTTCAGATTCCTCGTTTTGAAGAGGCTTAAGAAAGAAGGCTCGTCGTCGTCTTTAATTGCGGACAATCTTTCGTTAGCGAATTATTGTGAAAAGGCTTGATTTCGTAATTTGTTTTGTTCTGTGCTAGTACTACATTTCATTTTCTAGCTGCCGGCAGTTTCTGCCAGGACCCAAACTCAGTGTCACCCTTCAAGATGGGCCCCTTCCGTCATCTCTGGTATACTCTTTTCAAAATTGCCAAAGTATATCAAGAGACAGTACATACAAGGTTCACCCATGGAAGTGACTTAAAGAGATGTTAAGTGTTTGTTTTTTTTTTCTCGGATCGTCTGTAACAGCGTGTGCAGTCATGTCTTCCAGTCTTTTGTTTTCGGTCAAAAAGGCACAGCCAACAAACACATGTCAGAAGATATTAGATCCCGAATGAGACCCGTAGCTACTGTTGCACCGACAGCTTATTCTGCTAGAGTTTATTTCTGTTTAGTTGACATCTCTTACCACTTGCACAGTCCTGTTTCCTGATGATGCTCTTTCCAAGTTCTAGTTTTGTGCAAAGTTTGTCATATAGCACGTCATGAATCGAGCGCATTCCCTTTCCAGATGTCATCATTATTTGATTTATGTTGCCACCCTTCGTTGCTTTCACATGATCATTCCGTTCCGTGTTTTCTGCATTTCCACTTCATAGGTTCTTCGTTCATCGTCCTTACACATTCCAGTTCCCCTTCCAGTCATCTGTCATTTCCTCCAGCTGTCCATTAGTCACCCGTCCCCCCCCCCCCCCCCCCCCTTCGCTCCTTTGCTGCCTGTATCAGCTGCTATCATTTCCCTATGCCTCATCAATTCCGTATCCATTTCAGTTTTTATCCTCCCCTCAGACCAGACCCTTTTTGTCACATTTTCTGTATCCTTTCGAGCAGTATCTTCTGGTGAGTGCCTTAAGTCGCTGCCGGCGTTGCCACCCCCAGTCCGCTATGCCTGCCTTTGTCGTGGTGGTGGGAGGTCCCAGGGGGGTCATTGACGGGGAGCCCGGGCTCATGCCCTGACAGAGGAAAGTGTGGCACAAATATCGTTGAGGTCTGCGAGGTTGTATTACGGGCCTGCACCACCTCTGGTAAATATACTGGCCAGCGTCTCTTTTGCTCAAGGGTAAGGAGGGTACGCGGCGACTCGTGTAGTGAGAGGTTAAACCGCTCACACTGTGCATTCTCCGTGCGGATGGTACGACGCCATTCTGGTGTACTTGACACGTACGGCTGGCACGGCTCCTGCACCAAGTTTGACTCAGAGGTCTCGGCCCTGATCGCTGTGGATTCATTCAGGCACCCCATGGTGCTGGAACCATTCTCACACCAAGACATGCGCGACTGTGGACGCTTCCTGGTTGTGTGTTGAGATGGTCGGAGCAAACTTGCTCAGGACTTCGGTTAGGACCAGGACAGAGTCACGGCCATCACTTGCAGGCTCCAACTTCGTGAAGTCGATGGCCAAGGCTTCCAGCAGGCGGCTGGTCAGCAGGGGCGTAGATGGCGCGTGAACCACGGAAGATGGTCGGTTCATGGTACAGCGCTGATATTTGACAAGGTACCCCTTGACTTTGTTATACATGCCTGGCCAGTAGACGCGTGGACGCAGCAGTTCCGTAGTCAGTCCATACCCCTGGTGTCTCATTCGGTCGTGGATCGTCTCCAGGGGATCAGGACAAAGGGCACTGGGGAGGTCGAGTTGTTCCAGTGTTCCGTGTTTGGGGTCCACAGTCCGCCGGAACAAGAAGCTGTCTGAATAGTCGACAATGCTGCATCAGTAACGTGTGCTTGTGGTCCTGGCGGGCTGGTAGCTTGGTTTGCCAGAGCCTAACACAGGTCCTGTGACCATATCTTCCATCTGCAGTCGATGGAGTTCCTCTTTAACAAGGCGTGGGAGTAGACTATCTCCCAGCTGCTGAGGGAAGGAGGGGAGGGGGGGGGGGGGGGGATGCAGCACGTGTGGTCGGCACGGTACTGCCCACCCAGGCTGGAATCTTCGTTTTCACAGAAACCTCCTCAGCCACGGTGACCTCAGGGGAAATGGACGTAGACGGGGATTGGGGAAGGGAGACAAGGGACAGTCTGTAGAGGGTGTCAGCAGGGTTTGTTCTACCTGATCGGTACTTCACCTCAGAATCGAACGGGGCACCTCATACTGGGGCTATACAGCGTGGAGGCGCGTTCGCTGTTTGGGGGATTGGAAATCTCCCAAAGCTTGCGCTTGGGGGGCGCTCTGGATAATACGGAAGAAGGTGCCGTGAACCAACATACCCTAAGAGAAGGAAAACTTGGGAGTCCAAACCCGCACTGTCTGGTGTACGTTAGCCCTTATTAACAGGCTAACGAGACAACCATGAGCTGATCTGAAGTCGGAATGTGTCGGCTGAGGCCAGCGGGCAGACCTGCAGGAGAAGACTAGATTCTTCGCATCTCACCCAGTATGGCCATGCAGACTGCTATTCGACGGTATGGTGCTCGTCCCGTGGTTCTCATGGCCGTGACAGCGCCGGGCCTCCAGCCTCGAAGGGGCCCAGCCACAGCGACTGGAGAAGCGATCCAGACGTGGCCAAGTCTGGTTGAGGTCCAGGAGAAGCTGTGGGGACCGGTGCAGTCTCTGTGGCGGACTGTGGACTTCGCCTTTAGCATGGCTGGGAACATGGAAGAAAGAATAGAAAGAACTAGGCCAATTGTACATCCCACCTCTATTTCTGGGCCCCTAGGGGAACAGTCCTAAAATGGATGAGGGGATTGTTATCAGTTAGGACGATGAAGTTTGCGATACGAAGGTTGTGCCTGAATTTCTCAGTGGTGATCCATGTCATTGCCAGGAATTCCAGCTTCACGCTGCTGTAGTTATCCTGGTTCTTTTGTGTGGGGCCAGACACTCCGACTGGCAAAAGCAGTCACTCGTTGTGGGGTTTGCAGGGTACCGTTATAGGCCTGCACCACCTCCACCAGACTGGTCCCAGGATAAAATGACACTGAAATCCTCATGGCTGGATCCTATTTCCACAGTAAAAAGCTTGGTAAAGTCGGCGTACCCCAGAACTGGAGCTGGAATAAGGGCAGTCTTGAGTCGGCTAGAGGCTGCCTGATGTTTTGCGCCCTGCAGGGTGGAATTGTTGGGTTTTCTCTTGCTGCCCTCTGGGGGTTGCAACCTTGCCGTGGTCGGAGGGCTTGCGCGGTCCCGTGATCCCTTAGGCTTTGCTGGCGGGGGCATCAATACTTGATGACAGGCTAGTTTTTAAATGCTTCTAGGCCTGAAAAGTCAAGTTGCTGTCTGGCCTAAGCACAACGTGGTAAGGCGTTGATGCCCCTGGTAGGGCTTCCCATGTCAGATAGGCTAAGGGTGAGGACCCTGACTAATAGTAACCCGCCCTTTTCCTTTTCTTATCTTCTGCCTGTCGTATTTGGCTCTTTTCTATCTTCGTCTCCCCTTCAAGTCTTCTTTTCCACACTCTTTGTCTCTCTGTGGTCTTAAGATCCGCCGCGTTTGCCGTGTGGTGCGACCTGTGATGGAGGGGAATGAGATCCTGGTGATTGAGAGGGCAAGTGCCCTCAACACATCACTTTGGCTCAGACCTCTCCTAGACAGGAGGTATACTCTGGCCCAGGTGTATCAATCAGCTCCCCTTCATGGGGCTGGGTCAAGACAGGCAGTTCTCCGGCTGGCCAAGTTAACCCCTGCAGTGCTCGGCTCTCTGCTCCCGAGAGTTGAGCATGATCAGGGTGATAGGGTTAGTGGCGCTGTGTTTGTCGTATATCTCTCAGGAAGCCTGGAAGGGGTCAAGACGGTGACTTCTTTGCCCTGGCCCCTTAGTTGGACTTCATGGTGGTTGGATAAGGGAGAGACGAAATCTAAACACACTCAACATGGCTACCTCAAAAACATTCCCCCCAAAAAGAAAAGAAAGTCAGTAGACACTATTTTGAAAGAGGTTGATTCAGACAGCGACTCTGGTATGGAGGTAAGAGAGGACAGGTTTCTGGGCTTCCTGGCTCGTGATTGAAGGAACAGAGCAGGAAGAGCCCATTTCAGCTCTGAGTCCTTTCGCGATCCAGAAGGGCTTCCAGGCTATAGCAGGCGACCCTCATCGGTGAAAAGGCTACGAAACGGTTCGTTCCTCGTCCAGTGCAGATCAAAGAAGCAATCAGAACAGCTGCTGAGGGCAACAAGGCTCGTGGACAGAGAAATCTGGGTGACTTCCCATAAGCAGTTGAATTTGTCCAAAGGAGTCATTCGGTGCCCAGATTTGAAAGGTGTCTCAGAGGCGGAGATGAAGGCAGAACTAGCATCCCAAGGTATGACGGAGGTGCATAGGGTGACAGTCCGTAAAGGTGCAGAAAGAGTGCTCACCAACACCCTCTTTCTGACATTCTGCAACCCTTTGTTACCTCCAGTCATTAAAGTAGGATACTTGGTTGTCCGTGTCCAACTGTATGTTCCATCCCCGATGCAGTGTTCAAATGCCAGAAGTTTGGACACGTCAGGATCCCTGTTCTGGGGAGGAGGTGTGTGGTGTTTGCTGCAAGGCAACCCATGATGGGCCGTGTAAAGACCCGGTTCATTGTGCAAACTGCGGTGGCGACCACCCCTCCTCTTCACGCAACTGCCCAGTTTGGATCCAGGAGTCCAACATCCAAAAAGTTAAAACAGAAAACAAAATCTCCTTTTATGAAGCACGTAAACAGGTCGTTGGCAGTCCGACGTCTCCAGTTTCTTCATACGCTTTGGCTGTGAAGAAAGTTTCGACCCGGTCAGTCTGCTGCCAAACTGATGAGTTTATTTTCACGAAAACGTTGCAAAGGAAAATGCCAAGCTCCAGTGGAGGCAGGTCCACCACCTCCCAACCCAAAGCTGATGCCCCTGGAGGGGGCAATAAATCCGCCACCCCTCAGACTGCCCGGCAGTCTACTCCATCTGCTGCTGGGCAGAATAAAAAGCCAGCCCTCCCTCCTCGAACTTCTGTGAGCAGTGCCC
The DNA here is from genome assembly GCA_033310375.1 of Conus canariensis. Classification (NCBI taxonomy): domain Eukaryota; kingdom Metazoa; phylum Mollusca; class Gastropoda; order Neogastropoda; family Conidae; genus Conus; species Conus canariensis. The sequence continues at coordinate 9,300,829 of CM065736.1, read as the reverse complement.
GTGCAGGCAAAGGAGTTCAACCAAGTGTGGAGATGGTGGAGATGAGAAAGAAGCCTCCACCATCTCCAAAATCCAGGCCTTCTTCACCTGTGGGCAAGTCTGCCAGCAGGTCTGGAGAAGAAAACAATCCAGTCCAACTGACCAACAAATACGCTCCATTGGATGCAGACGATGACTCGGAGATGAACTGATTTCTGTTCTATTCATCCTCTGCACCATGGACAGTAAAACAATTCGTTGGAATATTCGTGGTTTAAACTCAAACTTTGAGGAGCTGCAGCTTCTGTGTCAAACAATAAAACCTCACGTCGTAGCTCTTCAGAAAACCAAAATTCAAGGCCAGAAGACCTTCACTCTTTCTGGCTTTAATACTCTTTCCAAGCCTGCACAACCATCAACATTGGGACTAACGGGCGGTGTTGCCCTTCTTATACACAAAACTTTGTTTAGTCCTGTCGCTCTGACTACCCCCCTTCAGGCAGTAGCTGCGAGAGTCACCCTCCATAAAAATGTTACAATTTGCTCACTACATCTGCCACCTTCTGTCCCGGTTTGACGTCAGGACCTTATCAGTCTGATTGGAGAACTTCCTCGACCTTTTTTGCTGTTGGGTGATTTTAATGGACACAGTCCTCTTTGGGGTAGTGTGAATTCGTCATCCAGAGGTCTGCTTCTTGATGTCCTTTTAGACTTTGATTTGTGTTGTCTGAACGATGGAGCTCCAACTTACCTCCACTCTTCCACGGGTACACTTTCATGTTTAGATTTATCGATATGTGACCCCTCATTGGTCCTGGACTATGAATGGTCTGTCCATGACGATCTGCATGGAAGTGACCATTTCCCTGTTCTTTAAAAACCCGTCTTAACTGAAAACGCCGTCTCACAAATCTTAATTATAAGAAGGCAACTTGGAATCTTTTTGCAGCCAATATTTCAAAGGAACTCCAGGAAATTGACATTCTTCAGAGTCCCGATCCTGCAGAATCTCTAACCAATACTGTGATAAACTGTGCTAAAACCTGTATTCCAATGTCTTCCAACAAACTCCAACTGCTCAAAACACCTTGGTTTAATTCTGACTGCCAACAAATGTCAAAAGTACGCAAACGGGCTCAGCGTCGGGTATACCAAAGACCTTCAGGTCCCAGCGCTCGAGCCCATCAGAAACTCCGTGCCAAATCGAGACACACTTTCGAAATCAGTAAACGTCAGTCTTGGAGAAACTTCTGCTCTGGGCTGACATCTAAAACTTCAAAGAAAGTCTGGAACATAATCAGAAAAAATCAAAGGGAAGAACACCAACCCCTCCATTCATCACCTGAAACTTGCCGATGCTCTGATAACTGACAAGCTGTTGCTAACCTGCTGGCCTCCACCATTCAACAGAACTCATCTTCAAATAAATCTGCAGCCTTTTTAAGAAACAAACAAATTAGAGAAATCCTCATACAATTTCACATCGGACAACTCTAAAGCCTACAATCTACCTTTTTCAATCAATGAACTTAAATCGGCTTTGCAAACCTGCTGTGATTCTGCCCCTGGTCTGGATGACATTCATTATTAGGTTTTGAAACATCTTCCAGAAAGCTGTCTCCAGACCCTTCTTAAAGTCTACAACCATATCTGGACCACAGGGTGCTTACCGCCCTCCTGGCGGAAAGCCCTGATCATTCCAATCCCTAAGCCTGGAAAGGACCTTACCAACCCTTCAAATATCGCCCAGTAGCTCTGACCAGCTGCCTCTGTAAGCTAATGGAAAAGATGGTCAACTCCCGTCTGATGTGGAAGCTGGAAACCGATGGCCTTTTGGCCAGTGAACAGTGCGGTTTCCGGAAGTACCACTCGACAGTTGACCATTTAGTCCGTCTGGAAGCCACCATCCGCAACGCCTTTGTCAATAAGCAGCATGTGGTAGCTATCTTTTTTGACCTAGAAAAAGCGTACGACACCACTGGAAATCAGGAATCCTTATGGATCTGCACAGACTTGGTTTTCGTGGTCATCTGCTTCTGTTTATTCAAAACTTTCTGGCTGATCGACAGTTCCAGGTGCGTGTTGGCACCACACTCTGACATCCATGGGCAGGAGTTGGGTGTACCTCAAGGGAGCATCCTTTCTCCTGCCCTTTTCAGCATTAAAATCAACGACATTGTGAAATCAGTAAGCCAGGGTTCTGAATCCTCTCTGTTCGTTGATGACTTTGCGCTGTTGGAGCTTCTTACGCCAGCGTACAGTGTCGACTCCAACTTTGTGTCAACAAGATCCAACAGTGGGCCGAGGAAAACGGGTTTACCTTCTCAAGTACCAAAACTCGGTCAATCCATTTCCACAGTTTTCGTCAATTCTTTGCTGATCCTGAAATTCGTCTGGAGAAGTCCACCATTCCAGCTGTAAAAGAAGCCAAATTTCTGGGGGTTATTTTTGATCAAAACCTGAACTTTAAAAATCATATCCAACACTTAAAAACTGCATGTCAGAAAGCACTGAACATTCTGCGAGTTGTGGCGCACACAGATTGGGACGCCGACAGGGAAATTCTCCTCCATCTTTACAGGGCTCTGATCCGCTCCAAACTGGACTATGGATGTATAGTGTACGGCTCTGCCAGAACGTCCTACCTGAAAAGTCTAGACCCTATCCACCATCAAGGGCTTCGATTGTGTCTGGGTGCGTTCCACACCACTCCTGTTCATAGCTTGTATGCCGAGGCAGGAGAACCATCCCCCTCAAACCGCCGACTGAAACTTGCCTTGAATTACTGTCCGAGTCTCTCGTCTGAACCTCAAAACCCTGCATATGACTGTTTTCGACCCCAAATTCCAAAAGAAATTCGATTACCATCCCTGTTCCATTCCACCCTTGGGGATTCGTATTCTTCTCCATCTGAACAAAGCAGGTATTGACCTTGGAGCAATTAATAATTTCTCCAAGTTTCCTGACGACCCTCCATGGACTTCCTTCACACCAGAGATCCGGTTTGATTTAGCCTCATACCGGAGAGATTCCACTAGTTCCTTGGCCTACAAGTCCCTTTTTGCTAAACTGTGTTCCAAGTTTCCATCATTTAAAAGAATTTTCACTGATGGTTCCAAATCTGAGGAGGGAGTTGCCTCTGCTGTGTTTTGTGCAGTAGACCCCCCCTCAGAGATGTACCGTACACATTCCCACTGACAGCTCCATCTACACTGTTGAGCTGACAGCCTTGGTCCTGGCACTTCAGATGATCTCCAAATCGAAACAGAAAGATTTCCTTATTTTGTCAGACTCCCTTTCTGCTTTGGAGGCCCAATGCCGGCCGTAATCTTAAGCACCCTCAACTACTGAAAGTTTTTGAACTGTACACCTCCCTAAAATCAAACGGACACAACGTAGTGTTTGCTTTGGTTCCCAGCCATGTGGGCATTCAAGGCAATGAGATGGTTGACCAGCTTGCCAGAATGCCACAAGGCAAAGTTGATCAGGTCTACTGTTCCTCACACTGACCTGAAACCCAAAACACAGGCCTATGTCAAAGACCTCTGGCAAGAGGAATGGACCTTGCAGATGGAAACTGTAAAAAATCCGTCCAAACCTCAACGAGTTTTTACCATGTTCCAGAGGCGGCCGTAAAGAGGAAACAGTTCTGTGCCGCTTGCACACAGGCCACTCGTTTTATACCCATTCTTATCTTTTAAAAGGTGGAGAAGCTCCATGGTGTATTCCATGTCATGTTCCACTCACAGTGAAACACATTCTTTTAAATTGTTGGGACTTGCACGATGTGAGACATAAACACTTTACAGCCGAGTCCATGAAAACCCTGTTTAGAGATGTCCCGCCTGACGTGATCTTTGAGTTTCTGAAAGAGATTAACATTTTTCATCTGATTTAAGATTTTACGGAAGAAAGATTTTTAACGAAGCTTCTGGTGCGTTTTTAGAAGATGTATTTTTAAAGAGATGTGAAAGTTTTTTTTTTTCTTTTTTTTTTTTTTTTTTGATGACTTGTGAGTTGATTTTAACATGGTGACAGCCCTGATATGGCCCTTTGCGGTCGGCTGGGCTATAAGCAACATTACCTTACCTTACCTTACCTTACTCCTTTTACTCCCATTAACTTTTAAAAGGTGGTGAAGCTCCATGTGCATTCCATGGCATGTACCACTCGCAACGAAACATGTTATTTTAGAGTGTTGGGTCTTAAATGATGTCAGGTATAAACATGTTACAGCAGACTCCATGAAAATATTGTTGAGATGTCTCACCTAATGTGATCTTCCACTAAGATGCATGGACACCAGTCCAAATTTTGTATTGCCAGATTCTTCATCTGCCAAAAAGAACACGCCTGTGTGATCCATAAACTGAGATGCAGCAGATTGTATGTTGAGGTAGGCTGCACTCTTGCCACGTTTCAAGAACACAAGGCGGATATTGTGCACCATGGATGCAAACCTATCAAACACCATTCCAGCCAGCCTGATCACCCTTCATCAGACGTTCTGGTGAAAGGATTGAAGCTTGTCCACAAAGGACACTGTGACAGAAAGGATACGGAGTCGCATGCCATAGACGAATTTGGATCCAGAATATCTGATGGACTCGATGATCAGCTATGATTGGTTCCCAAGCAAATCGTTGTGATCACCGTCTTTGCATGCCAGCCCATACTGTGCGTGTCTGATTATGAAGCGTGTTGTCTGTTTGTTTCCGTGTAAATGCTATGCTTCGTCACTTGGACTGTCCTGATGTTAATTAGCGTAACGTTGTGCGTGGAGGGCCTGCATCGGTGCAATACGCAGGCGTTGTAACCATAGTTTTCAGCGCCTTTTGGGACTATCAGCCTGACGCAGCTCGCATCGAGAGACACAGTAGAGTTGTCGCTTCAGTCTCCTGTACAGGCATACTTTTTAATCATGTTTTTTATAAATGCATCTCCTGTTCTTAGTTCAAGAAACCGTTTTACACTTATTTCTGGTCACAATTTCTGACTGCCATGCTTTTTTTTTCTGGCGACTAGGTGGTGAAAATTTGATACACCGAACACGTTGGACACTGTCCATTCTGGAGTATGTTTCTCCATGTGACCCGTTATTCATCATTATTATTGTTTATTTTTTACAAAACTACAAAATATGAGTGAACTCGCGAAACGACACACGCTGTCTTCATGGCCCAGCCTTAATCGCTTAAAGGATTTTTGATAATTTAGCTGACTCGTGGTTTATTATTAGTTTTTCATGATTTTTTTTTTTTTAGAATTCGACATTTTTCCTATACGAGTCGGACACCCTGAACAGACCCCTTTTGGTCGGCTGCGCCATCGTATTGAAAGCTGTAACTTCTGTCCCTGGCCCATTTTTCATTCCCACGCCATTGTCTTTTCCCCACACGTTATCGTAATTCCCATTTTGCCTCCCTTGTTACCATCCCTTCCCACCTTCTCTCTGATCGTTTGGGCTGTAAACATGACCTCAACACCATTCACGTAACCATCTTAACCACAATTTAGAAAGAGAAGGGGTTAATTACCGCCAAGGACACAAAGTACAGGACAAAAGACAATGCATTTCGACCTCTTGGGTCTTCTTCAGGTAAAGACAAATAACGTTTAGGACAGTGAAAAGGAAGAATGAGAAACCACTTATCTTCTCATGTTCAGCGCACATTTAAGATGGTGGGCCATCTCTGAACAAGATCTTTATTGAGTCTGCTGTGAAATTCTTCCTGCGTACACTATGCCAGTCCCATTATTCCAGGATATGACTCACAAACACTCGTAGCATCTCAATCATATAAAAAAAAAACCCGTTTTCTGTTTCATTTTTTTCCCATTTTTCTTTCTGCCTGTTTCCATTCCTAGCGCACCTGAACTCCAACCGTTTTTTTTAAGCCACTTTATTCTTTCCTATATTCTTAATATATTTGTTTTTACTTCCGTTCCATTTCTTGTTTTGTGTCCTCTGCTGACTTCACACAGGCCACGCTTTTTATACCCAACTGTATCTTTTAAAGGGTGAAGAAGCTCTTTGGTGAACACCATGCCATGAGCGTTTGACTGTGAGTCATGTTCTTCTGGAATAACATGGGACTTGCATAGTGTTCACAGGAAGCATTTCACAGCAGACTCGATTGATAAAGACCTCGTTCAGAGATGTCCCACCCGAAGCGATTTTTTTCGTAATGTTCAAAAGAAGTTCACATTTTTCATTTAATCTGATTGTAAATGGAGAAGAGTTAGGGTATTAGAATTGTTTTTCTTTTCCATCAATTTTGAAATGCGTGTTTGTTTTTAACAATTATGCGAGCATGTTCTTAACTCGACTGCAGTCCTGCTATGGCCGTATGCGGTTGGCTGGGCTACAAACAGTATGACTGGACTCTCCTTTGCCCGCTCATCCTCAGTCCGGAACCTGTCTGTGCAGTCACTGTTGTACGTTAGTTCTTTTCATTCCTGTTCCTCCATCCATTCCACAGTCGGTCCTCCATCTTGCCACCTGCTCCACCTTACTCCCTCGCGTCGTTCCCGTCTGTTTGAAGGTCATCCGTGCTCGTCTTTCCTGCCCCCCCCCCCCCCCCCCCCCCCCCCAGCCGTAAAGAAGAAACAGTCTAGTGCTATTAGCACACAGGCCACTCCTTTCATGCCTGTTCTTATCTTTCTAAACGGTGACGATGCTCCGTGGTGCATTCATTATCATGTATCGCTGACAGTGAAGCATGTTCTTTGAGTGTGTTGGGAATTGCATAGTGCGAGACATAAACGCTTTACAGCAGCCTCCAGTGAAAACCTTGTTCAGAGATACCCCCACCTGATGTGATCTTTAAATTTCTGAAAGAGATCGACATTTCTCATCTGATCCAAGACTTGACGGAAGAAAGATTTTTTAACGAAATTTCCGGTGTGTTTGTAGGAGTATTTTAAAGAGCTGTGTGGATTAGTTGTGTTCCATTTATTTGAAAAGAAAAATAATGACTTGTGATTTGACTTCAACACGGTTACAGCCCTGATAAGGCCCTGTGCAGTCGGCAATATTACCTCTCTCTCTCTCTTCCTTCCCCCACCCAGGTCTCCATGGACAATCCTAGCCCCCACCCCACTCCCCCTCCACCCCTCGCCTTCTGGATGTTCTGTGCGATGCTCTGTGCAATTTTCTGTGCGATGCGATGTGCGATACGGTGTGCAATGCAATGCGATGTGCAATTCGATGTGCGATGCGATGTTATGTGCGATGCTGTGTGCGGTGCCCTGTGCAATGTGAGCTCTGTGCGATGCTCTGTGCGAGTTATTCTTTGATTCCGCCTGAATTTTTCTGACTTGACCGTTTACCGCTCCCCCCCCCCCCCCCCCCCCCTGCCTTTGTGTACCTTTGTGTCCTGTCTGAGTTCTTTGAAGTGTTTATTTTTTTTACTGTTGTGATCTGGTTTGTTCCCTAGTTCTCTCAAGGCTAAAGTACTGCTACAGTCTCTTGGCTGGCTCACCTAGTTACCTACTCAAACTGCAGAAGAGTTGATTTTAACGTGGTGACAGCCCTGATGTGGCCCTTTGCGGTCGGCTGGGCTATAAGCAACATTATCTTATCTAAACTGCAGAAGGTCCAAAGTAGTGCTGCCAGGCTTGTTTGCTAAGCATCTAAACGTCAACATGTCACTCCTCTGTTGCAGTCCCTCCACTGGCTTCCAATCCAGAGTCGAATTGACTACAAGCTGGCTTCTGTCTGTTTCTGTTCTGTTTCTGGTACTGGACCACATTATCTCTCGGACATCCTCCACTCTACGCACCATCCCGTCAACTGCGTTCCTCTGTCGACAGCCGCCTCTTGCGCATTCCTTCTGTCAGAACAAAATCTTTTGGTCAACGCTCTGTCTCCTTCTAGGGACTAACTGTCCGGAATACACTTCCCATCAGTGTCAGACACCTACCTTCACTCTCTTCTTTCAAATCTGCCGTGAAAACAAACTTGCTTCAACAGTCGTAACCCCGCCTCCCGCCTCCCCCCCCCCCCCCACTCACTCCCCAGTCCACCTTCCGAGTACCTGAGTTTTTGCGTGCACGCGTGAGTGTCTGGTGGTTGTGTCACTTGTGTGTGCAGATTGTGTTAATGTGAGTGCGTGCGTGCATGCGTGTGAATGTGAGCGTGGTGTGTGGTCATGCGTGTGCATCCGTGCACGTGCGCCCCCCCCCCCTCCCCGCGCTTGTGTGTGTGCGCGCGCTGGTATGTTTAGACATTAATGTGGCATGTTTGCACTTTGAAGAAAAGCACTAAAAGAAAAAAAACATTTAAGCTAATAACAGGAACTTACTTTACACAAAAGCAATAACAAGGAACATAAATATATCATCTTTGGTAACAGGAACGTAACGATCAAAAGTTGTAATAGAACAAGACATCCAGACACTTCATTCACTCCATATGACACTCGCATCCATCAGTGATATATTTGTTCTTGACTAAGACATCTTTCCAAGCCAAGAGCATCCCAAATTCCCCGGCCTGTCAATCCCAACATCACTCCGGCCACTTTGTAAGACACTGGGTGTATGTCATTCAGCATCCAGAAAAATCACTGCAATAAATATATGATTTCATCACTCACCTGATTCACTTCAGTATCCATGGGCGGTGCCACTGAACACGGTGTATAATCCTACGAGTTTAGTATTTTCCTTTAGGACCCAACTGATGTCAGACATCTTCAACCAGCTACCGTGGTTAGCACCGCTAGTTTGTTGGATGGGAGGTCGTGGGTTCGAATCCCATTTTAAAGGCATTCATTTCTGGAATCTTTTTGCCCTGGTCAGCTCTTGCCCAGGGTTGTTTTGGGGTCAAATAGGACTACTGGAGATTGGAGATCAGCATGGGGAAAACAAAGAGCCTGTGGGTCAACGCCACTCAGGAAGCGCCCATCAACATCGATGGACAGGCCATAGAGAATGTCGACCACTTCACCTACTTGGGCAGCATTGTCACCAAGTCGGGAGGAGCTGATGAAGATGTAAAGGTCAGGATCAGCAAGGCGCACAATGCTTTTGTCACCCTCAGACCAGTGTGGAGGAACAAAAACCTCAGTCTGCACACCAAGCTAAGACTGTTCAACACCAACGTCAAGTCCGTGTTATTGTACGGTTCGGAGACTTGGAGACGCACAAAGAGCCTGGACAGCAACTTGCAAGTCTTCATCAACACCTGTCTTCGCCAGATCCTGCGCATCAGATCGCCGGAGCGAATCTCCAACGAGGAACTCGTGCGCCGGACGAAGCAAGACCCAATCACCAAGAGTATCCAGATGAGGAAGTGGGGCTGGGTTGGACACACCCTGCGTAGAGGACAGGCCCACATCCCACGCCACGCCTTGGACTGGAGCCCACAGGGGAAGCGGAAGAGGGGACGACCAGTCACCACCTGGAGAAGAACTCTACAGGCAGAACTCAAGTTTCACCAACATGACCTGGGGTGAAGCCAAGAGAACAGCCCAAGACAGAGCGAGATCTGCAGTGCGGGCCCTGTGTTCCGATCGGAACGAAGAGGACGCTGACGCTGACCTGGAAAACCTGGTAAACCCACTGGGCATCGCTGCCATTGAAACCCAGACTTAGCAAGGGAAGGCAGTCCACTAACTGCTTCTCCCTCATGCTCATCAAACGACAGTGAAGTTGTTGCAAATGTTTCTTACCTTCAAGCGTCAGCAAAGTAACATACAGGCATAAATTCACCTCTTCATCTAGGATACATCAATGACTTGCAGTTAAAATGCACTCAAATATAATTCACATTATATATATATATATATATATTATATATATATATATATATATATATATATATATATATATATATATATATATGCTGTCAGAATAGTACTGAACTTAAAAACCGGGGCAAACTTTTCTTCATTTCACTGTGCGTTTATTGTTAGTGATGACATTTGGAAAACAAAGGATTTCTAGCCGCCATTTTAGTTGCATGTTGCAGAGTCCATGAAAACCCTGTTCAGAGATGTCCCACCTGACGTGATCTTTGAGTTTCTGAAAGAGATTAACACTTTTCATCTGATTTAAGATTTTACGGAAGAAAGATTTTTAACGAAGTTTCTGGTGCGATTTTAGAAGATGTATTTTAAAGAGATGTGTGAAAGTGGTTTTTTTTTGTGATTTGTGGGTTGATTTTAATGTGACAGCCCTGATATGACCCTTCGCGGTCGGCTGGGCTATAAGCAACATTACCTTACCTCCTCCTCCTCCTTTCCTTCTTCTCCAGTGTTTGTACTAGAAATCGCTTTTTTACTGCTGATTGCCACAAGCAGCATTCCCACGTCTCCTGTTCACATCCCTTCTCTTTCCGTCTTTCCATAAGGGACAATTTTTTTTTTTTTTCAGTCTTAAAAGGGTCGAATGACGCTTGGGTTATATTTGAAAAGCGAATTTTGTGCGCCGTGATCCGCGATATTCTCGTGAGTGGGAAGCCTGTCCGGCCGCCCCCCCCCCCCCCTCGCTCACCCACCCCCTCTTTTATTGTTTAACCTAATGAAATTGTAAAACTCACGAAATGTTATTTGTCTGCAAGGCTGATAGAATGCAAATGTTTTCCAGAGAGAACCTTAAGCTGTCTATGCTGCACCGTGTGTCTGTCTACATGGACTTGTCATATTCTTTGCGCCTCTGTTACATCTGTTAATTGTAATGAGAGGCTGACACAATTAAGCGGAATAACCCGGTGCTTTCCTGCAGTGGGTAGTTTCAAGTAACGTCAAGATTCCTGTAGTTCAGCTGTTAGGAATGTGTGTAGATGATCATGGCTGTCCGCTGCTGTGGGATGCAGGGACTCTTCAGTACAAATTGTTCCACAGCTTTCTCGAAATTCTGGACAAGTAACTTCCTCTTTCTGTCACCCTCTTTTTCTTTGCCTGTAAAACAAAGTTTTGGTTTTTTTCCTCTTCCGTCACTTTTTGAATCTGCCTTAACCAAATTCATTTTTGTCTTTCTTTACTGTCGTCTACTCTTTTTTTTTTTGCCTTGGAGGAGCATTCTCCAGTCTTTTTTTTTCCAGAAAGTAAACTTTTTTTCTCTCAGTTTATGACGTCAGCTTTTTTTTTTTTTCATTATTGTAATCTTTCGATTTTGTTGTAAAAATCATGGCATCGAGTTGGTTGATCACTTGCCAAGACTGCCACAAGGAAACAGTTGAGCAGATTGTTTATCCTTCTCACTAATCTGAAACCCAAAGCCCAGGCTTACATCAAGACCTCTGGCAAGAATGGAACTAGTAGACGGATAACAATTTAGAATCCGTCCAAACGTGAGTTTTTACCAGGTTCCCGAGGCGGGCGTAAAGAAGAGAGCATTGTGCCATTTGTACACAGGCCACTCGTTTTACACCCATTGTTATCTTTTAAAAGGTGAAGAAAACCGTGGTGCATTCCATGTCATGTTCCACTCACAGTGAGACCTGTTCTTTTAGTGTTGGGACTTGCATGATGCAAGACATAAACACTTTATGGCAGAATCCATAAAAACCTTGTTCAGAGATGTCCCACCTGATGTAATGTTTGAATTTCTGAGGGAGCTTAATAACATTTCTTTCTTCTGATCTAAGATTTTGCAGAAGAAAGATTTCAAACAAAATTTCCCGTGTGTTTTCAGGTGTATTTTAAAGGCCTAGTCAATGATTTTTTTTTTTCTGACTTCCGTCCCGTCCTTTATAGGCAAATTAAGGGTAGTTTTGCCGATGTTGAGATCAGTTTCCTTGATTTCTTCAAGTGTGCGAACTCAGGCATCACCAGAGGGGAATACCCCGAGTTGTATACTGAAGGAAGGAGAGTTACTGGGAAGTGGTTCACATGTCCAGGAGGATAGCAACAAGTACATGTCGACCTGTCGGTCCTGCGTGGGGAAGGCATCCACCTCCACCACCGGCCATTCACTGGGTTCTCCAGTCGGCCTGAGGGGAGCGATTGTGGCAGGCGACAGTCGCGGTGACCGTCGGCCTGCAGGCAGGGCACAGTGACCATTCAGCTGTTCTTGTCCTGAGGGATGAACACGTTCGGGAAAGCTTCAGCCTGTTGAGTGGTTTGCACCTTGTTGGCTGTAGAGTAGTAAACACTTGAAACATGGGTCCTGGCTTGTGGAGAAGTCCGGGCTGTTAGTACAATGGGCAGCTTCGGGGAATCGAATATGAGTTTGAACTGGAGGTAACGCATTAACCACTCGGTACCCCCCCCCCCCCCCCCCAACTCTTTGTTGGTGCTAGTCGCTATGGTGTGTGTAGGTTACTAGTGATTCCATTGGTGGAATCAAAATAACTCGGAGATTGATTGGTGTAGATCCTGTGATGTGTGTGTGTGTGTGCCAGTGCCTCCATTGGTTGAACCAGTATAACTCGAGTTCTCTTTGTTTGAGAACGGTTGTAAGATGCTCGGGAAACCAGCAAATGGTGACTCACTAAGGGAAAGTGAACTCATCCTGTCTTGCTGAAGGTTCAAGAAAATACAGCGAGAAGCAGAGATTTGCTGTTGCCTCGAAACCGTCGACAGTAGAGAATTGTCTCCTGGGTGGGGACGTGAGACAGTGGAGGTTGCTGTAGCCTCGGAGCCGACAAGGTTAGAATATTGTCCCCTGTGTGGGGACGGTAGACAGCAAGACGTGTCAGCTGTTGGGGCCTTGGCAGGGCGCTGCCAGACAATGGTGGGGTGTTTGCAGCAAGAGAAGACCTGTGGGAGAGGCCGACAGGAGCCCTTTCCATGGAGAGGGCGAAGTTCAGTGGAGACTGGGAGACTCGGTGTGAGGGTGCAACTCGAACTACGTTGCCAGTGTCCCCCATCTGGGATTTGGCTAATCGGGAGGTCACAACAATGTGGCAGCGTTAGCGATCGCAGTCGCACTGAGTGATGAGAGAACTGATTGACTGGTTCAACCAAGGGAACGCTAGCAAGTTCTGAACGTTTATTTCTTAAGTTTATATGTGCAACCAGAATAGTGGAATGTTGTCTTTCTTGGTTTATTAAGAGTAACTGGAGAAAAGAGGATGCGATTATGAGATTATCTGTATGATGTTTACATTTTTTGTATGACACAGATAAATGCGTTTTGTAGTGACGGGTGGGGGCTCGGAGTCAAGTCAAATAAAAGTTATTTTCTTTGAAAAGTTATTGTTTTTCCCGTCACCTTTGTGTGGGCCCAGCGTGAGTGACAGAGTGCATGTGCCTGTGCGAGAGCGCAATTTGGTTGTGAAGACGTGAATGGATCTGTCCATACCCCCCCTGTATCCCTGCATATGATAATTTTGATAACGAGGAGGAACGTCGGAGACCCGTCACAACCGTTACCGTTGTAAAAGTTGTACGCATTGTCCAAAGACATTAACGGTCCATTCTGCATTGTCTGTTTGCATAAATGGCTTTTTAAAATATGTAGATGTTTTCTTTTTTTGTTGAGGGATTTGAAAAACAAATCTTGGCTTAAAAAATCGAGGGACTACCATGTACTGTCGCACAGCATAGTTTATATGGCATAAAAATTATCAGCAGTTTAACTACATATCATTAATTGCCACTATTGTTTATTTCTTTTTCAAAATATGATTAGTTTTTAAAGATCTGGAGTTGACTTCGACGCTGTGACAGCCTTGATATGGTCCTTTGCGATCGGCTGGGTTACAAGCAACATAACCTTACCTTGCCTTTAAGAACCTGGCCTGTTCAGGATGTGGGTGGTTCTCTCTGTATGGGTCTGACAGCCTCTAACACGACGAGTGGAAACTTGAAACGAGTTTTTTTTTTCTGTCTTTATGAACCATTCTGTCTTTTTCTGGAAGCTCGTGTACACTTACTTCTGGTCACAATCCAGATATGCCAGCCTTCATTTGTAATCTGACGACCGGGTATTAAACCTATACACACAGTCTGCAGTGGACTCTAGCTGTTGATTACACAGTGTGTACTCACACATGCAGGCAATTTTATTTCATTTTCTTTTTTATTACACATGAATGTTTTTCCTAACTTCTAAAGCTTGTTTTGAGTCTGGATTCGAGAAATCGAACGGAATGGATTGCTTCCCTTTCCTCCATGGGTTGTAATTAGTGTAGCTCGTTGAGCTTTTCAGGATGACGTTTTTTTCCCTGTGGGTGTGACAGCCCTCAAATGGCCCTGTGTGGTCGCTGGGCTGTAATGTTAAAACTGTAAACTATCCACGACATTTCTTTTCTTTCTACATGCTGGCAGCCGCGAAAAGGCCGTTATAGTCCGCTGGCTGTAAACAAACTGAAGTGAGTGACAAGAACATGACCGGTATTCTCATGAGGTCTTGTGATCGTGTTCGTGTTGCACCCGATGAGAGTGGTGACCTAGAGTTGTTTGACAGAGCATTGAAATCAGTACTGTACTACCAGGACAAAGTTTTTTTTTCCAAGAGCAAACACTTTTATTTACTGTAAAGAAATGTACAAACGGCAAAACGTGAGCAGAGAACAGTACCACAAACAACAAAAAGGACAGATCTTATCTTTCATGAACAATTCACAAAGCAGCATTGATTTACAAAATGAACAACAAATCCCATCTAACATATACATAGTACAAACCAAGCACAATATTACAACTTGCCTGGTTATGGTAGCAGTCCTTGAGGAAGAGTGGATAGGGCGCCTTCGTTTAAAACCTTCTTGTCATGAGGACAAGTGGGAATGGTGACAGTGGGCAGGGAGAAATGGGGAAGTGAGGAAGTGAGGAATAAATTGCACAATATTGTGTCTACACTGTCAGTGTCACACATTCGCCTTCTCACTGTTTTGAAGTATTGTCCTTTTTTTCAAAATTCATAATCAGAGAGAGAGAGAGAGAGAGAGAAACAAACCCTAGATTCCTACAATTTTCAATACAGAAGCATAGGAATCGACCTCAACAGTACAAATAGATTACTTATCCAAAGAAACGACGGTTGAATTTTAGCTGCCACGCTCTTGCTCGAAATTATGTATAATGATCGCTCTTCAAGTTGACCCAACAGATGAGAAAATCCTAGACAAGACTACACACATACATAAACGTGCTCATGCAAGCACGCACACACAAATCTCAGTTCTCAATCAAAAGCTTATCATACCATTTGTTATCAAAATCATAGTTCTTATTCATTTTCGCAATGCATTTTTCTACTTGATATTTGATTTATAAATATTTCCTGAAGACAGGAAACGAAGGAAACACCTTTTCAGCTCTGGATTTGTATCAAAGAACTTTGCCGACATATAATGTAATCGAATATGATGTCAGTTTTTAACCGAGAGTCGGTGCCAAACAGGACTATTTTCCTTTGATAATATAATTTCAGGTATAGAAGAGCAATTGTCTTTAAGAAATTATAAAGATCACTCCAAAAACGTGTCACGTCGCATGTGAAAAATAAATGGTCTATGGTTTCCTTTTCAGACTTACCAAAACGTACATTTGTTATTTTCAACGATATTCATTTTTTCAAGAAAATATTTGTAGCCAGGATCCTGTGAATTAATCTTATTTGAAACCATTTCAGTTTAATTTCCTTTATTTTGTGTGTGCGAAGAAATATATTTTTCCAATTCAGTTCTTTACCTATTTCATTGTTCCATTTCGCACAGCACCTTAGTTGTGAGTTATCGTCATTTATTATAATAAAGTCGAGCTCCTTTCTTTACACTCCATATGATACTGAGAGCTATTTTTTTAGTGTTCTTCGGTATATTGCTAGTGAATCTGATATTCTTTGTTCAAATATATTTTCTGACAGATTGTGTGTCGTGTACGGCTCTGCCAGACCATCCTACCTGAAAAGTCTATACCCTATCCACCATCAAGGGCTTTGATTGTGTCTGGGTACGTTCCGCACCACTCCTGTTTATAGCTTAAAGTTGTATGCCGAGGCAGGAGAACCATCCCTCTCAAACCGCCGATTAAAACTTGCCTTAAATTACTGTCCGAGTCTCTCATCTGAACCTCAAAACCCTGCATACGACTGCGTTTTCGACCCCAAATTCCAAAAGAAATTTAATGACCATCCCAGTTCCATTCCACCCTTGGGGATTCGTATTCTTCCCCATCTGAACAAAGCAGGTATAGACCTTGGAGTGGTTAATGACTTCTCCAAGTTTCCTGACGACCCTCCATGGACTTTCTTCACACCAGAGGTCCGGTTTGATTTAGCCTCATACCGGAAGGATCCACTAGTTCCTTGGCCTACAAATCCCTTTTTGCAGAACTGTGTGCTAAGTTTCCATCTTTTAAAAGAAGTTTCACTGATGGTTCCAAATCTGATGAGGGAGTTGCCTCTGCTGTGTTTTGTGCAGTAGACCCCCCTCAGAGATGTGCTGTACACATTCCCACCGACAGCTCCATCTACACTGCTGAGCTGACAGCCTTGGTCCTGGCACTTCAGATGATCTCCAAATCAAAACAAAGATTTCCTAATTCTATCAGACTCCCTTTCTGCTTTGGAGGCCATTGCTGGCCGTACTGTCAAGCACCCTCAGCTGCTGAAAATTTTTGAACTGTACACGACTCTAAAATGGAACGGACACAACGCAGTGTTTGCTTTGGTTCCCAGCCATGTGGGCATTCAAGGCAATGAGAGGGTTGACCAGCTTGCCAAGAATGCCACAAGGCAAAAGTTGAGCGCTTGTCTGTTCCTCACACTGACCTGAAACCCAAAACACAGGCCTATGTTAAAGACCTCTGGCAAGAGGAATGGACCTTGCAGACGGATAACAAACTGTATAAAATCAGACCAAACCTCAACGAGTGTTTGCCATGGTCCAGAGGCGGCCGTAAAGAAGAAACAGTCCTGTGCCGCTTGCACACAGGCCACTCGTTTTATACCCATTCTTATCTTTTAAAAGGTGAGGAAGCTCCGTGGTGTATTCCATGTCATGTTCCACTCAAAGTGAAACATATTCTTTTAGATTGTTGGGACTTGTACGATGTGAGACATAAACACTTTACAGCAGAGTCCATGAAAACCCTGTTCAGGGATGTCCCACCTGACGTGATCTTTGAGTTTCCGAAAGAGATTAACATTTTTCGTCTGATTTAAGATTTTACGGAAGAAAGTAGATGTAATTTAAAGAGACGTGTGAAAGTTTTTTTTATTTTTTATTTTTTTTTTATTTTTTTTTTTTAGATGACTCGTGAGTTGATTTCAACATGGTGACAGCCCTGATGTAGCCCTTTGCGGACGGCTGGGCTATAAGCAACATTACCTTACCTTACACACGCGCTCGCGAGAGCGCGCGCGCGCATACACACACACACACACACACACACACACACACACACACACATGCCCACCACAGTTCACAACTTTTTTTCTTTTTATAACAATTTTATTAAGAATGTTCCACGAGCACTTTGAAAATCCAAATACAGACGCATGATTTGAATGCTCGATGGAAAAAAACAAAAAACAATATATGATAGTGAAAACGAAAAAGACAGCAAGTACAAAACAAAATCAACCATAAACGCGCACACACACTTGCACATTCGATGGGTTTTTAGATGTATTTTAAAGAATTGTGTGAATGAAAGACTTGTGAGTTGATTTTAACGTGGGGACAGCCCTGATATGGCCCTTTGCGGTCGGCTGGGCTATAAGCAACATTATCTTATCTTATCTTACTTGCACATTCTCTATCACCAAAACCTACCAGTGATTTATATCAACAATATTTTAAACGCCAAAATCCAAGACGGTGTCAACGTCGGCATGGAAAAGGGACGTAACCTCATCTTTGCCGCAAGATAGATTGATTGCTTCCCTTGAATAATGCCATTCTTGATTCATTTTCGATTTCGAAGAGCCCCCAGTAAAACGTTCAGGACAAAAGCATGCATGCGGTTCAAATAAACATACGCACGATTACGAGTACACACACGCCACATGTAATCTTGTTACTTATATATATATATATATAATATATATATATATATATATATAGAGAGAGAGAGAGTTTATGTGGAATCAAGATTTCAACTTGATGACAGCCCTGATATGGCCCTTTGCGGTCGGCTGGGCTATAAGCAACATTATCATTACCATGTGGAATCGAACCACAGTATCATAATGCGTTGCACAGCGACCAAATACATCAGTATAGAACCCACCAATTAATTAACTGGATCTTTAAAAAAATACCCTGAAATTCGAATTCTCGATCATCCATATAATTTTGTTTGAAGAGACTTGCATAGTTTTCCGAACGTGAGCGCCCACATGCTTGCACACAGCACACAGGTGCTACGGAAGAAAGATTTTTAACGAAGTTTCTGGTGCGTTTCTAGAAGATGTCGTTTAAAGAGATGTGTGAAAGGTGTTTTTTTTTTTTTTTTATTTATTTTTATTTTTTATTTTTTTTTTTATTTTATTTTTTTTAAAATGACTTGTGAGTTGATTTTAACGTGGTGACAGCCCAGATGTGGCCCCTTGCGGTCGGCTGGGCTATAAGCAACATTATCTTATCTTACACACACAGGTGCACAAATACACGCAAACCCGTGCACATGCTCTCTCTCATAAACCCACTCCCCTCATACACACACGCACGCACACATGCACGCGTGAGCTGGTGCGCGCGCGCGCACGCACACACCACACACGCACACGCCACAACACACACCCACACAACAAATGCCCCTCCAAAGAATGGATGTGGGGCATGACAAGAGGCGGAAGGGTGTGAGAGAGAAAACCCTTCCGGTCCCAACCTCTAAACGAACATCGTTCCGAGAACTTACCTACGCACCTCCACCCGGCTGCCCCACCCACACCCCCACCCCACCCCGCCCACAGTCCTTCCACCTCCAATTCTCGACCAAGAAAGATGCCTGAGTGAAGATAAAAGATGGGGAGCTAAAGGTTCTTGTTATACGCAAGGCCTCTTTGTAATTCTACCAGAGGAGACAAGCCGCATTTCAGTCATTCCCTTATAAGGCCCTTTGCGGTCGGCTGAGCTATAAGCAACAATACCTTACCTTACCTTATTTCATCTGATCTAAGATTTTACCGAAGAAGAATGTGCAGTTTAAAGGATTGTGACTGGTTAGTTGACTTCACGCGCGGCGACAGATCTGATATGGCCCTTTGCGGTCGGCTGGGGTATAAGCAACATCATCCCTCTCTTATCTCGCACTTCTTTCATGACTGGCTCGTTTATTGCGAACGCGTCCATAAAAGCTTGACCAAATGTCATGGATATTTGATGGTCTTGTTATCAGTAGCTCTCTCTCTTGTGGGTGGCATGTATCAGAGAGAGAGAGAGAGAGAGCCGTCGTCGGTCATAATACCACCTCTGCCGTGTCGCGCTGGACTGAGAGCGAGCTTCACCCACGTTATTATGCTTTGCCCAGGAGTGAAAAGGAAAAGGGTGGGGGACCTATTCTGCACTATATTACGCCACCGGAACGATAACACAATGGGACTGACAGCAAGAAGAACATCGGGTGTGGACGGTCGACACTCCAGTCTTCGATGATGACCGCTATATTTTGATTAATGGGAGCTTCAGAATCTGCCGAAATGAACGACCCACTTGCATCGCTTGCGAAGCAATCTCATGACGAATATCGCATTTGTGTTCAGTCCTAAACCCGGAGAACTTCCAGGGCCAAAGACGCGATGAGTCTCACCAGAGTCTCGATATTTCGGAGACTGTGCCAGGTTCATCAAGGAAGGCATCACTGTTAGAGAGACTAGTGCGTGTGTGTTGGATCCTTCAAGGAAGGCATCCTTGTGAGTTGACTTCAACGCAGTGACAGCCCTGATATGGCCCTTTGCGGTTGGCTGGGCTGTAAGCATCATTAACTTATCTTACCTTATAATGGTTACCATAGAGGCAGTTTTTCTAGAAACTGACTTGAGCTGACTTGAATGCGGGGACAGCCCTGATATGGCCCTTTACGGTCGGCTGGGCTATGAGCAACATTGTGTCTACCATAGCGGTTCCCGAGGATAATCTCAACAGGCACAGCTCTCACCTTCCACAAAGCTATCTGAGCAAGTGGCCCCGGTAAAAACGACAAAACTTAAGGGGGAAGAGAGACGGGGGTGGGGGTGGTGTGGGGGGGGGGGGGGGGGGAGGAGTCAGTTGGAGAGAGGTGGTGGAGGAGCAGAGCGTGTGTGACTTGGAACGTAGACGACGGAGACATAAACATTCTACAGCAGACTCCCTGAAAACCTTGTTCAGAGGTCTGTTCTCATTCACAATACTGAAACAGACTGCGCCGTAACGGAACACAATCCACATACACACACACACGCGCGTGGCGCGCACACACACACACGTACACACAGAGGTGAAAAGTAACTCTCGTTTAACATGCAATACAGAACAGGCGAGCGATTTCTTTTAAGACAAATACGTCCTCTTGTGACGTCAGTCTGTCTGACCTCCAACTGGGGAGCATTTTTTTTGCGCATTCTTACGTATTATTTCCGACGCCAGAAGAAGACGTGCTTGTCGAAACTTCAGCTGTCCGGTCTGGTGTGTGTTAAAAAAGCGTTACCTGGCATCTTGTTTTTGTTTGTACATCGTTTTTTTTTTTTTTTTTTTTTTTTGTCAGCTTTTGCTTAATGGGCGAAAATAAATAAATAACTCCGTCAGTATATCCCCGTCATGACGACAGCTTCTCCATTGAGTGTAGCAGACATATGAGCCTTGACTATAGTACCATTATACATCCGAAGAAAGTGGGACCCCCCCCCCCCCCCTTTTTAAACAGTCATTTTGCACAATACAAACAAAACAAAACGACATCATGAGAAATATTGTGTTGCCGACAGCAACCTATTGTATATGAAAACGCCCTAAAAAAAAAAAAGCGCCTCATGGAAATGGATTTTTGTATATACATTACAAAACGTGCCAGCCACGCGTTTCGTGTACTGAAGCTTTATGTCGTTAGGGTACCCTGCGAAACTCAGGATTCCCTGTTTAAGGCAGTCTTTAAAAAAAAAAAATGAACACAAAAGGCAGTACACCCCGACATAGATGGACAAATCAACTCCACCATATTCAGGCGATATACCAATTTCCAGTGAGGGGCGGGCACCTGCCGTCACAACTTTGCGGTCGCCATTATCTTACCAACATTCGTACATGCACTCTACTCGTCATTTGACCAGTACATTTCTTGTTCTGTAACATCAGGGCTTCTCCACCAAACATATTCACAGAAAACGGGTATGGGACTTTGAAGCACCTTGTCATATGTTTTTTTTTTTTTTTTTTTTTTTTGACGACGACTTGAGTTGATTTTAACGTGGTGACAGCCCTGATATGGCCCTTTGCGGTCGGCTGGGCTATAAGCAACATTATCCTTATCCTTTTTTGGGGGGGGGGGGAGAGACACTTCGTCGAGAGATATTGGTGGGATGCTTCGTTGTCCTACAGAGGCGCTTTATTTGGACGTCAGACAGGAATAGGGTAATTCATTGTCACACTGGCCATCACAACAGGGGGGGTGGGGTGGGGTGGGATGGATGGGGTGGGGCACCAGCCATCACAACAGGGGATGGGGGGGGGATGGGGTGGGGCACCGGCCATCACAACAGGGGGTGGGGCGGGGCGGGGTGGGGCACCGGCCATCACAACAGGGGTATGTGGGCGGGGTGGGGCACCGGCCATCACATGGGGTGGGGCGGCGGCGGCGGCGGCACCTGTCATCACAACAGGGGAGGGGGGGGGATGGAGGACCTGTTATCATAACAGGGAGGTGGAGGCACCTGCTATCGTAACACAGGGTGGTGGACCTATAACACGGGGTGGGGGACCTGTCATAACAGAAGTAGGGGCTCCTGCTATCATAACAGGGGGGGGGGGGGGGGGGGGCACCTTTGCCATCATAACAGGAGGTGGGGGGGGGGGGCCCTGCCATAAACAGGGGGTGGGGTGGGGGTCGAACACCTGCCACCATAACAGGGGTTTGGGGGGGGGGCACCTGCCCTAACAGGGAGGATGGGTGAGGGGCACCTGCCATCATAACAGGGGAGGGGGGGGGGGGGGAGGCGTCCCCTGCCATGATAATGGCGGGGGATGGGGAGGAGGGGCCACCTGTCATCACAACAGGAGTAGGGGAACCTGTCATAACAGGATGGGGGGGGGGGGGGGGGGACCTGCCATCACAACAGGGGGTGGGGGGTGGGCACTTGCCATCATAACGGGGGGTGGGGCACCTGCCATCACAACAGGGGAATGGGGTGGGGCCCCTGCCATCATAACAGGGGGTGGGGCGGCACCTGCCCTAACAGGGAGGGGGGATGGGTGAGGGGCACCTGCCATCATAACAGGTTGGGGGGGGGGGGGCACTAGCCATCATAACAGGGAGGGGGGAGGCGTCCCCTGCCATAATGGCGGGCGGGGGTGGGGGGGGGGTGGGAGGAGGGGCCACCTTCATCCAACAGGGGGGGAGGAGAACATGACATAACAGGAGGTGGGGGGGGGGCACTACCCATCACAACGAGGGTGGGGGGGGCGTGCCCGCCATGATAATGGCGAGGGGGGGGAGGAGGAGGGCCACCTGTCATCACAACAGGGGGGGGGGGGCACCTGCCATCACACAGGAGTGGGGGCCCTGCATCATAACACGGGGTGGGGAACCTGTCATCATAACAGGGGTGGGGGCACCTGCTGTCATAACAGCAGAGTGGTGGACCTATCATAACACGGGGTGGGGCACCTGTCATCGTAACAGGACTGGGGGCACCTGCTATCATAACAGAGTGTGGGACCTATCATAACACGGGGTGGGGGACCTGCCATCATAACAGAAGTAGGGCTCCTGCTATCATAACAGCAGTGTGGGGACCTATCATAACACGGGGTGGGGGACCTGTCATCATAACAGGATTGGGGGCACCTGCTATCATAACAGCAGTGTGGGGGACCTGCTATCGTAACAGGGGGTGGGGGACCTCATCACACAGGGGTGGGGAACCTGTAATAACAGGGGTGGGGGCACCTGCTATCATAACTGCAGTGTGGGGGACCTGCTATCGTAACAGGGGGGTGGGGAACCTGTCATTATTACAGGGGTGGGGGCACCTGCTATCATAACAGCAGAGTGGGGGACCTGCTATCATAACAGGGGGTGGGGGACCTGTTATCATAACAGGGGTGGGGGCACCTGCTATCATAACAGGGGGATGGTGTGGGGGGACCTCATCACACAGGGGTGGGGACCTGTCACCATACAAGGGTGGTGTACCTGCGATCCTACAGGGATGTCGTGCGTATGTCATGCTAGGGAACGAGCTCTGGTAGACGGCACATTCTGGCCGACAAATGAACAAAGTACGATGAATCCGAGCACTGGGACTCGGTCGGACAGGGGAAGAAACACAAAGACAACAACAACTGCAAATGCAACAGAAAACAAAGAGACATCCTTCACTCCTCCCGCCCCGTTCCCCCCACTCTCATTAGATCGCAGCCATGTTCAGGCACGTACTCCGAATATCACTGACAGAAAGTCTCAATGTTGCCACTGCTTAAAGAGTGGTCCAGTATCCCACACGTCGCGAACAAGTCCAATTGTCCCATCATTCATGAAGCAGTAAAATGGACCCATGAAGTGTTTGTTCCACAGACCCACAGCTGGTGAACAGGCTCAACTCTCCGATAATTGATGATGTAGTGCGACGAACCTACTATGAAGAGGACCAGTTACATGCTGTTCGTGAAGAAGTCTAACGGTCCCATGATTGATGACGTAGAACAATCAACAGCACAAGTGATCCATTAGTGAATTGTTTGTGAAGAGGACCAACGATCCTATCATTCACGAAGCCCTCCTCTTACGCCGTTCTACAGGAAATATCCCATCGTTTGTGAACTCCTTTGAAGTTGTCGCTCATCACGAAGCACTGTGACGATGATGTGATTTTAAAGCATTCGTGGCGGTGAAAAGAACACGTTAAAAGTGGTCTGACTGGTCCACCATTGGATCCCATTCATCACGAAGGAATTCTTTGATTTCTGCTGCCCCTTCTTTCTTCTACAACTTGGCGCGCGCCGGCTGCGCAATCGCATCAGTTCCACTGATGAGCGAAGATGTCGACTGCACCTATCCCGCCCAAGCGCCGCTATTCGTCAACGAATCCCGGAGTTCCAGCACCACAGGACAGAAATGTCCGGGGACCAAGTGCGCCGCCAGTTCTACACCCGTGTCTGCACGGACTCCACAAGACCCCCCAGCCTCTCACTGAGCCGGGCCAGGTCACGTTTCCACCGAGTGCTCAGGGGACTCCTTCAGGTCCTCGCTGCCGAAGGTGGGATGCCGGCCGCGGCCGAACCAGGGCGAGTTGGGCAGGGAGGACGTCACGGTGCAGTTCTGCCCCTCCCCCTGCTCCGCCAGTACCACCGTGGTCTCCACCTTCTTCAGGTGGTGGGCGCGCCCCTTCAGCATCTCCAGGCGAACGTCCTCCTGCAGGCGCACCACGCTCTTGCAGCTGTCGCTGGACCCCGACAGCGCCCGCGAGCGGAAGGGCTGGGGCAGGGGCAGGGGCACGGGGCAGCAGGGAGAGCGGTGCGAGAAGCGCGAGTTCATGGTGAAGTAGATGACGGGGTTGGACAGGTGCGAGGTCTTGGCCAGCAGGGTGGGCACGATGGAGGAGGGGCCCGTGACCTGCACCTCGGGCAAGTAGGCCGACACCATGGACACGATGGCGTAGGGCAGCCAGGCCAGCAGGAAGCAGGCGGTCATCAGGATGGTGATCTGAGGATGGGGAGCACACAGACGTCAGCTTGTTACACGTCAGTCTGAAGACTGCGGGATGAGCATCGTGTTCAGTAGTGTGTGCGGTGTGTGCGCGCGCGCGCGCGCGCGTGTGTGTGTGTGTGTGTGTGTGTTTCCGAAATCTGGTTTCGGAAAACATCATTCTACTATGGACCATGTGTTTAGACTTAAATGTGTAATAGATGTTTTCCGGGGTCAGGAGAAAAAAAGTTGTACTGTGCATTCATTGATGATTAAAAAAGCTTTTGATTCTGTATGGAGGCATGCATTATGGTCCAAACTCGTAAAGGGAAAAATTTGTCAGACTTTTTTTGGGAGCCATAAAGGTATTCGTCAAGGTGAGAATCTTTCTCCTGTATTATTTGCTTTGCATTTGAATGATCTTGAAGGCTATCTGAAAGACACTGGGTGTTCACCATTAGAAATTAGGCTTTCTTTGGATATTCATATAACGAATTGTGTCAAACTTTTTGTCTTGTTATATGCAGATGACACAATTATATTTTCAGTGACAAAAGTGGGATTGCGAGAAGCACTACATTCATTGCTATCATTTCGAAATAAGTGGAAGCTAACAGTTAATGCTGCTAAAACTAAAGTATTGATATTTGACAGTGCAAGGGTGAATAAACAGGACACATTTCATTATGGAAATGAAAAGGTTGATGTCACCAGCTTCAAATATTTAGGGGTAGATTTTAATCGAATGGGTTCTTTTGCTAAATGTAAGAAAAACACTTTTGATAAGGCGTCATTAGCCATGCTTAAATTGATACAAAAGGCAAGAACAACGGATTTACTTATCAATGTTATTTTAGATTTATTTGATAAAATGACTGTTCCAGTATTATTATATGGTTGTGAAATATGGGGATATGAAAATGTAAATATCATTGTAAATTTCAGCTAACATTTTGAAATGTATATTTCGCTTAAAAAAGTACAATGACAAACATGATTTATGGTGAAACAGGACGTTACCCTTTATCACTTAGTCATTGTCCGAATTATTCGATTTTGGGCTAGTTTGGTTCAAATTCCTGTTGAAAAAATGTCGGTTAGGTTCTATTCTTTCATGTTACATTTGCACAGTAATGCAGTAACTGTCTCCCTGTTAACGTGCATTAAGAACATACCTGTACAATGTGGTTTTGACTGCTGTTTGGAGCAGTCTTTTACAGACGTCAAAACACATTATGTAGGAATGTCAAAAATAGTTTGCAATGCTCTTTTCGTCAAGTGTGGCAACATGACATTGAAACTAGCAGTAAATGCTTTTTCAACATATTTTACAAATCTGATTTTACGGAGCAGAAGCATATTTCTAGCTTACCAGATGTTTATATTACCCTCTTATCAAATTTAGATGTTCTAATCATAAACTGCAAATTGAAGTAGATCGGTTTGCTATTCCAAAAGAAGAAAAGATATGTAATAAATGTGACATGTCTGCAGTAGGTGATGAATTTCATTTTATCATGGAATGTTCATCATATGTTGCTTTGCGCAATACATATTTGCCAAAAAAAATTTCTCTCCCCAAAATCTGTCTATAATTTTTGTCAAATGTTGTCTTTTACTAATCGAAAACAAATGCTTCTATTGTTAAAGTATATTAGATTATCTCAAGTGCTGTAAATTGTTGGTTTATGTCAGCATTGACTAGCAATTTGTTTTATTGTTAGCTTGTTTGTTTTCCTTTCCTGTTACTGCTTTAAACACACCCTTCCTCCATATCCAAAAGGAATAAATATTGTATTGTATTTGTGTGTGTGGTGTGGTGTTCGAGAGTATGGAAAACACACATATTACGTCAGCTGGTTTATATTATCAGGAGAATGTAACTTACCTGACTGGGATTTGAGAGCATATATACATTACATATTTACTGGTTTGAGCGGGTATCTGACAGTACAGAGAAGACACATTACTTTATATTATAAAAGGAGGGAGAATACGAACGGAATTCATTTGAACGGGTATCTGTGCGCAAAGAGAATACATAACTCATTTGAATGGGTATCGGAGAGTAACACATGAACTCATTTGACCAGATATCTGACAGCATAGAGAACACGCATGAACTCATTTGAATGGGTATATAATAGCACTGGGAATAACTCATTTGAGTGGGTATCTGAGAGCAAACAGAATATGTGGTAACTGATTGCAATTGCTATCTGTACTGGGAATACACGATGACTAATTTGAGCGGATCTCTCAGAGGATAGAAAATAGCAATCATTCAACAGGTGGGATATTCTAACACAGATTAACTTCACACCATATACACCCGAAACTAACTCCAATTGTTTGAATGGTTGATTTTTCATTTTGAAACTAGCACATTATCGCTTTTTCTTTTCTTTTCGAAAACTCTTACATCACATAATTAACTCTTTAGTTTTTGATTTCTAAACCCTCCTGTAAGTTGGTGCAGTCGCTTATTTTCCATTCCTTGCTTTCTAATCAACCCAAGAGAACGTAACTCTCAACGCACTTCCTATGGCATTTACTACCCCCCCCCCCCCCCCCCCGCACCCCCTTCCTGACCTTGATGAGCCTCATCTCGTGCTTGGCTCGCCGGTACTGCTTCTGGCCGTCGCTGTTGTACTTCCGGAGCCGCCGGGAGGCCGACCTGGTGTCGTAGAGGATGCAGCCGTAGGACAGCGACATCACCAGCAGAGGCAGCACCAGGCAGCTCAGGAACACACTGGTCACGTACGACCTGGGGGTGGGACAATGCAGACGTGCGCCGGATGACCCACATGCATACTGTACATGCGCGTATACGTGTACATGTGTGGTTGTTTATATTTCAACGGTAAATGAAATCCTGGCTAAAACGAGAGAAAAAGAGAAGAGAGAAGAGAGAGAGAGAGAGAGAGAGAGGGTCACATATGAACACTCCCTTGGAATCTCTTCGTCCTTAGTGGTCTCTCTAACGTGCCCTTCTGATAATGCCAAAGTAAAAAAAAAGAAAAGAAAGAAAGCTACTGCTACAACTAAAAAAAACAAAAAAAACCTTCATTGCTGTAGGAGGCAGTAAACCGAAAAAAAAGAAACGAACAAGTAGGATAACTCTTGTTCCCACGATGACGTAACTACACGCCCGTAAGTCCAAAAGAATGCTGTTTACGACACAACATCGCCCAGCAGAATGCCAACACTGAGCACACAGAACAAACAAGGAACCCCCCCCAAAAAAACAAAAAAAAAACAAAAAAAAAAAACGCTCCAAACTTGACCACATACTCTGAAGCCGTCAGGTCTACATGCAAAACTGTCCAACCTCTGGACTACGTGCTCCTCAACTACCACCACTACTACTGTTGCTGCTGCTGCTGCAATAACGACAACGACCTCTAGTCTCCGTTAGTACTGACGCTGCCATTATCATCAACAGTTGCACCGATACTGCGCGTGTCATCAACTTTTCATGCCCCCCCCCCCCCCCCTGCCTATCCGAAGATTCTATCGTCTTCCCCTCACATACACGCGCGCACACATGCACGCACACAAATACACGCGCGCGCGCACACACCACACACACACACACACACACACACACACCACCTACTACAACACACACAAGCACGCAGTCATGTCCGCATGCACGCGCGTGCGCGTGTCGCACACACACACCCACACACACAAGCTTACTGATGCTCATGCACCCATCTCCCCCCCCCCCCCCATCTCTACCCCTCCACCCTTCACACACAGATACATACGACAGCCCAATAGCTCACCTGTCCGGGGTGGACCACTGCAGGGTGCAGGAGGTGCCGAAAGGTTCCACGCTGTAGGCGCCCCAGCCCAGCACAGGGAGCACCGCCCACAGGGACGACATCAGCAGCACTCCCAGCAGCGACAACAGCACCTTGGCCTTCGTCAGGTGGGAGACTGCAAGGACACATTGTTTGGGGTTTAATTAAAGAAAATATTTCAAGGTCTGAAGAGGCGGCAGCAATCAGCCAAACTTGCATCATCAAGCACAAAAACTGCTCAGAGAGTAGGGTCATATTCACCCGAGACAACCGCTGAAAAGAAAAATGTTCGTCACCACCAGCACGGAGTCTCAAACAAAACGGACCGTGCATTTAAAGAGAAAAAATCCCTTCGCCTCTCCCTCTATGAAGGTTCTCCTCTCTCTCTCTCTCTCTCTCTCTCTCTCTCTCTCTCTCTCTCTCTCTCTCTCTCTCTCTCTCACCACCACACACACACACACACACACACACACACACCAACCACCACCTTACATTCCAAACTCTTTCAGTATCCATACTGTAAAACCATCTTAACCCCCCCTGCCCCCCTCCTCCCCCCCCCCCCCTACCCCACCCCTGCTCTTCCCTTGCACACGCACTCACGTCTTCCGCAGTTCTGACCGACAATGGAACAATATCGAAAGACACATCTAAAAAGAAAGCGGACTTCTTCACGTCTACGCATTACGGTTCCTTCTGGAGGACACAGTGCCCCTCCCAGTGACATGGACAAAGTACTACTGATCAACTAGGTCAAATCACAGAAAACCTGTCACTGTGAAGAGTGCCCCTGCGCCTCCCACCCCCCTCCCCCTCAGCGATGCTGTACATGAAACCATAGCATAAAACTGGACGGTGAATCCTGTACATAAACGCAATTACGTCACATCGGATGGTGAATTCTTTTGATGAAAAAGGAGGAAAAAAGGCTGGGACCGGTAAAATCCTCCACCTCCACGCGGTAGTCAGACTGTTTTAGACATAGATTGTCACCACCAAGACCCCCTTATCCATGATCACCGAGTCATACAGCAGAAAAATGCGCGCCCCAGAGGGCAGACCCAGCAAGTCCTGTTTGGACGACGAAGAGGACTGTGCAGGTTACAGCACTCTACCCTGTCGCGCAGGATTAACGACAGAAACCTGTGAAGATCCCAGACTGATCAAGCGTCCGTCATGTCTCCTCCCCCCCCCCCCCCCCCACCTCTCCTCCCCGCCTTCCCCAATATTCCCACCCCCATAGGGCCTGCCGTGTCAGAACAATACGACGCTGGGCTGCGACAGAGACATCACAGAGTTCGTTGTATGTCATGGCACTGATAGTCTCTTCCAACGAAAATCTTATGAAGTCCGGTGAGAGAGAGAGAGAGAGAGAGAGAGAGAGAGAGAGAGAGAGAGAGAGAGAGAGAATGTTGTTTATAGCCCAGCCGACCGCAAAGGGCCATATCAGGGCTGTCACCGCTCAGGTTCGGTGAAGGATGACTGCGCGACAAGAATTCCAAACATGCACATCGTTGTGACGTCAACTAAAACGACCCCGATGACACGAACAGCGTCTTGATGAACTCAAAAGTGCTGCGTCATTTCCAACATTGCTTAGCACTCTACTCCCAGAGAAGTGAATTGTTTCAGCTGATTGACATCGATGTAGGCCTACGTCCTGTTTTGGCCCTCTCCTCCATAGGAACTCCGCTTGTCTGAATCTCTCTCTGTCGTCCGTTCAGCTGTCAGCACGTTTCCTTCCGGCAATGCTTCGATTTTGCTATAGACGGTGTGTGTGTGTGTGTGTGTGTGTGTGTGTGTGTGTGTGTGTGTGTGTGGTGTGGTGTGTACGTGTGTGTGTGTGTGTGTGTGTGTGTGTGTGTGTGTGTGTGGTGTGTGTGTGGTTGACTGCTGAACTTTAGTTTGCATTTCTGTATCCCCCTTTCCCTCCCCTCCCCTCCCCGTACCCCCGTTTCAAGAAAAGAAAAAAAAAAACGGGTTCATAATGGGAATAGGAACACGTGTGTATTTAAATGTAGAATAGAATAGAATAAATTTTATTGTCATGAAACCTCGGGGTTTATGAGACACAAAATGGTTATCATAGAAGAAGAAAAGTCATACACAAATTTCCCTAATAATGACTGAGCATTCTCTATAGTCATTAACTGGCTTGGAACAATATTTGAAGCATTAATATTAAGACACTGTATGCCCTTCATTAAAATATTTCTGTTGGCATCAAACTTTTCACAGTGATCAAGAAAATGAACTTCGTCTTCCAATACATTACAATGATTGCAAAGTCTTTGATCTCTAGACATATGTAGATATCGTCCTTTTTTCTATTCCTAAGTCATGGGCGCTGATCCGAAGTCTTGTTAACGCTTGTCTGTGCCTCGGATCTGTAACGGTGATTAAATAATTTTCCGTTTCATATTCTTTTGCAATGGTGTAAAAATTAAGTTTTGATGAGTTGTTTTTCTTGTCTTTCCAATATCGAATATATTCATTTTCTAACTTTTCAGATATTACAACTTTTAGTCTCCGTATATTGAACGTAAATTGATTTGTCCAAACATGGCCCATATTTATATTTATCAATATATCTGTAACAAATGTCAACCAAGGATAATTTTTGTCCACTTGATAATGCATGCATTTATACATTTTATGGGCAAGAGAATTTTCTGATAAATCGAGAATATGTAGCCAGTATGATATGAAATGTATGTGCCTGTCCACGTGTTCATACGTGCATTGTTGGTGATGTGACTCTCCCCATGAAATGTATGTTTCAGTGGTTTGTAGAATTGTCATGTGCAGACGCCGTCAGTTCACATGAAAAGAGGTGTCCTAAAAATGTTTTATTATCATTATTGTTAAAAACATCAAATAAATCAAAACTTAAATAAATGGATATTTGTAGCTCCATCGGTTTGGACCCTTGGTCCCGTTCTGCACTGATCTCCCCTGCTCCCCGCCCCCACCCCCTCCATCAACACCCACCCACCCTCTCTCGCCTGTTGTCCATGATCTCATGCTCATAAACACACGCAAACCCAGAATGACACATGCGCCTGTGATGAACAGGTCAAGCCATATATTCGTAAACTCAACGCCACCGACGCATGTACACACACACACACACACACACACACACACACACACACACACACACACACACACTCACAAACACCACACACCACACACCACACACACACACACCACCACCACCACCACACCACCACCACCACACACACACACACACACACACACACACACACACACACACACGCACACAGACAGAGAGAGAGAGAATTGCTGTATGAACACTTGTTCATTCTCCAACTCATTCACAGAGAGAGAGAGAGAGAGAGGAGTGGGTAAGGGTAGGTAAAAGAAAACCAGCAGGCCTACTTCTGAGAATCGTTCTGATCTTTTACGGAGATTTGAGAACAAGATAATAAAAAAAATGAAAGCAAAGAAGCAATGACAACCCTAAACCCAGCTAAACAACAACAAAAAAATCAGGAGGTATTAATTTACTTTCTTCACGTTTTGCCCTAAGCATCTCTTTGCCCTTGACCTACACGCATTTAAAGGGGAGATCATCTGTCACTGAACACCCACAAACATTCAAGAGGCTGTTTTCTAAAAACTATGATCAACTGCCGCGGAGAGTTTCTATTACCCCTAGTAAAAGCGGCCATTGTTATAATTTTTATATTTCTTCATACAAGTGCCCATGCACTCTCTCTCTCTCTCTCTCTCTCTCTCTCTCTCTCTCTCCACACACACACACACACACACACACACACACACACACACTATCCCACAACCACCATGGCTCACAGAAAGGATAGTGGTGATAATAATGACACAACCGTGATAACATTTCCAACTGCAACAGCAGTTGCAGCTATATCAGAAACAACTGTAGCACCAGGAGCAGCATTAAAAGAAGAAAACAAGCATTATAACGGCCATCTTGGCATACACGTACATTTTGAAGAGAGAGAGGGAGAGAGAGACGGGAGAGAGAACGAACGAACGAAATTTTATTTTACCAGGGTAATGAGATAAGCAATACAAATGCTTTTTTCCACCCAGCCCTGGGAGAGAGAGAGAGAGAGAGAGAGCCAATCGCAGTTCTTCAACCAAAATGGAAAGTACGTATTTCTTAACATCTGGAAGTGAAGACTGGTCACACGACAGTACGCACGAGAACCGTTTCAGTGACAAAACCACCAGTCTTCGAACATCGGGGGAGAGGCAGCGACAAGGAGAGAGAGAGAGAGAGAAGAATTAACACAGATGTAATATTGCATTACTTCTTGCCCGAAGGAATAGTCGTCAGACCAACTCGCAAGATCTTGAGGACGAACGAGATGTGTTCTCGCAAAATTCCAGGAACCGAATCGGCACACCTCTCACTGAATTCCTACTGCAAACTCGAGCTGCAGTCACACGTTTCTTTGCTTTGTGAACCGATTCTGTGTGCCTTTCGTCCGGCCTTAGTTCATTCTCTGTGTTTCAAAGAAGCTCCGGCGAATTCAAGCGTGACAAACTCTTCAAAGTCGTCAGTTTCATGGGCACTGTCGTTGGGAAGACTTGTTTTGTTTTTCTTCTCGTTTCCAGAATGGAGCACTCGTTTCAGTCCGACCCTCAGACGAAGTTATTCCTCTCGTCAGCAGCGGTCAGTCCAAACTGGTCATCCGCAACCTCAGCAAAGTTGGACTCCACACACACACACACACACACACAACACACACACACACACACACACACACACACACATTACATTCGTACACCCCAAGCTGGATTTATCAACTTTTCAAAGGAATTTTTCAATTTTTTTTTTATTTACGAAAGAAAACAAAAGGTAATTCTGAAATTAATCTCCATCATTCAAAGGAATACCAAACATTATACAACAAGTTGGGCGCCTTTCTTTTCTCCCGACGTTTTAAAGGACTTTGAATAGTCTACTTTTTCTGTTCCAGATACTAATTCTGAGCCGATTCCAAATCTCTTTTTCGGGAACTAAAACCCTTTATATCTGGAAGCACTGTGGTGACTTTGCAGAAATCCTTCAATAGGTTCATCTTTGTCAGTACTCTTTGTTGAACTGCGCTGGGTTTCGTCACACAAAGTCGGTGATTTTCAAACGAACGGGCGAACCGAAGGGCCGAAAGTAGTGCACAGAACATAAACTGAAACACAAATAATTATAGCAGTTCTTAATGGGAGGCCGCCATCTCTTCAGAGACAACATGTAACCCGACTAGGCGGAAATCTGGGAGATTTCAAACCAAGAAAAACGGATGTGCGCAGAAGAGCGAAATATCGTCATTTCTGTCTGTCTGCCTGCCCACCTATTTTTCTGTCTGTCCCTCTCTCATTATGCGTCTCTCTCTCTCTCTCTCTCTCTCTCTCTCTCTCTCTCTCTCTCTTCTCTCTCTCTCTTAAGATGCACAGCATAATCATTTCTGGTAAATGCTTTGATACAAGTGTTATAAGTATTCATGGTTTGAGCTGCATGCATATGCTACATTTGCCTGTGTTTTATGTATATCGCTATACAGCCGTGTAGCTTGTGTGTGTGTGTGTGTGTGTGTGTGTGTGTGTGTGTGTGTTGTGTGTGTGTGTGTGTGTGTGTGATGCCATGTTAAAGTTATTTCAGCAAGTCTTACATACGTGTAATGCTTTATTCGATTTTTTCTTCTTTTTTTTTTTTTTAAACAACAAAAAGCAAAAAATACCCCCCCCCCCCCTCTTCCCGATTATTTCTGAAAAGAAAGCCCGTATCGCCTAATATGTACACCTGATATTCAGATTCTGACCTTCAAACAAAATTCTGCAGTCACGTAGCTTGCAGTAACGCTTGTGGTGATCGCCTTGAAACCTTTTCTTCTTTTTTTTTTTTTTTTTTTTCAAAAGAAAAGACACATCCAAAGTGCGAGTGGATGTACTTCTTTGGGCCCACTCGCGCATATAACCTTCAAAAATTATACATAGATGTTTGAAATTGACTATGGGCTGTTTAATTACCCTATTGGGCGTTCATCCTCATGTTTCCTTATTATCAATGCGTTGTTTTTTCACGGCTACTTTCCCAAATTTTCTCCACATTTTTCTCTTCATCATGTAATGTGATGACTGTAAATAAAGGTGCACTCACACATACAAACATAACACATACATACTTACACAATCCGATGATCCACATTGCCACCCTTTCCCCCTCCACGCACATGTTCAAAACTATGCTAACATACGCAGGCATTATGTCCGTGTGCTTGCCTATAGCTGCTTTTTGTTGTTGCTGGATAACGTCACTTCAAGTGAACAAACGCAAACTCACATCGTTGGAGATCGGCTGTCTGTGCTTTTGGGTTTGCACTTAGTTTGGCATGTAAAGCTTTTTAATTTTTGTTTTTGGAGACTGGACTTCTTCAATCGTTGCCGATGAGCTGTGATTCCATTTGCTCTGTGAGTGGGGTTCACCTTGACTGGCAATCGCCCTGACCTGTTGCTGACATGTCAAGCCGCTGTTGAGCAAGGCTTGTGCGCGCGCGCGCACACGTGCCTTTGTGTGTGTGTATGTTGTGTGTGTGTGCGCGTACGTGCGCGCTTGCTTGTGTGTGTGTGTTGTGTGTGTGCGCGCCGCGTATGTGTGTGTGTGTGTGTGCACGCGCGCGCGAGCGAGCGTTTATGTATATATGTGAGTGTGTTGGAAGAAATGGGTCTAAAAAGAGACTGATCTGGAAATTACTGAAGATTTCCGCGTCACTTTCTACCGTCATTTTTTTTTTTTCTCTCTCCTACGCTGTTGAAATTATTTACGAAAAAGATCTCGTAGAACATCCAGATTTTCCCAATCCTGTCTCCTCCCTGCGAATTTTGAAAAAAAAAAATTGACAGACGCTGTAGCCGGGCTTGCTTGCTTGTTGTTGTTGTTTTCAGTCTCGCTGCTGTCCTAGCTGCTTTGCCGGCGCCTTGCCTTCTCTTGTCGCCTCTGTCTCCTTCTTGCCTGGCTGGAGGGATCGACCCCCTGTCTGGACTTCATCCGGAACAAGTCAAGTCCACGAGGACACGGTCTGGGGCAGACGGACAGATCAAGGATGACCCACCGTTCAACGCTTAAGAGGGGGGGGGGGGGGTAAGGTGGGGGTAATGTCACACTGTCCCTGCAATGTCACACTGTCCCTGCAATGTCACACTGTCCCTGCAATGTCACACTGTCCCTGCAATGTCACACTGTCCCTGCAATGTCACGTGTCCCTGCAATGTCACGCCTGTCCACGCAATGTCACGCTGTCCACGCAATGTCACGCTGTCCACGCAATGTCACCCTGTCCCTGCAATGTCACGTGTCCCTGCAATGTACCACGCTGTCCCTGCAATGTCACATGTCCCTGCAATGTCACGATGTCCATGCAATGTCACACTGTCCATGCAATGTCACATGTCCCTGCAATGTCACGATGTCCTGCAATGTCACACTGTCCATGCAATGTCACACTGTCCCTGCAATGTCCACGATGTCCATGCAATGTCACGATGCCATGCTATGTCACACTGTCCATGCAATGTCACGATGTCCATGCAATGTCACGATGTCCATGCAATGTCACACTGTCCCTGCAGTGTCACACTGTCCATGCAATGTCAAACCGTCTACACAACATCACAAGGTACCTCTTGATTTTTCTGTTTTGGTTAGTAGCTGGCACATACACATATACACACATACACGCGCAATGTAACAGTGAATGCGAAAGAAGAGAGAGAGAGAGGATGATGATGCTGATGATGATAATCTTTATTTTCAAGGGTAAGAGAGAGAGAGAGTGCGTGTGTTTGTTTTCAAGAGGGAACTGGCATATGCATACTTCATGCTTTTCTTACATTCAGCTGAGCACAGGAAAACGGTTTATGATACCATATATAGACCTAAAAAAGGAAAAAGAAAAGAAATGAAAGATAAGCAAGAAATGAGAGAGAGAGAGAGAGGGGGGGTGGAATCCAAATACAAGCTATCAAGTTGTCGATGTGTGAAACGCGTCAGGCTCTCAAACTACACCGCTATCCTGATCCAACCCACCTCCATCTCCCCCCAGCATCCCCCCCACTCCCCTCTCACTCCCACCTCTCGACTCCAAGACCCACGCACAAAAAAGCAAACAAACATGCTTAGCTTTCCTCACCTCGTACACGAACATAATCCACGTTTTGCAAGTAAAGGGAGCTAACCGTTCGATTTTTTCCTGTCCAGGGTTGTGGGACATCCTAATAGCAATTGCCCATGAATGTCACCGCACGTTACCTCGGTTTTTTTTTTTCAGTGAAAAATTCGGAGGATTTTCTCCATAACACCAAAAGAAACACGCCCACTATAAATACAATACTTAAATTATTGAATAAAACGACTTCTCTGCCTGTAAATAAAAAGAAAGAAGACTGAGAAACATCTCATTCCTTCTTTCGATCTATTGCAGTATTTTCCTCTGCGCGTGCGCGCGCACGTCGTGTGTGTGTGTGTGTGTGTGTGTGTGTGTGTGTGTGTGTGTGTGAAATCTTTCGTTCTGGCTCCGTGGTTGAACTTCCAGAGTTCGCCGTCTGACGGCACGTTGGAATCCTGTTTTGTGCTATACAAACTGCCCGTTTTCACTGTCTATGTTTTCACTGACCTTAATGTCCTTCTGATGGTATAGGTCAGCGTAAAACAAGTCACCCTACCCCCCCCCCCCCCCCCAACCCCACTCTTGAGGTAGTTCTCCCCGCCTGTCATAACTGAGGATCTTGAATGAATGCAAGGAGCCAACGTCTTACGAGAAGTGCATTCCCGACATCTTAAACAGTTACGGTTGAAAGTCTCTTCTGGTTTTATTCTCTCTCTCTCTCTCTCTCTCTCTCTCTCTCTCTCTCTCTCTCTCTCTCTCTCTCTCTCCCCCTCCCTTGAACATTAACCATCATCACAGAGTGAGTGGAAAGTTATTCATTATGTCCGAAACACAAAATACAGCCAGATGACGTACATGACCAACATTTGAAATCTGGACCGAGGCTGTTCTTCCACTCTCTGATGAAGGAGAGAGAGAAGCCAGAGGAGAAGGCAGAAGTGAAAAAAAAAAAGGAGAGAAGATGGGAAAAGGAAACGGAGAAAGGAAGAGAAAGTGAAGAAGAAGAGGTGAAGAAGAGAAGGAGGGAGAAGACGAGGACAGAAAGACGAACAGAGAAAGAAAAGAAAAGCCAGAGAAGGAAGAAGAAAAGATGGACAAAGAGAAGGGAGGAGGAGGAATAGGGAAAAGAGAGAGAGAGAGAGGAAGAGGAAAGAAAGAGAAACAAAAAGAAGAGGAGAAAGCGGAGGAGAAACAGATGTAAGAGAAAAGAGAAGGCGAGGAAGAAGAAGAAAGAAAGAGAAGGATGAAGAGGTGAGAGAGGAGAAAGAGAGAAGGAGGGTGCAGAAGAGGGGGGGGGGGGGGGGATTTAACGTGGGGAAGAGGACGATGAAAAGCAGCTAGAAAAAAAAAAGATTGTGGCTAGGAAAACATAAGGCGGAGAACAGGCTAAACACACACCCAAAACACACACACACACACACACAACACACACTTTACACACACACACACACACACACACATTACACACACACAAAACATCTCGTCATCATCAATATCAATGCAGAGTAGAACACAAATCTCCGAGGCTGCAAGTATTCCTCAATAAGTTGAAATATGGGTACAAAACTGAAGAGTGTATTGCGCGAAAGAATTTTATATAATGAAGATTTCATTTCTAGATGGCTCCCATATAAATCTATGTTTGCAGACCCACATCGACTCATGAATGCAAGCTGATCTTGTATATAGTATTAATATTGAAATGATTATAGCTCTCTAAACTGTTCTTTTGTCGCCCAACACAGCCCTAGTGGACTGTACAGAACCTTTAATTAAAAAGCAAAATATGCCAATGTTCATAATACACCCGATTCACCTTCTCTCTCTCTCTCTCTCTCTCTCTCTCTCTCTCTCTCTCTCTCTCTGTGTGTGTGTGTGTGTGTTGTGTGTGGCGCGCGTGCCAGTCATATACTTCTTTACCTATGTTTTCAAAACTTAAATCGGTGTTATAATCATGACATGTGTTGTTTATTTCCACTTCTATTATTCTTTCTTACCCTCTCTTTTATCACGTATTATTGCGTGAATCCTCTTCACTGAATCAAGATACACTTCTGTAAAACAAACAAACAAAACAAAAACCCGACAACAATAACAGTTAAACATCCCACAATACAATATGATCAACAAAAACGACCTGTCACACGACTGGCGATATGAGACTGCAACAGTGACAACGACTGCGGTGGAAGGGGTAGAACAGGTGAAAAAGCACAACATTGAAGGCTGTCAACTTGGATCACCCAGAGATGCAGAAGATGAAATGTTGACACTTCCGGTGGACCACAGCCTCAAAAGCCTCGCTGCGATTGGCTTAAAAACTATAAACGTACAGGCGACAGGATGAAAGATACTACAAAGGCACAGCTCTATTCGGCACTGGAAAGACCAACAGTAAAAGAACACACGATTGGTTAAAAGAGATTGTGAGCGGACAGGCAATTGGATGAGAGAATAAAAAGAGGCAGAAGATGAAGCTGGTGAAGTGCCTGAGGAAGCTGGGCTGTAAGAACAAGTGTGACTGATAAACAACAAACAAGTAGGGTAACTCTTGCTCCCACAAGAAAACGTAACTCCAAAGGAATGCTGCTTACGACACCGAATCGCCTAGCAGACATGACAGCACAGAGCACACAGAACAAACAAGGAAACATCTCCCAAAACAGATGTTCCAGGCTTGCCCATATACCCTGTACCGAACACATCTACAAAGCAACAAGAACTGGAGAAATGAACAAATATAAATTAATCTTTATTCAGACTGGCACAGCCTTTAAAACTTGAATATAGTCAGACAAGTACAAGGACGAACAGAAACAAAGACAAATAACCTCGATTTAATTGAAACGAAAGCAAATATGAAATGAGGCAGGGAACAGTCAATAACAACAAAGAAGTGGGGAAACTCTTGCTCCCACAAGAAAACATAACTCCAAAGGAATGCTGCTTACGACACCGAATCGCCTAGCAGACATGACAGCACAGAGCACACAGAACAAACAGGCATGACTAGTTAAGGAAGGTTGCAAACTGGCAGGTCATTGGATAACAGGCTCTGAAGGTAGAACGAGAAAG
The DNA here is from genome assembly GCA_033310375.1 of Conus canariensis. Lineage (NCBI taxonomy): Eukaryota > Metazoa > Mollusca > Gastropoda > Neogastropoda > Conidae > Conus > Conus canariensis. The sequence goes on along the minus strand of CM065736.1, from coordinate 9,261,073 downwards.
AGAGAATCGCCGTCTCCAGAGCAAGACAATGAACTTTTTGCTTCCGACAGGTCCCAAGGAAAAAGTACGGGGCATACACACCACGCGTATATGACAACATCACTGCGCTGACGAAAAAAAAATCTGTTCTCATACACAGATAGCCTATGTTCTGAGGATTTCAGGGTTGAGGCGAGGGGGGGGGGGGGGAGGGGGGAAGAGGTGGGATGAGAAGCGAACTAGGACAGACAGCAGTGCTGCTCATGGCTCAGCCGACTGCGGTGATCGTTTTGATGGCTGAAGAGCAAGAGAGAGAGAGTGTCAAAACAGACATCCAACACACACATCCTCATTCTCTCGAACACACTATCTCCTCAGGCTGTCATTCATCACTTTCACTCACTCAGTCACACACACACACACACACACACACACACACACACACACACAAAACACACACACACACACACACACACACACACACACTCACCACGCGCACACACACGCACGCACGCGCGCGCGCATGCACGCAAACACAACACACTAATTGCTTGGCACCTCCCATTTCCTCTCGCCGTTATTACTCCCTTTCTCCTTTTCTAACCTTTTTTTCATCTCTACTTAAAAACCCGTTTTCCGTACTGCGTATAAAAAGCCTGTAAGCAAATCAAAGGAAAGGCAAAAAACACTGGACATAATCATTCAAACACTATTTTAACAAGAGATAGAACTTCGATAATCTGAAAGCAAGCACTTTCGAAAGACGACACTGTAGTGGATAACAATACCACAACACTGTAAACACATGCCATTTGAATGACAAACACAAAACCCCATTGTACTCTAACACTGAAAGAGGAAAACCCAGCTCAAAGTTACAGACTAATGGATGACAGACGCGAACTGCTTTGTAAATGTACATGCCACCGGACGGACACAAACGAGATTTGTAAATTAAATGTAATTGGACGACAGACACAAGCCAATTTGTAACCCTACTAGCCATTGGAGGACAGACACAATGAGATTTGTCAATTTATAGGCCACTGGATGACAGACAGAAACCACATCTTTTGTAAACTTACACACCATTGGACGGTAGACACAAAGGGAGATTTGTAAACTTACACGTCCTTGGACGGAAGACCAAACTAGATTTGTAAACTCACGTGCCATTGGACGACGGACACAAAAAGGTTTGTGAAACTTACAAGCCATTGGATGACAGACACAAACAGATTTGTAAACCTACATGTCATTGGGTGACAGACACAAACAAGATTTGTAAACTTACATGCCACTGGATGACAGACACAAACAAGATTTGTAAACCTACATGCCCTTGGATGACAGACACAAACAAGATTTGTACACTTACATGCCATTGGATGACAGACACAAACAAGATTTGTTACACCTTACATGCCATTGGATGACAGACACAAACAAGATTTGTAAACTTACATGCCATTGGATGACAGACACAAACAAGATTTGTAAACTTACATGCCATTGGATGACAGACACAAACAAGATTTGTAAACTTACATGCCATTGGATGACAGACGCAGAGATAGCGTGTGAAGCTGAGGGTGGACAGGACGAAGATGTCGACGATGCCAAAGAAGAAGCCCAGGAACCCGTTGATCAAACAGCCTGAGGGACAGAAGACAGCACGGTCAGTCACAGTGATTGACACACGTCATGTCACATCAAACAGCCTGAGGAACAGAGAACAGCCACACATGTCAGCCACACAGATGATTGACACACGTCATGTAACATCAAACAGCCTGAGGAACAGAGAACAGCACAGTCAGCCACAGTGATTGACACACGTCATGTAACATCAAACAGCCTGACGACAGAGAATAGCACGGTCCACAGTGATTGACACACGTCATGTAACATGGACACAGCACCTAGAGGACAGAGTAACAGCACAGTCAGTCACAGTGACTGACACACGTCATGTCACATCAAACAGCCTTAGGAACAGAGAACAGCACAGTCAGTCACAGTGATTGACACACGTTATGTAACATCAAACAGCCTGAGGGAGACAGAGAACAGCACCGTCAGTCACAGTGATTGACACACGTCATGAAACATCAAACAGCCTGAGGGAGAGAGAACAGCACAGTCAGTCACAGTGATTGACCCACGTCATGAAAGATGAAACAGACTGCAGTGTAAGTGAACACGAGGCAACGTACAAACAAACGCACAAAGTGTAAAGTAACGCTTATATATAATTACAGGGGGGGGGGGGGGGGGGGGGGGGGGGCAGAATAGCTCAGCTCATTATCGTGAAATACATGCTGCTCACATACCCAACATCCCCCTTTGTCACCCCCCTCCCCCCCCCCCCGAAAAAAAAAGAAAAGTAGTCTCTCTCTCTCTCTCTCTCTCTCTCTCTGTCTGTCTGTCTGCTTGCCTCCCTCCCTCCCTCCCTCCCCCACCCCGCTTCTCTTTGTGTCCCTGTTTCTCTTTCCCTATTTCTTTCTCATTCCCTGACCTAACCCCTTCCCTTGACCAGCCTCTCCCCAAACTAATTTCACACACACACACACACACACACACACACACACACACACACACACACACACACACACACACACAGAGGCGCACGCACGCACGCAGTCACAGACACACAATTTCCCAGTATGATAACAACAGAGTGATCAGTTAGTTTCAAAGTGAGGAGATCGCAGGCGGAAATCAAAATACATTTTGAAAGGAATTTAAAGTACCTCCTCCGCCAGTCAACACGCACAAACAAATTACAAGACAAAACACGTCGCGTTTCGACCTTTTAAGTCTTCTCCAGGCGAGATAAGAAAACCACATTCAGGACAATGAAAACGAAGAACGAGCAGTCCGCTTGTCTTCTCACATTCGGCGCAAGATGGGTATTGAATGTCGTTTCTCTTGCCTGAAGAAAAAGAAGAAGACCTAAGAGGTCGAAACGCGTCGTGTTTTGTCCTGTAATTTGTCTGTCCATGTTAACCGGCGGGAGTTTTTTTGTTTTTTGTTTTTTTTTGCTGTCCCAACCTCTGTGCCACCTCAGAGGCAGTGCACCCACGCCGCTCATTCCAACACCCCGTCCACCGTCACAGCCCGGTCGGCCCCGCCGCAGCCCCGGCACCGGCAATCCACAGGGAGCAGTCAACATCAAGTCGTCAAGAGGCAACCCACCGGAGGAGACACTGCTCTGCCGCCGAGTCACTTCGGTGGTGTTCAGTGGCGCCTGTTCTGATCTAACATACGCAGGACACCCCTACTAAGCCCCCTACTGACGATAATTGCTTAGTCGCGGAGCCGGCGTGAGTGAGCTCTCCCTCCGGAGGGCGCCACCACGTCCCTCCAACGACAGCCCACATGGACTCGCCGATACCGGTGACCCCGACGGAACCAAACCAAGGCCACAGACGTGGAGAGGACATCGAAAATGAGGTCACCATGAGAGCAGGGCATGACGGGCCACAGAATTTGAGACTTTTTTTATGCTGATCGATGAGAATGGGGATGATTAAGATGATGCTACGGATTTCCATTTCGGTCTGAGACTGCATGACAGGGCTGTACTCTACGCTTCCTTTCATAATATATCCCGGTGTCAATCAGGCCTGAGAGATACAAGCACCTGCAGTCTTGGTCAGAACATTTGAGCAAATCTCTCAGAAACGCATCCATTATGCGGATGAAACTCGACTGTATGGTCCCAGTCTTCCCAACTGAGTCCGCAGCAAACTTAACTCTGAGTAGGAGCTGGTCGGGGCAGAAAAACCCACATGATTCTGATGGGATTCGAACCCACGACCTCCCAGCCGGGAGTCCGCGACGCTAACCACTTCGCCACGGCGGCTGGTAACCGGCGGGAGTTACTTTAGATTCCTATGAAATCAGAGTGATCAGCTTGTAATGAAGTCCGACGCGGGCTGGTCGACACATGTAGTCAACAGTAGCAAAAAGGTCACAGCCACTGAACGCGCCCTGCCGTGTCCCTGATGCGTCACAAAACTTCGACAGCCAGTTAGGGACGAAGTGCGGCGAGGTCGAAAGGTCAGTTCACCGTGACCTTCCAACACGGCGCTTTCTTTTCACCACCGCCTCCAAGGACACGAGCGAGCCTCGCATCTCCTCCGTGGAATCCCGTCTTCTCCCGCCACAACAGTTACACGCTAAAAAGAGTTCAGAGAAAAGACAGTATTTGCCGAAATCACCCCGTTCTGTCGACGATCGATCAGCTGGGCCAACATCAAAAGCATTTAAGAGAGAGAGAGAGAGAGAGAGAGAAGGGGCAGTGGGGGAAGGGAAAGGAGCCCGTTCCCCCTCCGCTCTCTCCCCAAGCGCATCTGCGTAAGTTTACAGTCCCGTATACCCTGAATCTGCTGTACACAGTTCTCGTTCTTGGCTAGGGAAAAAACATCTGTGGTACTTGACGTCGTGGTGTGGGTGGTCAGCGTCGCGAGCTGCGGGGCTGTAGGTTTAAGTTCCGAGTCCAGTGAGAGGCATGTTTTTGAGGGATTTTCCGGCGCCGGTCGGCTCCTACCCCGAGTTGCATGAGCTGTAGGGTCCAGTGGGAAGACTGGAACCACACAGTCATCGGTTTAACGGGTGTCTGTGAGCGAGTGTGTGGTGCTAGACAAGACTCCTACTTCCTAAAGGTATCAGTAGAGAGCTAGACAGATTCTCCCAACTCCTGTTGATGCTATCAAGTCAGGAGCCGTAGTGCCAGGGACAGGCAGGTTCCACAGTGAATCCAAGACGTCCAGGACAGCCGTAGGGAGGAGTTCGCCGGGGACATTTACATTCGGATTTTAAAACGTCGACTTTTTCCCCGTGACATCAAAGACTGCACGTGCTTCGTTTCTACATGCCGGGAACGGGGGTGGGGTGTGGGTGAGGGTGGAGAAGGGGGTCTTTTCGCGTCAGTCCGGGTTGCTCAACTCAGGAGGCGGCAAAGAAGGACCTCTCCGTCCATGAAATACCAAAGGGAAAACGATAACCGGATGGTTTGCACTGATACGAAAGATCTATCGGCATCTGCTGCTAAAGAAGCCACAGTCGTTCTTCAAGTCACATCATCGGCCAGTCAGACCAGGCACCATTCTGGCCAACCTGACCAGAGCCTTGTATAGTACAACGTCTGCAATCACAACCCAACACGTTCAGAGAACAGGGAAAAGCCACTGACTCTGAATGCGTGAGTGTTCTTTTCTCCCCTCTTTACTGGACATGGTGAACAACCGCATAGATATATCAGAGAAAACAAACGAACACATCGGTCGAAAATGCACTTGTCTCTTTTGCACTGTGTGCTCAGGAAAACGTTGCTCTGCATTGTACGTTTGTGTTTATTTGTATTGTGGCTTCTTTCCAGCTGAACTGCAGTCTGTTTCACTCTTCTTGTCATAATCTTACTTACAATTGAAAACACACACACACACACACACACACACACACACACACACACACACACACACACACACACAAATGTTACGTCCTGAAAGGACATCATATTCATCAATACTTCACCAACAGGTTACGCTTTTTTTTTTTCTAACACTACTACAGGCCTTTAACACCCCCACCCCCCTTCCCCTCAGCTAGGCGTTGACACTGTCACCTATCCCGGAGTCTTTAAGACCGCTAGGGGGCCACAGAAGACTTCGCAACCAGCTTCCTCTACTCCTCTAAAGAACAGGAAGAAAACTGTATAAAAGGAAAAAAGAATGAAGTTGAAGAAAAACGTATGTAAAAAAAAAAAAAATGGAAACGAGAAGAAAATCATGAAAGAGAAAAAAAAAAAAACCTTATGCAGGAAGAAAATGTGTAAAAACCAAGAAAAGAGTATCAAATAAAAAAAAACACGAAATATATGAAGGGAAGAAAAACGTATAAAAAGCGAACGAAAACATATATGTGAAGGAAACGAAAAGATATCACAGAAAGGAATAAAAACATAAAAAGTTAATAAAAAAAAAAAAAAGAAGAAATGCATAAAAAAAAATTAGGAAAAAAAAGTTAAAAAAAAAACGAAAACCAATGAAAGGTAAAGATGGACACACTATAACGAAGACGAACGAAAGATTGAATTAAGGGCAAAAAAAAAAAAAAAAAAAAGGGGGGGGGGGGTTAAAAAAAAAAAGAAAAGAAAAAACATAGGAGAACGTAGTCAAAACGCGCAGCAGTCTGAACGGGCTTGCGGTGCCTAATTCACCGCGCCGACGCCGCCCAAGACATCCATTCTGGGGAGATGCGGCACGGGCAGCGCGGAAGTCCGCAAGGTCACGCAGTTTACAGTCCCACAGAGACCGCGGACGAGAGAGAGAGAGAGAGAGAGAGAGAGAGAGAGAGAGAGAGAGAGAGAGAGAGAGAGAGAGAGAAGAGAGAGAGAGAGAGACGCCATGGGGGATAGAACTAGCGAAGGCAGCCAAACAGCTCACCGCGTTGATCAAAGATCCAAGGTGCTTGTTTCGGGGTCGGGTCAGATGTAACAAGTTTAACCGTCCACATCCTACTTTGTTATTTGTTCAATATTTTTTATCATCATCATTTTCATCATTACTTTTACTGCTATTGTCATTACTGCTATTATTATTATTATTATTATTATCATTATTATTATTATTATCATCATCATCAACATCATCGTCATCATCATTATTATTATCATTATTATTACAATCTTTTTGTTATCATTATCATTATTATTATTATTATCATCATCACCATTATCATCATCATTATTATTTTTATTAGTATTATAACCATTAGTATTATTACTATCATTTTATCATCATCATCATCATCATTATTATCATTATTATTATTATCATTATAATTATTATTATCATTATATTATTATTATCATTATGTTATTATTACCTTTATTATTATTATTATTATTATCATCATCATCATTACTATTCTCACTCGGATTGTCTCCTTCCCAACGGCCTCGGTTTCATTCCACAACTCCCATCTTGCGCCGAATTTGAGACAGATAAGTGACTGCTCGTTCTTCGTTTCCATTGTCCTGAATGTTGTTTTCTCCTGCCTGAGGAAGACCAAAGAGGTCGAAACGCGTCTTGTGCTGCATTGTAATCATTGTTCGTCCTTGTAACTTGGCGGATCTGCTGTAATTAAAACTCCCTTTGAAATTTCTTGGACTCTCCGCTTGCAAGCCAGCTCTCTTAGAAACTACAGTGAGGAGATTCCTGGTCGTCCGATGCAGAGGTGACTTGCCCTTCAGCAGCGACAGTCTGAACACAGTCTTCGGAACTCGCTTTAGCTCTTGCGAATGAATGGTACGATTCCATACTATATTGGGCGCCCTGGGGGGAACTGACACCACAACCCGCCAAGTAGTGGCAGCAGCTTCCGGTCCGCCCTTCCGGGTCATTCTCCATGAACACCCCCCCCCCCCCCCCCCCCGTTCCCTTGTAGTTAGAGCCCTGGTCAGACTTAGGTGACTGTAAAGGGGGTGGGTGGTGGAGATGGGGGAGTACGGAATGGGGAGGAGGGGGTGGGGGGTGGGTGGGTAGAAAAGCGATAGAGTATGACAAAGGGGACCTCGAGAGCCTCTAGGGGGGTTGGGGTTGGAGGTGGGGGAGTCAATAGACAAGAGCCATGGTGGGTGTGGGGGGAGGGGGTAGTATGGTTGGGGCCCACGCTCCTTGAACTTGAAGCATTCTCAGGTATAATAACATTTACATTCGTGCCCCTCTGAAACAACACAATCCAACTCACCACTGCTTAAAAAAGAAAGGGAGGTGGGGTGGAGGAAGGGGCGGTAATGGGGAGATAGGGGTGGGGGTGGGGGGACGGGAAGAGCGAGGGAAGGGTAGGGATTGAAAGAAGGGGGCTCTGAAACCCAGGTAGCATCCATCCCCATCCCCATCCCCCTTCCGTGTGGTCTGGCCCTTCATACACTCCACAGTCGTCTTCTCCTTCATTTTCTTCTTTTCTTTTCATCTTTTTCTTCTTCATACTTTCTTCTTCTTCTTCTTCCTCTCCTTCATTCTCTTCTTCTTCTTCTTTTTCTTCGTGTCTAGATTGTAAACCCGATCGAGGCTGACCATGATCATGTTTTTCCGTTTGTGACCACCGATTTTTTTTTTTTTCCTAATCTTACCATTATGATTTTCGGGATGATGTCTAAACACAGAATATATATGTTTTAAATATTTCTTAAGAGAGAGAGAGAGAGAGAGAGAGAGAGAGAGAGAGAGAGAGAGAGGAGTGGGGGGGGGGGGGGGAGCGCGCGCGCGCGAGCGTGCGTGTGTGATACATCTTCCCGGAACATGATGATAGCCTGCTCATCTCCAAAGGACGGAACTCGCTTTAATGTCTCCTTCGAAGAACTTGGAAGGCGCTGACTCCGAGTAGAACATCTATACCCTGCCTGTCTTGAGCAGGAACTCAGCCCCAGGAACCCGGAGGCCGGGAACAATGCTTTACCACTACATCACCCAGAACCCGATTCCCAGTAAAGGTCGCCGTCCTTGCCCTGTGTCTGTCCAATCCCCCACGTCAGTTCTTGTTCAAGGCCGAAGCAACGCACGAAGACTTTTGTTGGGGCAGGACTGGGATAGATGCGGAGCCAGGAATTACCGACGTGATGTATTTGTCCATAACAGCCCACCTATCTCCGAACCCCTCCTCTTCCCCCGAAGCAATCCCGATATCGCATTCCCCATTTTCACGATGATCAATGAGCCTGAGATAGATCAAAACGATGCCGGGGAATATTTTGGTCCGAGACCTAGCTCATTAAGTCAGCGGGGCTGTCATCGAGTTTCAGAGATAAAGAGGCAGGGGACCAACTGGACAGGCATTCAGCGAGCAGCCCAGAACCGAGTGCGATGGCGGAGTGTTGTCGATGACCTATGCTCACCCTTGAGCTATGGGCCTAAGTAAGTAAGTAAGTCATCCAGTTTCCGTTCATTGTACATCCCGGTGTTGACCAGGCCCGAGAGATACAGCCACGTGACGGGTGGTTAAGAAGTTTCAGCAAACATTTCTCGGGGACCAATCCACTCCACAGATGATACCTTACTAGGTGCGTTACATGTATTTACAGATGAGCCCGTGTCTGAGAATGGATTTGACCACTCATCAAAGAGGATGTCCCTACAGAATTTTTGCCACAGGAGAAATATGTCGTTGCTGCGCGTATTTTTAATGTGTGCTGGCATACCCATAGGAACGCTCCCGTGGAGGTACTGTCGTGTCACATCCGGTAGCCATGACGCAATGGCATCAGCCACGGAACAGTTATGTCCCTTGACGTCTTAATGGAATACCCTGTGCGTGCCTGCACCCTGTGTGAACACAGCGCGCGCTTCCAAGTGTGGTGCAGGATTGCTTCCGGCCTGTTTGTTCGGCAGTTGACGTCACTACTTCTCTGGGTCCCGCCCGCACCTTTGGGTGTATCTTTTTCCTTTTTTTTCTGGCACACAGAAACTCCGTTTCTCATTTCACTCCGGGACCGTACGAGACAGAGGGGTAGGAAAACAAAAAACAAAAAAACTCTGTGCCAGATTTAAACCGCCAATCC
>CM065736.1:9239026-9241526 GCA_033310375.1 Conus canariensis | reverse complement strand
TGTCAGCTGCAGGTTATTTTTTACGTGAAGTTGATTGCAGGCTTTTCTTTTAATATGTGTGTGTGTGTGTGTGTGTGTGTGTGTGTGTGTGTGTGTGTGTGTGTGTGTGTGTGTGTGTGTGTGTGTGTGTGTGTGTATAGCTGAACAATTAAGTAGTGGGGGAAAACAAGTGCAGGCTAACAATTCTTCAGTCATTATAGTAATGACTTGGCAAAGATTTGAACTTTTAGGGGGAAAAAAATGAGGATGAAGAAAATGGGGGGAATATATGATAAATAATGAGAAACCCTTCACTAGCTGCCTGAGGGAACCATCGTCATCCCTCTCAAAGGCAGATCTATTTGTACTGTCTGCTCCTAGGCCTTTCGTCCGCTGAATCGGACTCATCAGGGAGACACGGCTGATTGTGTCTGCGCTCCTGGTGTCAAATATATATATATATATATAATATATATATATATAGACACACACACACACACACACATACACACACACACACACACACACACATATATATATATATATGCTTTTCTTTTAATTTGAAAGAACATATTTCTACTGCACAACAATGCATTCTATGCTGACCAGTTCCTAAAAGTGGTTTAGTTTTTGGATGTAATCCTGTATGTGTTGGTATGAGTTCAGAAAAAATCAATTCTGCGTCTTCGTTTTAGACACAAAACCGGTGTTGCTCTCCTCCCCCCGTCCCCTCCCTTCCCCTCACCAGTACACTCTTCCCCACCCCCCACCCACCACCCCCACTTCTCTCCTCCTCCATCCCACTATTCCTCACTCTGGCATCACAACCTTTCAGTTCTGTCCTCTCAATTTCAAACTGGCTAACCAACAACCCCCCCCCCACCCCCACCCCAGCACTCTCCCTCTTCCAATTCTCTCTCCTATCCTCATCCCAATCTTCCAGCTTTCTCAAGACTCATCCCTGTCTGCCCTTTTCATTGAGGGTTAAAAAAAAACAACCTTTAATATAACGGTACAGAGACATCGCTGACGTCAGAAATTCCTTAACCTAGTTTACGGTCCTGAATTTTTTTGGTTGCATAAGCCTCAACTGCGACTAAAGACAGTGAATGTAAAAACAATTTTTTTTTCCTTGAAAATGAAAGATGGAGGTGTTAAGAAGATGAACATTTATTGTCTGGAGTCTCCACGGAAAGTCAGCTCGCCGCAGCTCGCCGCGCATTCTTTGTGAAAACAAAAATGTACATGATACTCAGTAATTCAAAGTTTCTTTAAAAACAAAACAAAAACAAAAAAAACCAAACCAACATTTAAACAAAAACAAAAGAAAACAAACACAAAACAAAACAACAAAAAAATAGACGGGAGACGAGTCAGATTCGTAGATTGTTTCAGCCTGGAAGAGGAGGAGTGGGGTGGTGGAGTGGGGGCAAGGCGGTGGGAGAGAGAGAGAGAGAGGGGAGAGAGAGAGAGAGAGAGAGAGAGAGAGAGAGAGAGAGAGAGAGAGAGAGGGTTTTCAAACTAAAATTTAAAAAAAGAGGGTAGAGACTTGGAGAATGCCGAGCATTTAATTAAAGTATCAGAGCTGTGTCTGGCGCATGTAAAAAAAAAAAGAAAAAAGAAATACTGCCTGAGGAACGTTAGAAAGGATTTCCTTCTGGACCTCTGGCACTCAAAGACAACGGCTGATCCTGTTCTCTATCGAAGATGAAGTGGGTTTTAAACGAAAAGAAGCTGAACCTGAGACTGCAGTTTAAATCAAAAACAAACAAAAAACCCTAAAAAAAACAAACACACACACACACACACACACACACACACACACACACACACACACAGAGAAAAAAAAACAACAACAAAAACTGAAATACCGCACCGCCAAACGACGGAATGAACAAAATGACACAACAAACGTTCTTCGGGCTTCTTCAGTCCAGAGCAACAGCCTGCAAGACACAGGGAGGGACGGACGAAGGGACAGTGCTGGAAGTGACGCTGCTGGGTCGGGTGACGATGCGACTTTTGCACTAAATAATACTGGTAATAGTAATAATAACATAATTACGATAATAAGACTATTTTCTCTCTGTGTCTCTCTCTTGTGTGTGTGTGTGTGTGTGTGGTGCGTGCGTGCGTGCGTGCGTGCGTGCGTGCGTGTGTGCGCGTGCGTGACGTTGTGAACGTGTGTGTGGTGTGTGGTGTGTGGTGTGTGTGTGTGTGTGTGTGTGTGCGTGTGTGTGTGTGTGTGTGTGGAGGTGATGAGAGAGAGAGAGAAGAGAGAGAGAGAGAGTGTGTGTGTGTGTGTGTGCGCGCACGCGCGCGCGCGTGTGTTTGCGCTATCGCTTGTGGTGTGTGTGTGTGTGTGTGTGTGTGTGTGTGTGTGTGTGTGTGTGTGTGTGTGTGTGTGAGAGAGAGAGAGAGAGAGAGAGTGTGTGTGTGTGCGTGCGTGCGTGCGTGCGTGCGTGCGTGCGTGCGTGCGCGCGCACGCGCGCGCGCTTGTGTGTGTGTGTGTGTGTGTGTG
>CM065736.1:9211526-9214026 GCA_033310375.1 Conus canariensis | reverse complement strand
AACGGCGTTGTAGGACGGGCTGCTGTGGTTGTAGTTGTGGCTGCCGCCGCCGCCGCTGCTACCGCCGCCGCCGCCGCGCCGCCGTCGCCGTTCTTGCCATCGTTGGCTTTGTCGTATGAGACGTTCAGGCATCCAGGGAACACCTGGAAGGTGGGGAAAAGCAGATTTAAAAAATCTAATTCAGGACTGAACCATTTCTTCTTTTATGTTTTAATTATCTATTTAGGGTTTTTTTTTAAATTCATTTTTCTTTCTGTCTTATTGTCTTTGCCAGTGGCTCAGCACCTACGCCGCTCATCCAATCAAACCAAGGCCACAGACGTGGAGAGGACATCAAAACTAAGGTCACCATGAGAGCAGGGCATGAACGGCCACAGAATTTGAGACTTTTTTTTAATGCTGATCGATGAGAATGAGGATGATGAAGATGATGCTACAGATTTCCATTCCGGTCTGAGACTGCATGACAGGGCTGTACTCTACGCTTCCTTTCATAATATATCCCAGCGTCAACCAGGCCCGGGAGATATAGACACCTGCAGTGTTAGTCAGGAAATTGGAGCAACACTCTCAGAGACGCATCCATGAAGTGGATGAAACTCGACTGTGCGGTCCCAGTCTTCCCAATTGAGCCCGTAACAAACCCAACTCTGGGTTGGAGCCCGTCAGGGGCATAAAAACCCCATATGGCTCTGACGGGAATCGAACCCTACAACCTCCGAGCCGGGAGTCCGCGACGCTAACCACTTCGCCAAGGCGGCTGGTTGGTTGAGCCATTTCGTTTAGGAAGGGCTGAGGACCGGGGGAGCAGGGTGCAAGTTCTTTGGTCAGAAGCCCGCCATACGGATGTAATCTCCTGCCGAAAAGTTAATGAGCACAAGTGGATGAGCGGCTTGAGATACAGAGGGGGGTGGGGGGGGGGGGGGGTGGTGGAGGGGAGTTAAGATTACCTCGCACAATGTTAACGATGATGTCTTTGTACAAAGAAACAAACAAACAACAAGATGCAAAGCATACAAACGTACTCCCAGTTTATCCTGAAAACGCGTGATACATTCCATAAAGAGGAAAAGCCGTCTTGGGCTGGTGTAACCGTTAGTAATGGCTATTCTGGTAAACATCGGCCATCATCTGTGACCTATAATGAACGTACTTACAAATTTTCAGAAAGATCGGCCAAGAACTTTCTGAGATTTTCCATAAAGAAAAAAACCATTATGGGCCGTCAGTAACGGCTATAACGGTAAACTTAAACATCGGGCATCATCCGTGGCCCATAATGAACATACCTACAAATTTTCAGAAAGATCGGCCAAGTAGTTTCTGAGATATTCAATGAAGAAGAAAAAACGTTAGGGGCCGTTATAGCTGTTAGTAACGGCTATGACGGTAAAGTAAAACATCGGGCATCATCCGTAACCCAAAATGAACATACCTACAAATTTTCCGAAAGATCGGCCAAGTACTTTCTGAGATATTCCATAAAAAAACCGTTATGGGTCGTTATAGCCGTTAGTAACGGCCATGACGGTAAACTAAAACGTCGGGCATGATCCGTGACCCACAGTGAACATACCTACAAATTTTCAGAAAGATCGGCCAAGTAGTTTCTGAGACATTCCATATAGAAGAAAAACCGTTATGGGCCGTTACAGCCGTTAGTAACGGCTATAACGGTAAACTAAAACATCGGGCATCATCCGTCGCCCATAGTGAACATACCTGCCAATTTTCACAACGATCGGCCAAGTACTTTCTGAGATATTCCACAAAAAAGAAAAACCGTTATGGGCCGTTATAGCCGTTGGTAACGGCAATAACGGGGTAAACTAAAACATCGGGCATCATCCGTGACCCATAATGAACATACCTGCTAATTTTCACAAAGATCGGTCAAGTACTTTCTGAGATATTCCACAAAGACGCAAAACCGTTACAGGCCGTTACAGCCATTAGTAACGGCTATAGCGGTAAACTAAAACATCGGGCATCATCCGTGACCCATAATGAACATACCTACAAATTTTCAGAAAGATCGGCCCAGTAGGTTTGTCTGGAGCGAGTGGAACACATTTTGACCACGGACGGACGGACGGACGACACACACACACACACACACACACACACACACACACACACACACACACACACACACACACTTTTCTCCGTTCCCGTTCTAAAGTACTCCCTGTTCTATAAGAACTGGGAGTACAAAAAACCTGATGCTGACATTTTCTATGTGGAATCGTACCATAAGGTGAGTGTGTGTGTGTGTGAGAAAGCGCGCGCGCGCGCGCGCGCGCGCGCGCGTGTGTGTGTTTACGTGTGTTTACGTGTGTGTGTGTGTGTGTGTGTGTGTGTGTGTGTGTGTGTGTACGTGTGCGTAGAGTGCGTTGGCACGAGGGCGCACGTGCGTGCCTCTGTGTGTGTGTGTGTGTGTGTGTGTGTGTGTGTGTGTGTGTGTGTGTGTGTGTGCCGTTGTGTGTGTGTGTGTGTGTGT
>CM065736.1:9199026-9206526 GCA_033310375.1 Conus canariensis | reverse complement strand
TATCAGATTATTTTCTTTCTTTGAAAGGAGACAGAAAGTGTGAAACGTGCAGTACAGACTCTCGCTTCGAGGCAGAGAAGGTGAGAAGATTCATCATCCCGGGTCTAGAAGACAACTGATGAGGAAGACCGAAGGCTCGCGCCTCTTGCGGGACTGCGCCTGCGCCAACCGTTGGACGTAGCACTTCCGGCGTGTTGAAAACACGAGAACAGCAACTCCGGTGTGCGCTCATTCCGTTTCCATTGGCACTGTCCGCCATTCTGCACTCCTGGTCTCCTATGCCTCGTTCATCACCTGGAGCGTGGTAGCACTCCACAATCACTTTTGTGTCGGCAGTCTGGCCGCTCACTCACACTTAAACACGAGTTTTCCACGTATGTTTTCTTTTAATAAAAAACAAACAAACAACAAAAACAGTGATTTTAATGAGATATGACTCCGATATCCTTTATATGCCAGATACACATACACATATTGACTCATATGCAGTTTTAACGAATCCGATCATGATCATTTGACGAAGGATCTCTTTCAAAGGGAAGTTATCTAAGGGGCAACCTCAAACATGTTTTCCCCCTACTTTTTATTTTGATAGTCGAGGATCAAAATGACTTTAATAAAAACCATATTTGAAAGAAGGATGCTCGCTTTCAGAGGAAAGTTATCCTGAGGGATTTTGAAGGGGTGTCCAAATTCAAAATTGCACTGGAGTACTTGCTTTGTAGAGTTTCTGGTAGGGTATCATTTATACAGCATATCACTTAGTTTTTGAAGGAATCAAAACTAATTTTTTTTACAGGGAGCCTAGAAGGCCGGCAACACATCCCAGAAGGTTCCCGTGAGGCACCAAGACACTGACGCAATTCCAAGTTTTATGCATTAAACGTTGCCTTGATTTGGCAAAAAAAAATCAACAATACATGCTGAAAGTTTTTTTTTTTTTTTTCTAGCTCAACCGCTTTACCACCAGGACTTCAATCCATTCAGCAAGACTGCTGAAATATAACGCTGGTCTGGACCACAGACACGAATCAAACAATTGTCACTTTCCTGCAGGAAACGAAGTCAACGCCAAGCTGTCTGTCTGTCTGTCTGTCTGTCTGTCTGTCTGTCTTTTTTCGACTCCCCCTCCTCCCCCTTCCCCCCTTTTTTTTCTTTTTGTCTTGAAATTGGGGATGGGGTGGAGAGGGGCAAGGGCGGGGAGGGGGGGGGGTGTCGCGTATTTGGGTAGGGGTGGGGACTTGAATCCCAAAAGATCCCCTCTCGGGACCTGATCACCAACTCCCGTAGCAAAAGGTGCTCATCATTTTTTTTTTCAAACGGTATCAACTTTTCTCAGATAGGCTGAATGACGCATGTTGTTAGAGAGAGAGAGAGAGAGAGAGAGAGAGAGAGAGAGAGAGAGAGAGAGAGAGACAGAGACAGAGAAAGAGAAAGAGACAGACAGACAGACAGACAGACAGGCATACAGAATTGTTCCCATTGGAACGCCGGGGTCTCTTTCAGTACAAAAGCTCCCCCTCTTTCTAGAAGCTTTGTGCTAGCTGATTCTGCCTTTTTTGTTACACACACACACACACACACACACACACACACACACACACACACACACCACACACACACCACCACCACCACCACCACCACCACCACCACCACCAACAACAACAACAACAGCAATAACAACAACAACAACCCTGTCTTTCTTTACTGCTGTCGACTGCCTTTGTTGACCATTCTCTTCGTCTTTGTTCTGGAACTGCACACCTTTTTCGCTTTAATCCGATAGCAAGTTTTTTACATACCAGCTTTTTTTTCTTCTTCTTTTTAATCTGGCGGCGAAGCTGTGGGAAAAAATGTACACGACGGACGCTAGCTCTCCATTCTGCGATGTTCATTTGCCAACATGTCTTCTTTGTGTGTATCTTTGTGGCATCCCCCCCCCCCCCCCCCCCCCCCCCACTTGATTTCTATCTACCTTCGGAAAACATTGGACTGATAAATGGTGGTGAATGTCTGGCGTTCCCAACACTGCCTAATGTTACATACCTCTACGTTATCCAAAGTTCAAACTACCAATAACGCCCATTTCTTGCGCCGAATTCAATGAGAGATTGCTCGTTCTTCATTTTTTCGTTGTCCTGAGTGGTGTTGTTTCTCTTGCCTGAAGAAGACCTAAAAGGTCGAAACGCGTCGTATTTTGTCTTGTGATTCGTGTGTACATGTTTGGCGGATACAGTACTTAAACTTTTTTTTTAAAGATTAAACTACCAAGTCATGAACAGTATTTACTATCTGTTATTTCTCCCGTATTTTTTTTGTTCAGTTATTTCATTTGTGCATGATGGGACTTTTTCTTTTTCCCCGTGTAGGTTTGACCGCCCCGAAAAAGCAGCGTATGATGGTCTGTCATGACTGAAACTTAATTAAACCTTTCAGTGCGATAGTTTTAGCCGCAGAGGATGTTGAAACGTACACTTACCATTTGCGAAGGTTGGAGGAGAAAAAATAAACAAACAAAAAAAGCTTTGGTGGCTCCACAAGTCATGAACTACAATGAACTCCAGATAACTACTAACATCATCGCCGCGTTACCGTGTGACGACTGAAGGATGTTGCTGGGTACGAAAAAGTCGCTGCTCTGATGTGAACCGCTGCCACACAAACCGCATCATCTCTCTCTCTCTCTCTCTCTCTCTCCTTCTCTCTCTCTCTCTCTCTCTCTCTGTGGCTAATGATTAGAACGAACTTTTAGGTGTAGCGCTGACGCAGGAAGAGGCCACAGTAGCCTCAGTAACCATCGAACTGACCGGAATTGCGAGACTCCTCCCTAGCGCGACGCTTCCGGTGGCACTGCGGTCAAATTCCCTCGGATACGTCACAGAAATTGGTACGGATCGGTGGCATTGTCACTTCGCGACTCTTTCGTTACTCCCCCCCCCCCCCCCCGCCTCCCCCTCCGTCCTCCAAATCCCTCCCTTTTTTCCCCCATGTTTTATCCACACCAGAGAGCAAATCAATATAAAATCACCTTTTTGAGGTAACCCACCCGAGGTGACACTGCATTGCTGGTGTGAGTTTCTTTGTGGCCATTTTGATTCAAAATGCACAGCACACCACCCAAAAGCCCCCTTCTGACGATAAAAAAAAATACTCTTTTACTGAGACAGTATTAGTGATTGCCCCCCCCCCCCCCCCCCTTCTCCATCCTTCCACCCAGTCCTCCCCATTCCCCTCCCCCTCTTGCTTTATCCCATGTTCAGTCTCCGGGAGCTTGTCGACACCACAGACTTCGAAATGAACTCCTAATTGGTCTGGAACCCGAAACCGAGGTCACCATTATACCGTGACATGAAGGGCAACAGAATTTAAGATCTAAAATAATCAAGAAGACAATCAAAATCGATGCTGTAACGTTCAAATTTGGTCAGACGCTTCACGGCAGGGCTGCACTCAAATGATTCCCGCCGTAACGTATTCTGGAGTGAATCAGGCCCGAGGAATACGGACACCTGTAGTGTTGATCCGGCATTCACGCAAATTCCTCGGAGACGCATCCGTTAAGTAGATCAAAGTCATTGGTTCGCTCCAGTTGGTCCACTGAAGCCTGTAACACTGTTCCCACGAAACACAATTCAACTAATTTTTTTTTCGGTTGAGTGAGTTTGAAACGGTGACTGACATGGGTCAAGAAAGTTTCTGGAAGTTTCCATTGCATTAATTTATCAATGTGAAGTTTTAAATCATCAAAAACATCCATTTCAACACTTAACAGCAGCGATAACACACACACACAACACACACACACACACACACACACACACACACACACACTCACTCACTCACTCACTCAGTCACCACTACGACCACCACTCAGAGAGAGAGAGAGAGAGAGAGAGAGAGAGAAGGAAGAAACAAAATTTATCTACATACATATACAGATATAATAATAATAATAATAATAATAATATAATGTATGGATTTTATATGGCGCAATTCTTGGGATCAACTCATTGCGCTCAACACACACTCATCACTCGCACTGACATGTGTTTTCACACACACACACACACCACACACACACACACACACACACACACACACACACACACACCTACCAACACAGGCGCACTTATCAAGTTCATCGGTTTCAAGCGTAAACAATACAGTTTTGCATGCAGTACATAAAAAGTCAGGTCATATTAATAGACACAGCATTTCAGATATTATGGTTGAGGAAGGCTTTCCTAAAGAAGTATGTTTTTAACTCTGACTTGAATTTAGATAATGTGGGCAGGTCACGTAAGCTGTCAGGAAGAGAATTCCAAAGAGTGGGCGCACTAAAGCTAAATGCTCTCTCACCGACTGTCTTGAACGAGCGCCTAGGAATTTTCAGAAGTTTTTGAGAAGATGAGCGAAGAGACCGAGAAGTTTGATAGGTGGACAGAGAAGCAGAAAGATACTGAGGGAGTGTCCCATCAAAGAAACGATAGGCAAAAACTGCGATTTTGAACTGCCATCGATATTTGATGGGAAGCCAGTGGAGTTCACGTAACAAAGTGTAATATGCTCATTTTTACGCTTTTTGAGAACAAGCCGAGCTGTACTGTTTTGCACCCTTTGTAATCGTGCAAGCTGTTCTGAAGGAAGTCCTGTCTGCCTTGATTCAAACATTGTCCATAACCATTCATTGCATCACCTCTTAACACTTTACAGTTCTACAAGTAATACAGAGGAAAAAGAGCAACCGATTTAATAACAGAAGTGCTTGTTGTGAAACATACAAATTCAGTTAATTTTTATCAGCAAAAAAAATAATAGTAGCCATCGCTGTAATAACTCCTGTTTCTCACCCTTGACAAAAGGTGATACCTCTACTGTTTTCTGTCTACAGTTCTGACTGAAGTTGTCTGGACTGCACCAACATCTAATGGGCACGTTCTTGGGTCATATTTTGTCTTGCCACCAAGTTTTGTCGATAAGAGCATACTTGGCTTTCATCCAGTCTTGCAGTCTGATAATCCTATCTGTTCAGTGAAGTCTCTACTGAAACATTGAACTCTGGAATGTCCGTACAGGGACGAAGAACTCAGGCAACTGAACGTATGGACAGATCATTCATCAAAGTTCGTAAAAACCCTAGCAATGAATTTTACTATACAGTTTTCGTTGCCCATTTTTCAATACGAGCAGAAAACAGCTTGTTGAACCATATAGGAACAAACATCCAAGTTCAATCAAGTTTTGTAGTTTACTTTCATCGAAAAATTCAAAAATAAAAGAAAAGAAAAGAAGAAAAAAAGTTTGTCGAAGTCAGCTAAGCTCATACAGTAATTATCATCCCGAAGCATCAATGAAAAAGAACAATTAGTGACCGTGTCAACTGATGTTCGTTTTCCCGTTTTGGTCAGAATCTGTCACTGGTGCAATTCTAATCCTTGCGTCATGTAATGTATGGTTTCGCCTATCGTTTTGTTGTTACTGTTCTTACCCTGTTTCTCTGTCCCTCCCCCCCCCCCCCCCCCCCTTCTCTTTGTTTTACCTAACCATCACCTCCACCACCCTTCCTCATGGGGATTTTCTGGAGAAAAACAATATCTTGTACTTCCACACACACACACACACACACACACACACACACACACACACACACACACACACAACACACACACACACATGCACGCACGCACGCACGCACGCACGCACGCACGCACGCACGCACGCACGCACACACACACACACACACACACACACACACACAAATCGGCAAACACAGGAGAGGTCATAACCACCTGGATAGAGGTGACAATGAAAGAAATGTCGGTGCGGTCCAGACATTATTAGTCAGAACTTGTAGACAGAGAAATCTTTCAATGTCATCCGTAAAGCCTCGGTTTCAGAATGTTGAAGTCAAAGCAATTTTGTATCCAACGTGACAAAACGTGGCCTTCGCTGGCGCCAAGCTGGCAGGTGTATCCTCTATAAAGGCTCCAAGTTCATCTCGCCGAGAAATCAGGATGTCACCTCCCCCGGGGTGAGACTCTCCCCTACACGATGGCTGAGAGGTCGCCCGGGTCTGCACAACCGCTGTCAGGAAAGTGGTGATGAGGCCATGGTCCGGCAATAAGAACAGATCCACACAGGCTGGACATGAACACTCGCTGTATATTATCACCTGGTCAAACTGAAGCGCAGCCTCTGCTCAAAGTGGTAAAGTATTAGCCGAAGATTCGCCTCCGTTAGCCGATGGTAATCACTGTTTATGACAAGAAGAAACATGTATGGCAAATGATAAACCTTTGGGGGGGAAGTGGGGGGGGGGGGGAGGAGGGGGGAGGGGAGAAAGAGCCAGAGAGAGAGAGAGAGAGAGAGAGAGAGAGAGAGTGAGTGAGTGAGAATGAGTGTGTGTGTGTGAGAGACAGAGAGAGAGAAGAGAGAGAGAGAGAGAGAGAGAGAGAGACAGAGAGAGACAGAGACAGAGACAGAGAGAAAGCGAGAGAATGAGTGTGTGTGTGTGTGTGTGTGTGTGTGTGTGTGTGAGTGTGTGTGTGTGTGTGTGTGTGTGTGTGTGAGAGAGAGAGAGAGAGAGAGAGAGAGAGAGAGAAGCGAGAGAATGAGAGTGTGTGTGTGTGTGTGTGTGTGTGTGTGTGAGGTGAGAGAGAGAGAGAGAGAGAGAGAGAGAGAGAGAGAGAGAGAGAGAGAGAGAGAGATGTACTTGGGATCGCGGTGACAATGAAGTTAACACTTTCCGTAGATTTGGTTCGAAGGACTGTTGTGATTACACGCCCTTGCGGACGGCTGAAGTGAATGGAAAATAAGTAATCTAAAATATGCCAGGCTCAAATCGAACAAGTCCATGGGTACTCGCGATGAAATATATTGACAAGGTTTTGCCATCACTTGAGGTAACTCGGCACACTATGCCTGTGTGCACTGTGAACTTAAATACCATTTCATTGTAGGATGGTTGGTTTTGCAACGGCAATCGTTACGATGTCGCTAAATTTTCAGTCGTTGAAAAAAGTTGTCTAGAATGATCAGCATAGATGCCTCTGTATCTTTCTGTTTAATTTGATTATCGCTGGAACTACAACCCCCCCCCCCCCCCACACACACAAAACACACTTTTCAAACGTTATTTTGGAAACAAAAATGTCGCAAACCACCTGTTTCTGAAGATGGATTAATTTACAATTATCATTTCAACTCATCGTCAGTGATCACATCCACAACAAGATATTCGCTGACGACTTTTTTTTTCTTGGCAGCCTCATGAGCATGGTGATACATAGGATCATTTTCCTTACCACAATCCACTGTAAATCATCACTGTCAAGCATGTCTGCCCTACTCGTGCCATTTGCCATACTGAGTTCAGACGCCATTCTTCCTTGAATCTCACCGTCACACGCCGCCTCGGTAACCGCCGCCATATTGTCGCAAAGACATCCCAGCATGCCAGAGCACCATTCTTTAACAGAGACAAGGGCAAACACCTCTGGG
>CM065736.1:9183231-9198926 GCA_033310375.1 Conus canariensis | reverse complement strand
ACACACACACACACACACACACACACACTCACTCACTCACTCACTGAGAGAGAGAGAGAGAGAGAGAGAGAGAGAGAGAGAGAGAGAGAGAGAATGAAGAAACAAAATTTATCTACATACATATACGCAGATATAATAATAATAATGTATAGATTTTATATGGCGCAATTCTTGGGATCAACTCATTGCGCTCAACACACACTCAGTCACTCGCACTGACATGTGTTTTCACACACACACACACACACACACACACACACACACACACACACACACACACACACACACACCTACCGACACAGGCGCACTTATCAAGTTCATCGGTTCAAGCGTAAACAATACAGTTTTGCATGCAGTACATAAAAAGTCAGGTCATAATAATAGACACAGCATTTAGATATTATGGTTGAGGAAGGCTTTCCTAAAGAAGTATGTTTTTAACTCTGACTTGAATTTAGATAATGTGGGCAGGTCACGTAAGCTGTCAGGAAGAGAATTCCAAAGAGTGGGCGCACTAAAGCTAAATGCTCTCTCACCGACTGTCTTGAACGAGCGCCTAGGAATTTTCAGAAGTTTTTGAGAAGATGAGCGAAGAGACCGAGAAGTTTGATAGGTGGACAGAGAAGCAGAAAGATACTGAGGGAGTGTCCCATCAAAGTAAACGATAGGCAAAAACTGCGATTTTGAACTGCCATCGATATTTGATGGGAAGCCAGTGGAGTTCACGTAACAAAGTGTAATATGCTCATTTTTACGCTTTTTGAGAACAAGCCGAGCTGTACTGTTTTGCACTCTTTGTAATCGTGCAAGCTGTTCTGAAGGAAGTCCTGTTGCCTTGATTCAAACATTGTCCATAACCATTCATTGCATCACCTCTTAACACTTTACAGTTCTACAAGTAATACAGAGGAAAAAGAGCAACCGATTTAATAACAGAAGTGCTTGTTGTGAAACATACAAATTCAGTTAATTTTTATCAGCAAAAAAAAAAAAAAATAGTAGCCATCGCTGTAATAACTCCTGTTTCTCACCCTTGACAAAAAGGTGATACCTCTACTGTTTTCTGTCTACAGTTCTGACTGAAGTTGTCTGGACTGCACCAACATCTAATGGGCACGTTCTTGGGTCATATTTTGTCTTGCCACCAAGTTTTGTCGATAAGAGCATACTTGGCTTTCATCCAGTCTTGCAGTCTGATAATCCTATCTGTTCAGTGAAGTCTCTACTGAAACATTGAACTCTGGAATGTCCGTACAGGGACGAAGAACTCAGGCAACTGAACGTATGGACAGATCATTCATCAAAGTTCGTAAAAACCCTAGCAATGAATTTTACTATACAGTTTTCGTTGCCCATTTTTCAATACGAGCAGAAAACAGCTTGTTGAACCATATAGGAACAAACATCCAAGTTCAATCAAGTTTTGTAGTTTACTTTCATCGAAAAATTCAAAAATAAAAGAAAAGAAAAGAAGAAAAAAAGTTTGTCGAAGTCAGCTAAGCTCATACAGTAATTATCATCCCGAAGCATCAATGAAAAAGAACAATTAGTGACCGTGTCAACTGATGTTCGTTTTCCCGTTTTGGTCAGAATCTGTCACTGGTGCAATTCTAATCCTTGCGTCATGTAATGTATGGTTTCGCCTATCGTTTTGTTGTTACTGTTCTTACCCTGTTTCTCTGTCCCTCCCCCCCCCCCCCCCCCCCCTTCTCTTTGTTTTACCTAACCATCACCTCCACCACCCTTCCTCATGGGGATTTTCTGGAGAAAAAACAATATCTTGTACTTCCACACACACACACACACACACACACACACACACACACACATACACACACACACACACACACACACATGCACGCACGCACGCACGCACGCACGCACGCACGCACGCACGCACGCACGCACACACACACACACACACACACACACACACACACAAATCGGCAAACACAGGAGAGGTCATAACCACCTGGATAGAGGTGACAATGAAAGAAATGTCGGTGCGGTCCAGACATTATTAGTCAGAACTTGTAGACAGAGAAATCTTTCAATGTCATCCTAACAGCCTCGGTTTCAGAATGTTGAAGTCAAAGCAATTTTGTATCCAACGTGACAAAACGTGGCCTTCGCTGGCGCCAAGCTGGCAGGTGTATCCTCTATAAAGGCTCCAAGTTCATCTCGCCGAGAAATCAGGATGTCACCTCCCCCGGGGTGAGACTCTCCCCTACACGATGGCTGAGAGGTCGCCCGGGTCTGCACAACCGCTGTCAGGAAAGTGGTGATGAGGCCATGGTCCGGCAATAAGAACAGATCCACACAGGCTGGACATGAACACTCGCTGTATATTATCACCTGGTCAAACTGAAGCGCAGCCTCTGCTCAAAGTGGTAAAGTATTAGCCGAAGATTCGCCTCCGTTAGCCGATGGTAATCACTGTTTATGACAAGAAGAAACATGTATGGCAAATGATAAACCTTTGGGGGGGAAGTGGGGGGGGGGGAGGAGGAGGGGAGGGGAGAAAGAGCCAGAGAGAGAGAGAGAGAGAGAGAGAGAGAGAGAGTGAGTGAGTGAGAATGAGTGTGTGTGTGAGAGACGAGAGAGAGAGAGAGAGAGAGAGAGAGAGGAAGAGAGAGACAGAGAGAGACAGAGACAGAGACAGAGAGAAAGCGAGAGAATGAGTGTGTGTGTGTGTGTGTGTGTGTGGTGTGTGTGAGTGTGTGTGTGTGTGTGTGTGTGTGTGTGTGAGAGAGAGAGAGAGAGAGAGAGAGAGAGAGAGAAGCGAGAGAATGAGAGTGTGTGTGTGTGTGTGTGTGTGTGTGTGTGTGTGAGAGAGAGAGAGAGAGAGAGAGAGAGAGAGAGAGAGAGAGAGAGAGAGAGAGAGAGATGTACTTGGGATCGCGGTGACAATGAAGTTAACACTTTCCGTAGATTTGGTTCGAAGGACTGTTGTGATTACACGCCCTTGCGGACGGCTGAAGTGAATGGAAAATAAGTAATCTAAAATATGCCAGGCTCAAATCGAACAAGTCCATGGGTACTCGCGATGAAATATATTGACAAGGTTTTGCCATCACTTGAGGTAACTCGGCACACTATGCCTGTGTGCACTGTGAACTTAAATACCATTTCATTGTAGGATGGTTGGTTTTGCAACGGCAATCGTTACGATGTCGCTAAATTTTCAGTCGTTGAAAAAAGTTGTCTAGAATGATCAGCATAGATGCCTCTGTATCTTTCTGTTTAATTTGATTATCGCTGGAACTACAACCCCCCCCCCCCCCCCCCACACACACACAACTTTTCAAACGTTATTTTGGAAACAAAAATGTCGCAAACCACCTGTTTCTGAAGATGGATTAATTTACAATTATCATTTCAACTCATCGTCAGTGATCACATCCACAACAAGATATTCGCTGACGACTTTTTTTTTTCTTGGCAGCCTCATGAGCATGGTGATACATAGGATCATTTTCCTTACCACAATCCACTGTAAATCATCACTGTCAAGCATGTCTGCCCTACTCGTGCCATTTGCCATACTGAGTTCAGACGCCATTCTTCCTTGAATCTCACCGTCACACGCCGCCTCGGTAACCGCCGCCATATTGTCGCAAAGACATCCCAGCATGCCAGAGCACCATTCTTTAACAGAGACAAGGGCAAACACCTCTGGGGAGTCACCTTTAACTCAGAGGCACCGAGACCGGGGAAGCTGAGCCAAGCAGGTCATGGTTCTTGTCAATACACCGCAGCCAGTATTGCTGACAGGCTTGAGCAATGTTGAGCTATGTTACACAAGGACTGTCCAAGCTCTTAGTTGCCATGTGTGGGGGCACTCTAAGCTCGCGGGACTTACTGAGATTCAAGTCCTGCGCACTGAACACTGACCAGGATGGTTTCAAAGCGGGGTGACGACAGCAGGCGTGAATTGACCCAAGAACAAAGACAGAATTACTGCGCGGCCAAAAGAAAGACCTGTCACATTACGAAACAAACACAATGCACTTCGACCTGCTTGGGCTTCTTCAGGCAAGAGAAATGACATCCAAGACAATGAAAACGAAAGACGAACAGTCATCTCTCCAAACTGGGTGCAAAGGGGTGGGGAAAGGATATGAGGCTAAAGGGCAGACAACACCGGTTAAAACAACAACAACAACAACAACAATAATCATAATGATAATAATTAAAAAAATAATGATACGAACGATAATATCAAAATAAAGAATATTGAATATGAATGATAATAATGATAAGACTAGGAGAGAGAAAGAAGGATTTCCGAAAAAAAAAAAACAAAAAAAAAAACGAATCCATTGGACACATATCAAATAATGGAGAAAATGTTGTTTTTTTTTTAAAATAAAAAAAAGAAGTCAGTCAACTTTAAAGACATGAATGCAAACATTCCAATCCCATTGGGGAAAACGCCGAGAGCACCTACCTCCATCTTGCCCGCTGTATTGTGTGGGGTGGGGGGAAGTCTGGCATGTCCCAAAGAGCGCCGGGCACGAACGACGGTGGCGTGAGCTAGCCACGTGTATGATGAGTGGTGGATTTTATGGCCACTTCTGTCGTCCCCCCAAAACACAATCACAAACAGTAACAATTATCCTCTAATGACTGCTAAGTTAATCAGTCTGACTCATCCTTATTCGCTTATGAAACCGACCAGCGAGGTCATTGGGCGGGCAGCTGTGGTCAAAGGATGTCACGCACGGTGGACGAACAGTCATTCAAGCACCTGTTTGTTAAAACTGCCCCCTCCCCCTCCTCCCCCCGGTGACTTTGGTTGGCGGCTAGTTGTATATAACGCTTAATTCGCACCTGCTCGAAACCTCCTTTCGCCCCTGTCGCTGCGCAGCCGTTACTCTCCAAGATATTAGGTTAATGAATATAGTACAAGTTCTATGTTGCTTTTGACGTCCTGAATATATTGATACACGTTGCACACAGGAGCGCTCGTACACATGGATATCATATATGTGCGAGTATGAGGGAGGGAGAGAGGTAGAGCGGAAGAGAGAGAGAGAGAGAGGGGGGGGACGGCGGGATGGACGGAAAGACAGAGAGAGAGAGAGAGAGAGAGAGAGAGAGAGAGAGAGAGAGACAGAGACAGAGACAAGAGAGAGAGAGGACAGAGACAGAGAGAGAGAAAGGAAGAGCGGAAGAGAGAGGGGGCGGAGGAATGGACGGAGAGAGAGAGAGAGAGAGAGAGAGAGAGAGAGAGAAGAGACAGAGAGAAGAGAGAGAGAAGAGAAGAGGACGGGAGAAGGAGAGCGGAGAGAGGGGCGGGGAATGAGAGAGAGAGAGAGAGAGAGAGAGAGAGAGAGAGAGAGGAGAGAGAGAGAGAGAGAGAGAGAGAGAGACAGACAGACAGACAGACAGACAGACAGACAGACAGAGACACCGACACTGACACAATTTTATTGCCATTAGCAAAATGCCCTGTTGGCAAGGGGGTATCATAAGTCATATCTAGCCATAGCGGCTCACAACAGCGACTATACAAGAAACCAGTGCAAAGACTTCCTTTGTGATGTTACAAGTACTCCTTGACATATAACTGCTACAAAAGAAAGATCAATAAATCAAACACTCACCAATTCACATGAACATACACACATGCACACACACACACGTACACACACACACGCACGCCCGCACGCACGTACGCACACACTCTCACACACACAAGCACATACGCACGCACGCGCGCGCGCGCACACCTCCCCCCCCCCCCCCACACACACAAATACACACACACGCATGTAAGGCACGCATAAATGCAAGCGCGTGCGCGCACGCATACACAACATACCATTGACGTAGACTATCAGGTTATGAACATAACTACTGAGGCAATGTACCTTTAAGGAAGCGATCATCTTACTCATTCGTGCTATGCTTTTAACGAAATGTACTCGCTTCTGCGACATACTTCGCAAATTCTACTACCGTTTTTTCGTTTTCACTTGCTAAAATCGCTACTAAATCTCTTTTTTGACCAACTGATTCATTGAAAAATGTGTACCCTCTACGGATATTGGCGTATGCAGCACAATCAAACACAAAATGTACTTCATTTTCAACACTGTCTCTTTCTTTACACACAGGACAAGATCTATTATTTGATTTCTCGTACCATTTTTGGTTTGCGCCGAGATCGAGCGTTCTGGTTCGAAATCTTGCTAAACTATATTTATGCCATTTATGCGTTACAATTTTAAGATATTTCTCTGCTTCGACATTGCTTTTAAATGAGAGAAACCAGTCGTATTTATCATTTCCATCCATGCCAGCATGCCAGTTTTGTTTATAAGAACAAATTAAACGGTCCTTTAATTCTGAAATGAATTCTGCTTTATTACCGACTCCTTGTGACAACCAAACGATGCCCAAACCGTTCTCTCTCAATATTTTCTTAACATAGGAAACACAGTTGAATTTTCCACTTTCATGTTGCAGTATGAGCATTTCATACGCCTGACCGCAGAGTCTGGTTATTGGTAGGCTTGCTAATTTCAACCAGTATTTAATACATCTAACATAAGCCGCAATAAAGAGAGGGTATCGTCCACTTTCACTGTAAACCATTTTATTTGATGCGTGCAAGGGTACGTGCATAATACGCTTTATTGCATATGTATGAACTTTTTCCATTTCAATATTATCCAACATGCCCCAAACTTCTGATGCATATATCAGAATAGGCTGTATCTGTGCATCAAATAATTTCCAAAATAGATTTACATCATCGGAGTTCAATTTCTTCATAGTTCTCAAAATATCTATGACACCTCTCTTTCCTTTTCTGCACATCTCAAACCAGCACTTTCTCAAGCTTAACTTTGTTGTGAAGAACATCCCAAGGTATTTATAGCTACTTGTCACTTTAACTTCTTCTTTCACTTTAACTTCTTCTCCACCATAAAACCATCTTTCCTATTTTGACAAGTAACCGCCATTCCTAAAAACCATTACATTAGTTTTGTTTAAATTCACTGTTAATTTCAACCTATCTTATTCCCTTTTCAAAGTGTCTAATTGATTCTGTAGACCAACAGGCGTATCTGCGAGGAGAATAATATCATCAGCGAAAAGCATCAGAAATAAGTCAGCAGCACCAGGTATCATTTGTATTCCATGTTTCCCTCCCCCGATATCTCTATCGCTAATTCATTTATGAAGAATGTAAACAACAGTGGGCTAAGCAGACACCCTTGTTTCACTCCCAGGGGGCAGCTGAAATAATCGGTGTAAGCTCTTTTCTCTCAGACACATGCAAGAACAGACTCATACATTCCATGAACAGCTGCATACAACTTCCCATTTACACCATTTTTCCTCAGAATATACCACAGAATATTTCTGTTGACTGAATCGAAAGCTTTCTGGAAATCAATAAATGCAACATACAATTTAGATTTTGTTAGTAAATATTTTTGTACTAAGGCGTACAGAGTGAATATGTGGTCTACTGTACTATATTTGGATCGAAATCCAGCCTGTTCTTCTATTATTTTCTCCTTTCTCTCTGCCCATACTTTTAATCTTTTGTTGAGTATATGCGTATACATTTTACTAATAACACTTGTCAATGCAATGCCTCGATAGTTATCAGGATTGTTACAATCACCTTTCTTATGAAGAGGAACAATTATGGATTTGGACCAAGATTCTGGAAAGATTCCCTTATCAAACACCGAGTTAAAAAGATTAACCAAGAAATCAACTACAACAGAGTTAGCACATTTGAACATTTCTCCAACTACTTTGTCAGGTCCAGCACTTTTTCCACATTTGATGTGTTTTATACTGTTCAAGACCTCATCTCTTGTTATCTGATCATTAAACAGTGGTTCATCAGTATTTTGGATACTTTGTTCTTCGCTATCTATATCTGCATGAAAATCTTCAAAATTGTTATTAAATCCATTAAATACACTATAGAAATGTTCATACCATTGTTGCGAGCTGATTTCATTATAAATTACCGATTTTCCACTAATCGATCGAATGGTGGACCAGAACAATTTAGGGTCGTGAACAGATGTTTTTAACTTATTAATTCGTTTTTCATCAAAGTCTTTTCTTTTTTCTTTTTTCCTTTCGTTCTTTCTTCAGTTCTTTGGTTTTGGTTCTTTGATATCGTTTCAGACACCTTTTCACAACTTTTTTCTTGTTATCGCACTCATAATCAAACCAATCGCTCACTTCTTTCTTCCGTTTTCCCTTAGCCCTTACCATACATGCAGCGGCACTGTGCAAAGCTTTCACAAACTATTCTACACCAGTGGTTATATCCACATCAAGACACTCTGTAGCTTCGTTACAGCACTGTTTAAACTCATCTGAATCTAGTTCCTCTTTGTAGATCACGGCGTGTCCATCAGACCAAATAATGCATTCTTCTGTACAAAATACTGGAAGTTCTTTTTTTTTTTACGTTAACGTTACCTGTTTTCCATTTTAACTCTAGCGGTAGATGCCAGGAGAACAAACAATCGCCCACTTTCATTCTGCAGTTACTTAGTAACTCTTTAGTGACAATGAAATAATCAATTATGCTACTGCCATTAGATGACACAAATGTAAACTCTCCTTTCGAATCGTCCCAACATGTACCGTTTAGAATTTCCAAGTCAAACTTGAAACACAGATCTAACAAAGATTTGCCAAACTTATTTACACATGAGTCTCTAGAACAGCGCATTAACACATCAATTGCATCATCATTTTCATTATCATCTTCAATACAACAATCTTCATCATAAGAATTTTCACCATCACAGATATTAATATTATAAACACCATCCTCATCAACATCACAATCTTCTTCATCCTCACCATCATCTCCTGGAGTGAAATTTAACATATTCTCCACTTCAGGCTGTTGGCGTCCAGTCCTTGCATTCAAATCACCACATAACATGATATTTACATCCTTATTTTCTGTAATTTCTAACATAATGTCTTCAAGAATCAAGATTCCATCTTTAATTGCATGGTTATTATATATTGGCCCTCCCTCTGGTATCACATAACATAGCATCAATAGCACTTGATCTGGCAAGTTAGTGTAAGAAAACACACACACACACACACACACACACACACACACACACACACACACACACACACATTTCGAAAAAATATATATAAGATGCATGGGTGGTAGCGAGGTGCGGGGAGTGGGTGGTGGGTGGGAGTCATTCTGGTGGTATGTCAGAATAACTCCCCTGGAGTCAAACTGAAACACAGAGGGAGTTAGTTTTTTTATATTCTAGTTTAACTCTCAGGGAGTTAAAATTTACAAATGAACAGTTTAACTCCCGGGGAGCTGAACCATTCGGGGAGTTAAAACTTTTTGTTACACCGGCGCACGCGCATGCTCTCTCTCTCTCTCCCCTGTCTCGCACTCGTACACACACACACACACCCACACACACACACACACACACACACACACACACACACACAGAGACCCCCACCCCGCGCACACACACACACATACACACACACACGGACGCACGCACACACACACACAAACGCACGCGCGCGCGCGCGGTCACACACCCACACCCACACACACACCACGCGCACAGGCCCCACCCCATCCTCCTCTTCCAACCATTCCATCGGTCAGCGACGTACAGGTAAATGATCCAGAGAATCGGAAAACAACAGTAACACACACACACACACACACACACACACACACACACACACACAAGAATTGCCTCCCCCCCCTCCCCCCTCTCTGTCTGTCTGTCTGTCCGTCCGTCTCACTGGCATTACCTTCTGGTACCTCTGTCCTCATCCTTTCCATCTGATGAGAAAGAAACACCCGACCAGGAAATTAATGTCTAGCTTTAGATCTGATCAGGGAAACACGTCTTGGAAAAAACAAGCCAACATGGCGACAAGTACAGCACCTGGATATTTATGATGTCTCGTGCGCGCATCTTCGAACACTGAAAAAAGGATGGAGAAGACGTAGGTGATACCTGTTGGCGGCGACTGAAGATCTAATTAGGAAACCTTCCGGGACTGGTCAGACCATGGCTCTGCTTTCAAAGGGCGGGTCTATGACCTGAGGTGTTGGTAAACATTATCTTCAAACATCTACCCGAAGGAAGGGTGCACGGCCTGAAAAGTTGGTTAAAGATTATCTTCAAACATCTGCCTACAGACAAGATTTACGATTTGAAACGTTCGTAAAGACTATCTTTAAATGTCTGTCTAAAGGAAGGAGGTATGACTTCAAACTTTGGTAAAGGTTATCTTTAAATGCCTGGCTACGGGAAAGATCTGTAGCCGAAAACATTGGTAAAGATTATCTTCAAATATCTACGCAAAGGAAGAATGTGTGGTGTGAAACGTTGGTGAACATTATCTTCAAACTTCTGCCCCGAGAAAAGGTTTATGATCTGAAACGTTGTAAAGATTATCTTCAATACATGTGGCCGGGGGAAGGATGCATGACTTGAGAGATTGGTAAGGATTATCTTTAATACATGGGGCCGGGGGAAGGATGCATGACTTGAGAGATTGGTAAAGATTATCTTTAATACATGGGGCCGGGGGAAGGATGCATGACTTGAGAGATTGGTAAGGATTATCTTTAATACATGTGGCCGGGGGAAGGATGCATGACTTGAGAGATTGGTAAGGATTATCTTTAATACATGTGGCCGGGGGAAGGATGCATGACTTGAGAGATTGGTAAAGATTATCTTTAATACATGTGGCCGGAGGAAGGATGTACGAATTGGGACATCAGTAAAGATTATCTTTACAGTCCTGCCCATGGGAATGGTCAACGTCGTGAAACCTGGTCAAGATTATCTTCAAATATCTGCCTGAAGAAAGGATCTGTGACACGAAACATTGGCATAAAAACTATCATTAAAAATACGGCCTGAGGAAAGACTTATGAATCGAAACGTCGGTAAGGATCGTCTTCAAATATCTGTCTAGAAGAAGAATCTATGAACTGAAACGCTGGGTTTTCAATACCTGCCCAAAGGACGGACGAGCCTATGACCTGAAACTCTGGCAATGATTATTTTCAGAGGTCTGTCTAGAGAAACGGCACATGAACTGAAAGATTCGTAAAGAATATCTTCAACGACCTACCTGCCCATTGGAAGTACCTATGAAACGTTGGTGGAGATGATCTTGTGAGATCTGCCCAGTGCAAGGATCTATGACTTGAAACGTTGGAAACTATTTTCTTTAAAGATCTGCTTAAAGGAAGGATCTATGGGCTGAAATGATAGAAAGAATTATCTTCAAATATCTCCTCAAAGGATGAAACGGTGACTGGAAACATTCACAGTCATCTTCGAACATCTGTCCAAAGGAAGGATCTATGATCTCAGACGTCGGTGAAATTTACCTCCAAATATCTGGCTGGACGAAGGGTCTATGATCCGAAAGTTTGTAAAGATTATCGTAAAAAATATCAACGAAATTCCTTTCTAAGTTGAAAGAAAACGGAATCCTTTTTTGCTAGTTTGTTTCTTTTTTTCTTTTAACTTACGATTAATTGTAAATATACAGTTAGCCATTACAATTGCTTTTCTTGGACAGAATGACATCCTTTGAAAAAAAATAGAAAAGAAAAAAGGGCAGGTTTGAAAACCTTGGATTTGTCATGACCTGAAGAAAGTCTTCGTCAACTGGATGATACAGCCGACATCCTGAGCCCCTCCACTAAACGGTTTACGATCTGCAGTGTCGTGCAGAAGGCCCGTAGTTCAAGGCTTTTGGTCGAGAAGCTCTGACATGTCATTCGGTCGAATCACTCGTGCGGGTGGATTTTTATGGCTTGAAAACTCACTCTGTTGAAGCAGCGGTAAACTGGTACCTGATTCAGATCAGGGAAAGGTTAAAGTGGCGGAAGGAGAGAGAAAGGCACTGTCCTCCACAATGCTGTGCCTCAGACACAGTCAATCTCTTAACAGTTGATTAGGCCATGGGACCTAAACATTTTTAACCTGAAAGTGGTTTGGGGAATACCTTTTTAGCCTAACAACCTTCATTCTCCTGAAAAAAGGTAGAAATTCTCAGCAAACGAACAGTGGCTGTCTACGTGTCATACCGGTCATTTCCCGAGAGGGCAAAAATGCGTTCTGTTGTCCCAGTACATAGCAAGCTGGGGTACAGCGCGTGAACACCACCCCAACACTCTCTCCCCCCCCCCCTGCTCATCTCTCCTCTCACCTTCCGAGACACACACACACACACACACACACACACACACACAGAGTACTTTTTTCATTCCCCAGTGAACAAAGAAAAAAGAAAGACAAAGGCAACAAACAAACAAACAAACAGGATATACAACACCATCGTTCCCTGCACACTTTTCCTCTGTGCAGAGGACACCGATATTCATGCCCTCATCGTCAACTTGGTTAACCAGCGACCATATTTTTTTCATCAGTTTTTTTCTTTTTCTTTTTTTTCACTTCTGTTGTTTATGATTGGCTGCTATATTTAGAACCTTGATCTCAAACAAATTCAGAAACCCCGCGCAGAAGAAATAACATCAAATCAACCCGGGCGCCATAAACATCGATAGCGTTGCTGGTTGGTGAGGGGAAGAAGAAGAGTGCGCGCGGTAGGAGGTTAGAAACCGTTGTGTATTTCCCTAAGACTGGCGCTAGATCAGTCAGCCTGCTGCTTGTTGCTGATTGGCGATTGGTTGTAAATTCAGTTGACCCCATTCTGTCTACTCCAATCAGCGCCAGCGTAGGATTAATGATGAGAGAGCGCATCACGGCTGGGAGATCGTGAGTGTGTACCGTCGTATGTAAAGGGTGCTAGCAGTAGTCATCAGCCGAAGTGCTTTTCCATTGGCTGAGGTCGTTCACACGTCGCTGTTTGGACGGCGTGAATAATGTGGCGACATTATGGGCTGGGCTTTCTTATCGATATGAATTGTGGCGATGGCGACGACACCCGACGCGATGTTGAATGAGGTGAAGATTGAAATCCGGCAACAGAAGACTATGGTGCGTTTCACCTTTGGCGCTAGAGTAGAAATAAATGAATGGGAAAATACAAAATAACAAGAAATCAACAAAAATAAGAAGAAAAAAACCCCAAACTTGTTTTCAAGCTTGCATTGCAAGGGACATAACCGTCTTTAATTAAACAACTGTATATTATTTCCCTTGCATTCTCTCTCTCTCTCTCTCTCTCTCTCTCTCTCTCTACCGACCTCGACGCCGTGTCAAACATGGCGATGGCCAAAATTCGACAAGAAAACATGGTGCAATGAATGAGAAAATAAATGAAAAAAAAGGTAAACAACTTTTTTTTCCCAAGTTTGCACTGCAAGGGACATAATCGTTTTTAAACGACTGTACGTTCTCTCTCTCTCTCTCTCTCTCTCTCTCTCTCTCTCTTTGTCTCTTTGTCTCTCTCTCTCTCTCTCTCTCTCTCTCTCTCTCTCTCTCTCTTGGAATAAAATCACTTGCAAATGGACTTCGGAGTAAAAAATATGAACGAGAACGTTCCTGCATGCTCACCACTATGTATCTGGTTTCTGTCGTGAACGTCGACCTCAGTACTGAAGAACGAGCCACTATGAAACGGAAGCCCTGCAACAAAAAGCCGCCATTTTCCTTTCAAGAGTAAGCGCACCCTCGATCTCCCATTTCAAAGCGCTGTCAGCGGCTTGACGTAAGCTCCGTCATTTGGGATGACCTGTGGTCTAAGAGGTCAAGCTCAAAGAGGTGAGATAAACGTTTTATCGGCCAGACGTCCTTGAGGACATGGTGGTCCAAGGTCGTGGTCTGTGTAGCTGGTGGGGCAGGAGGAACGGGTTACGTTGTCGTTCCCTGGCGCTGGTAGGTCGGCCTCAGACTCTGACTCCGACTTGAATTGTTACGAGAACCCTTACGGGTCTACAGACACAGCATGGTCTTGTGAGAAATCATCATTAATGGACAGACCATAATTATTGTGAGAAATCATCATTAATGGATAGACCATAATTCAGCTGGGCTCTTATAAGAAGCCATTTTTTTTTTTTCACGTTCATGCAGTCACGGACATATTTTGCAGTATGAATTTTGTAAGGCGTTGTTGCCTGCCATTTCACTTGGGCGCAGTTTTTGAACAGTTTTGGATTTGCCATGTCTTTTGACGGCTGTTCTGTTAGCTTCAGTCGCAGCATTTTTTTTTTTAAACTAGAGCAGCTGTCTAGAACATGAGTTTCATCCTCGACCGCACCACATGCTGAGCATTTGCTGTCTTCTCTTGTAGTGTTCGTGTACCTGCTCCTGTTGCTTGTCTTCTGTCTCGTTGACTGTGTCGATGGCTGTTAGTGATTCTTCCGCTCTCAGTGGCAGCCTTCTTCCAAGTCCCTGTAAACCTCTCTTCCAGGGTTACCAATATGGATCCGGACGATACGAGTTTTAGCCAGCTCGGGTAGAACACCCTAACCGGTCGCCCCCCGGCACCCCAGCCCCCTCCCCAGCTGTGAAAAGCCAGAAGACAGGGGTCTGAGTCAGAGGGTCGACCCAACGCCCAGGACTCAGTGGACCCTCTGTGTCTCTGGCCTCCCGTGCCTCTTTCCAGCACAGTGGTCAATACTAGCTGTTCTGTACCGGAGGATAGGAGGGTGACGACCAGGAGGTTCGTGGGCTGCATCCTCAAGGAAGGTTGTGGCTGGAGGAAGTCTCTCCCGAACTCTGAGGTCGTCGGCCAAGCTGCTGCCAGCGGCTTTGGGTCGGGTGCACACGGCGGAGGACTGCTAGGGAATAGTACAGACATTCCACGGCTGTTCTTACCACACTGAGGACGTCACTATGTTTAACTCTCCACATTTTTTTTTTTTTAAAGTTTTTGTTTCCTTTCATTTTTAAACAAGAAGTTTGCAACAGTAATAAAAGTTCTCCCTTTTTTTCTCTTGGTAACTGCGTTTGTTTAGGTGCGTTTTGGGTTAACTATTCCATTAATAACAGTTTTAGATGCGATAATTTCCACACACAAAAACAAAACAAAACAAAAAAACAAATAAACAAAGAGAAAAATCTTTCACCGCCGATGATCGAAAATCAAGGGAAAGAACTGCAGGGAGCTAGTACAGGAGGCTAATGGCTGACAATACCTAGAGAAAAAAAAAATGTCCTTTTTCGTCCTCTTGTCCTTTGAAGAACCCAATAATCTAGTTTGTATCGAAGACATGGTAGATTTTACACGCGAAAAAATGCAAAGCAGATCATGTAAACTATGTCTTTGATTCTCTCTCTCTCTCTCTCTCTCTCTCTCTCTCTCTCTCTCTCTCTCTCTCTCTCTCTCTCAATCCTATTAACAGATATTACCATGAAGTCAGACTACGTAATTCGGCAAATTTGTATGCGGTAGGCATAACCGTTGGCACTTTTCTCTCACCGGGTGCCGATTGCGATAAGTCGGTTACGCCCCTTGGCTTACATAAACTAGTCTATTCTAAGTCTAGCTAAACAATGAACGATTTACAAATGCATCACAATGCCTAATTTCAAGTATTTCATGTCACTGATGATTTGTAGATATTATCACGAACCTTAACAAAGTCTCTTTGGTATATCACATTTTGTAAGGTACATAATGTATCATTTGACAGCTTAATTCTGTTTTGTATGTATGTATGTGTGTATGTATGTATGTATAGGAGCAAAAAACTG
>CM065736.1:9170731-9178231 GCA_033310375.1 Conus canariensis | reverse complement strand
ACACACACACAGCATTTCTTCGTTCCCATTCTAAAGTACTCCCTGTTCCATAAGAACTGGGAGTACAAAAAAGAAAAAAGACTTGACGGCCGCAGACAGAAAAAGTAATCTTTGTCGTCCTGAACGTGATGTTGGTTCTCAAAGCGTATCCGGATGAAGAAATGAAAGACGGAAACAAGAAACAACAGCAACAACAACAACAACAACAACAACAACAACAGGAATAGGATGGAAGGTTGAAAAAAAAAAATCTAGACGGCCCTAGTCACGAAAAGTACATTTTTTTCAGGTCTCAAAGGTGATGTTGGTTCTGAAAGTGAATCTGAATTTAAACACCACACACACACACACACACACACACACAACACACACACACACACACACACACACACAAAACAAAAACGAAAGAAACAGAAAGAAAGAAAGAAAAAGAAAGAAAGAAACAAGGAAAGAAGAAGACAACGACCGAAACAGGAGTTGATATGATGCAGATAGTGTGCTGATCGTTTTTTTTTTTTTTTCTCTCTCTCTTCATTTTCAATACGGAGAAATTTTGTCAGGAAAGGCAAGCGTGCCCCCCCCCTCCCTCCCCAACAATCCTTATTTGTGGTTAAATAATTGGCAAGGCAAGGGCAAGGCAAGGGCAAGGGCAAGGCAAGGCCAAGGCCAAGGGCAAGGCCAAGGGCAAGGCAAGGCCAAGGGCAAGGCAAGGGCAAGGGCAAGGCAAGGCAAGGCAAGGAAAGGGGCAGGGCAAGGCAATGGCAAGGGCAAGGCAAGGCAAGGCAAGGGCAATGGCAAGGGCAAGGCAAGGGCAAGGCAGGGCAGGACAAGAATAACTTTTTTTTTCTTTCAAAGGCCGTTGACCGGAAAGATTTCAGATCGAGCTACGGAATGTCACAATGAGTGACCGTGCGTCGACATTCGACATCGAATGTTCTCCATGACAGGCCAGAGGAAACTTGTTCTTTTTTTTTTTTTACAATGTGCTCCCCCCTCCTCCCCCCTCCCCCCCCCCCCCCCTTTCCCTCTTCTTGCGCCTTGTCTTGATTGTTCCTATTTCGTTTGTGCATGGTTTTGTGTGTGTGTGTGTGTGTGTGTGTGTGGTGTGTGTGCGTGCGTGCGTGCGTGCGTGCGTGCGTGCGTGCGTGCGTGCGTGCGTGCGTGCGTGGTGTGTTGTGTGTGTGTGTGTGTGTGTCCTATCACGCTGCATAAATATTTTCTTATACTTTTATTGGTTTCTTTGTGATACATGTTTTTTTTTTTAATCTATTGCGTTTTTGTATTGCTGTATACGTGATTTTATTTTGTATAAAAGGGGAGGGGGGAGTGGTGGGGAGCCGGGAAGAGAGCGGGGAGAGGTAGGCAGGACTGGGCAAGGAAAGGCAAAGCGAGCAAGTAGAAGCAAGGCAAGGCAGAAAAAGGCAAGGAAGAAAAGCAAGAAGCAAGCAAGGCTAAGCAAGGCAGACAAGCAAGGAAGCAGGAAAGGAAAGGCGAGCAAAGCAAGGAAGCAAGGCAAGACAAAAAGCAAGGAGAAAAGCAAAGCAGAGCAAAGGCTAAAGAAAGATGCAAGAAAGGCAAGAACAAAGGCAACAAAGCAAAGAGCACAGGAAGCAAAGAAAGGCAACAAGAAGAAAGACAAGGCAGACAAAGCAAAAAGTGAAAAGCAAGCAGCAAAGCAAAGAAAGCAGACAAAGCAAAGAAAGAAAGCAAGACAAAGCAAGGAAAGCAAACAAAGCAAAGAAAGGCAAGACAAAGCAAAGAAAGAAAGGCAAGACAAAGAAAGCAAAGAAAGGCATGCAAAGCAAAGAAAGGCAAGACAAAGCAAAGAAATGAAGCAAAAAAAGCAAAGAAAGGCAAGACAAAGCAAAGAAAAGGCAAGACAAAGCAAAGAAAAGGCAAAAACAAAGCAAAAAAGCAAGACAAAGCAAGGAAGCAAGACAAAGCAAGAAAGGCAAGACAAAGCAAAGAAAGGCAAGACAAAGCAAAGAAAGGCAAGACAAAGCAAAGAAAGGCAAGACAAAGCAAAGAAAGCAAGACAAAGCAAAGAAAGGCAAGACAAAGCAAGAAAGCAAGAAGCAAAGCAAGACAAAGCAAAGCAAAGCAAAAGGCAAGACAAAAGCAAAGAAAGGCAAGACAAACAAGAAAGCAAGACAAACAAAAGGCAGACAGCAAAGAAAGCAAAGCAAAAGCAAGACAAAGCAAGAAAGGCAAACAAGCAAGAAAGGCAAAACAAAGCAAAGAAAGGCAAAAACAAAGCAAAAGAAAGGCAAAACACAAAAGCAAGGAAGAGGGAAAAACAAAGCAAAGAAAGGCAAGACAAAGCAAACAAAGGCAAGGCAAAGCAGACAAAGCAAAGAAATGGAAGACAAGCAGACAAAGCAAGAAAGCCAAG
The DNA here is from genome assembly GCA_033310375.1 of Conus canariensis. Lineage (NCBI taxonomy): Eukaryota > Metazoa > Mollusca > Gastropoda > Neogastropoda > Conidae > Conus > Conus canariensis. Next base: position 9,175,839 of record CM065736.1, on the reverse strand, counting down.
ACAAAGCAAAGAAAGGCAGACAAAGCAAAGAAAGGGAAGACAAAGCACACAAAGCAAAGAAAGGCAAGGCAAAGCAAAGAAAGGCAAGACAAAGCAAAGAAAGGCAAGACAAAGCAACAAGCAAAGAAAGGCAAGACAAAGCAACGAAAGCAAGACAAAGCAAAGAAAGGCAAGACAAAGCAACGAAAGGCAAGACAAAGCAAAGAAAGGCAAGACAAATGAAACCAAGGCATAGCATTTCCCCCCCCTCTCCACCCCCCCCCCCCCCATTGCCCCGACCCCTCTACCTCTCGGCCCCCCACGGCCCCCCACCGCCCCCCCCCTCCCCCCTCCATCCATCCCCCAAATCGACCACTCAGATCTCACTGTGCACAATTAATTTTTCTCTTTACCACGCGGCCCTGCTTCCATAATTTGACGGCATACTTGTGTGAAAATCCCTCTCTGAACTTGTGTTTACCCCCCACATCAGCCATAGAAAAGGTATTCGTATTTTAACCATTCCTCTAGTCGTAAAGTTTAGGATTTAAACAAAACAAATACCACCCCCCAAAAAAACAACAACAACAACAACAACAACAACAAAACAAAAAAACAACAACAACAACAACAACAACAACAACAATGAAACGCTCACTGATCCGAAAGGCAAAAAGTACGTCCACAAAACAACGACACAACTTTCTGTTGTCACATGTCAAACTTCTGGGTGACAAATGACGCACACTGCACGGATTTTTGAGCAAAACAAAACAAAACAAAACGAACCTAAACAAAAACCGGCTTCCGGGCTTACGAAAGGGCTAAAAGTAGAGTTGTGTTTTGGCTGACAGCACAGTTTTCCTCATCTCTCTCTCTCTCTCTCTCTCTCTCTCTCTCTCTCTCCCCTCTCTAGAAATGGACAATACCCTCCCCCTCTCTGTTGCCGGTAAATCCTTTAACAGCCCTGGGGATTAGGGAGAAACTTCGGACCCGAAGTTTGGGCAGAACGATTAGCTCCCTTTTGATAGTGGTGAATCGGCGGATAATGACAGGTGTACCCTTCGTGCAGGTCTCTGAAAGCGTCCTTCGGTAAGCTCAAAATGCCCTCAGCATCATGACATCATCCGCCCTCTGCATTCTTGCCCATTGTTTTTTGTTTTTTTTTGCTTTTTTTTCTTTCTTTCTTTGTTTCGGCAAAGGTTCCGCACAACAGGATTTTTCCCCCAGTGTAAAAAACAAGACTGGAACACAAACAAGTGCTCGACGGTCTAGGACCGTGTGAAATGCTTACACCCTCTCTCTGTTTCTCTCTGTCTGTCTGTCTGTCTGTCTCTCTCTAGCTTATACCCTCTCTCTGTTTCTGTCTGTTTGGTTGTGTGTGGGGTGTGTGGTGTGTGTGTGGTTGTGTGTGTGTATGTGTGCGCGCGCATGTATGTGTGTGAAAGGGGGAGAGAGAGAGAGAGAGAGAGAGAGAGAGAGAGAGAGACAGAGACAGACAGACAGACAGAGGCAGAGAGAGACAGTCAAAGAGAGACAGTCAGAGAGAGACACAGAGAGCGAGAGACAGACATACAGACAGAGGGTGAGAGAGAAGAGAGACAGACAGACAGACAGACAGACAGACAGAGATAGACAGAGAGAGACAGTCAAAGAGAGGCAGTCAGAGAGAGACACACAGACAGCGAGAGACAGACATACAGACAGACAGACAGACAGACAGAGACAGACAGAGACAGACAGACAGAGAGAGAGAGAGAGAGAGAGAGAGAGAGAGAGAGATGGGGTGGGGGCATAAACCGTTTTTTTTTCTTTGTTTCTTTTAACGACCTTAAGAAATCGTGGAAAAGTACTATATAGTACGAATGCCAAACAAAACAAGCAAGCAAGCAAGCAAACAAATAAATAAACAACAAAAACGCGATGGGCAATCTGGGGAGCGCTGACCTCCTCCAAGGTCGAACGACATCTGAATCCACCTCAGCTCGTGAGTGACTCATGAGTATCAGCCACAAAGGGAAAGAGTGCTCGGCTAGGACTGCAAGAGTTACTTCCCATACAGTCGAACATACAAGATAACAAAAATGTCAATATTCTAATCAAAACAGAGCTTGACGTTCGATGAAAACATATTCCTTCGTGGATAATTACCAGTTCATACCACACCCTTCGTAGCGTTCAAGTTCATGGGCAAAAATGTTGAAAATCTTTTGAAGAAATGTAAGCGGATCATGGATCCTCGGTTTGATCCAGATTCATGCCATGAGCAGGCACCACAATGTAACGGACTTTGGGTGGGGGGGGGGGGGGGGGAGGGGGGACACCTTGCATCTTTCCTGTGACTTTTGTTCGGTCCAGGGCACTAGTTTTGCGTCATGAAATGGGTGTGATCATCTTCCTCAACGAACCTGGATCAGAATCTGCATCACGCAACCGTGCCGGAATCAAACGGGTTTGTGCTCGGGCCGTATTCCATTTTCCGATCAGTATTTTTTTTTAATTCAATTAGGATTAGTAGTTCTCCACTCCCGCAGTCAAAGAAACAGACAGATAAAACAAACCAAACCAGCTGAAAGGCAGACACGGAGGAGGAAGACTCTTCCTCAAAGAATTCCTCCATAATTTGTTCCTGTCAACAGAGATAGCGCTAATGGCTGCCTGTAGCAGTCATTCCCCCTGACCGATCCCTTTTTTTTAATCCCCGATAGAGTTATGGTTCTATCCGCGTCCATTACATTGTTTGTCTGTGAGATTCAGCAAAAAAGAAACAAAAAACAAACAAACAAACAAACATAAAAAAACTACGTGAGTGATTTTCACCAAACATGGTGGGGAAAATAAAATATAGCCAAATGACGGATCTGTTAAAGTTTGGTGAAGATTCGGTGTGTGGTGTGTGTGTGTGTGTGTGTGTGTGTGTGTGTGTGTGTGTGTGTGTGTGTGTGTGTGTGTGTGTTTATGAAACGACGGAACACGTTCAGCGAGATTATTACAAATTGTTCACTGAAGATGATACTAAAGTTAATGTTACAGATGACAATTAACCATGAAGTAATATATTTTTCATAGAATATTAAAACCTTCTGATAATGTAAATGTTGTATTTTTTTTGATATTGTACTAGAGAAAATACTTAGCAAGTAACTCTTTCCGTTGGCACTGGCTGTTACTTCCCCTGACGAGAAAACAACAACGACAACAACAACAACAACAACAACAACAACCAAACAAAAACCCCAACTAATGTTGGTTTCACTCATGACTCAAAGGGTGGTTCTAGTATCTGTTCGGCAGTGTGTGTGTGTGTGTGTGTGTGTGTGTGTGTGTGTGTGTGTGTGTGTGTGTGTAGAGAGAGAGAGAGAGAAGAGAAAGAGAGAGAGAGAGAGAGAGAGAGAGAGAGAGAGAGATTTACATTTAGCGATCTTTATATCTCTATCTGTGTATATAGAAAAAAGAAATGAGACGTGAGTGGAGAGAGAGAGAGAGAGAGAGAGAGAGAGAGAGAGAGAGAGAGAGAGAGAGAGAGAGAGAGAGAGAGAGAGAGAGAGAGGCATGTCATTTCTCACAAACTGTCTTCAAGTTGTACACGTAAGAGCATCATGCTATCAGCTGTGTTCTACGCCTGGCCCAGCACTAACAGAATCAAGCCCCTTCCCTCCCTGTGTCTGTGTAATGCCGCTCCGCTTCTCTGGCTTTCTGCCATGATAGCCCTCTCCTCCCCTTCTCACCACCGCCACCAGCCCTCAGAAAATGCCACACAACAAAACAAAACAACATTAAAACAAAACAAAACAAAACAAGACAAAAAATAGAAAAGAAATAAAGGGAGAGGGAACGAGATGGGCGGGGGAAGGGGAGGGTGGGAATGGGGGAATGGGGAGTGAGGGTGGAATTAGGCGACGGAATACATTGGCTGTGGCGTCTGGGCACTTTCAGAAATGTAAAAAAAAAAAAAAAATGGTAAGGGAGGGGGGGGGGGGGGGGGGGGGGGGGGACCCTTCCTTCAAAACAACCAAATCTATGGCGTCAACTCTGAAGTTGGAGACAAAGTTTAGCCTGACAATGCGTCCCAGAATGCACATGATGAACTAAAGGAAAAACAAATATATGAGCCTGAATTTCTCTGAAGAAAGAAAAAAGAAAAGAAAAGAAAAAAAAATCGATAAAGATGTCAGAAAACAAAAAGCCAGAACAACTAAACCTATGGCTGGAACTCTGAAGCTGAAAAAGAACAACAACAACAACAAACAGGAAAAAAAAAACAACCAACAAAACACACCCTGGCAATTTGTCTTAAGAGAGCATGTGGCTTAGAGAAGGAAGAACAAATCGCGAAAGGTATTACTGTCATCGACGTCCCTCTTCTTTCTGTCACAGGTTTTCAAACATCCCTCGGAACGATTCCAGAACGGGAAGAGGTGAAGGTGAGTTGCTTTCGCCTACCGCTTCCTTCCTGAAAGCGGACCGTCTCCTCTCTGGCATCTTCCAGAACTTTACAGCAGTTTAGTGATTGTCTTTTTCTTTGGCTCTAATGGTTGTGTTGTCTCTCTTTCCTTCACGCATTCTCAAATATCTCCTTTAACACTACAAAGCTCTCAGGGGAAAAAATGAAGAAAAAAACGAGAAGAAAAGATAGAAAGAAAGAAAGAAAGAAAGAAAGGAAAAAGAAGGAAGGAAAGAAAGAAAAGAAAAAGAAAGAAAGAAAGAAAGAAAGAAAGAAAGAAAAAGGATGAGCAGGAAAGAACGAAGAGAATGCATACATTCACAGTCTCAGTAATGAAGAAATCATCTCCTTTAACAATACAAAGCTCTCAGAAAATGGGGGGAAAACAGTCAAAAAGAAAAGATAGACAGAAGAAAGAAAGAAAAAAAAAGAAAAAGCATACAGGAAGGACAAGAAAGAACGAACAGAAAGGATACATTCACAGGCTCGGTGATTATTAAGAAACCATCTTCATCACACGCGCGCGCGCAAACACACACACACACGCACGCACGCACGCACACACACACATACATACATACAATCACGCACGCACACACACACACACACACACACACACACACACACACACACACACACGCCACACACACACACACACACACACCACACACACACACACACACAC
>CM065736.1:9145731-9163231 GCA_033310375.1 Conus canariensis | reverse complement strand
AACTAAAAATGTCTTACCCGTCTCCTTTCATAAGATTAGTTATATCTTTTAATCAGCTCGGTTTGAGTTGTTCTTCTTGTTTCGAATGTTCAACGCCTCTGCAGTGTACATTGCAAGAGATTTCGCCGAGTCATCGTAGTTCAATTTTAGCATTCAAACTGTACCCTCATTTTCAGCTATATTCTTTAAAAAAAATCATGCTTTTTCCACGAATGGTATTGTATTATTTACAATACTATTTGTGTGTTTTGTGTGTGTGTGTGTGTGTGTGTGTGTGTGTGTGTGTGTGAGAGAGAGAGAGAGAGAGAGAGAGAGAGAGAGAGAGAGAGAGAGAAATGTTGCTCACAGCTCAGCCGACCACAAAAGGCCATACCGCGAAGTGTGGTATGTCTGAAAACTGTCTGAACTCGGTAAACATTTCCTACGTCTGTGGGCCGCCTAGAGCGACCGGTTCAGTCATGACTCCAAATGCCCTTTTGCTGTCACAGTTTTTTTTTTAAATTTCCACCCATTGGCGCTGCCGGGATTCGAACCCGCAATTTTTAGATGGCCGGGCGCCTCTAGAACCAAAAGTCTTGAGATGGGCGTCTTCACGCAAACAGCTGTCGGACACCTGTTGCATGCTGGGAAAGTTAAGCTTCATGAAGTTCATGTTTGTTCCTTTCCGAGTTAATCCAGCTGGCACTCTTTGCAGCTACTTCTGGAATAGGCTCCAGGATGCCTGTCTTTTTCTTTGTCAGAAATCGAAAGCTGTTTCACGACATTTCATGCCGGTGCGCCGACAGCCACCCACATGCCAAACTGTTTCACGACATTTCATGCCGGTGCGCCGACAACCACCCACATGCCAAACCTCTAAGGCGTGGACTATGGCTTTGAAGCCAGTGTCACTCAAGCTGCCGGCTAAACCGACGTACGTCTCACACTGATTTGATCTATTCTATGCCCAGCACTAGATTTCCTTTCGCGCGCGTGCGCGCGCGCGCGCACACACACACACACACACACACACACACACACACACACACACACACACACGCAGAATAATACATATACAATGACCTTTAATTTTTTGGCTTCTGAGCTCTTCTTTACAAAGTGGACAACTTAAGCTAGAAGAATGTCATTTTTATCTATTTCTCTCTGTGTGTGTGTGTGTGTGTGTGTGTGTGTGTGTGAGTGTGTGTGTGTGTGTGTGTGTGTGTGTGTGTGTGAGAGAGAGAGAGAGAGAGAGAGAGAGAGAGAGAGAGAAGAGAGAGAGAGAGAGAGAGCAAAACAGGTATAGCGACCTTCCATTCTTTCGCTGCTAAGCCTTCTTCAGAACGTGGACAACTTAACACAACAAGAATGTCATTTTATCCGTTTCTTTGTGGCGGTGAAACGACTCACTGTCTCAATCAACAAATGTTCTCTCTCTCTCTCTCTCTCTCTCTCCTCTCTCTCTCTCTCTCTCTCTCTCTCTCTCTCTCTCTCTCTCAGGTGTGTATGATTTTCTTCTCGTTCGCTTTGCTGCATAACGAGTATCCTCGGCATTTTCTCCAGTCAGTTTGTAGAGAAACGTCTGTGGTTGATGTTCATTACACCATCTGAATCTATCTCTCTCTCTCTCTCTCTCTCTCTCTCTCTCTCTCTCTCTCTCTCTCTCTCTCTCTCTCTCTCTCTCTTCTAGAGCTGCTCACACAGGTCGCCACGTACCCTATAACTTACGGCAAAAAGTACATGCGTACACGATTATGTGTGTGTGTGTGTGTGTGTGTGTGTGTGTGTGTGTGTGTGCGTGCGCGCGCGCACACACACACACACACACACACACACACACACACACACACACACACACACACACGTGTGCGCGCGCGCTCATTCACACCCATCCCACGGTACATACTACTGCAGACAGCAGTGAAGACAAATACGCGTGCGCGTATCTATCTTTCTATCGAGAGATTCACACGTAGACTCACTCTCTCTCTCTCTCTCTCTCTCTCTCTCTCTCTCTCTCTCTCTCTCTCTCTCTCTCTCTCTCACCTTATGCCCAGAAGACATGGAGTTGAACTGGGCGCACGCCATGGCCAGATTCCCACGTAACACCGCCGACATCTTGACAGCCACGTGACTTCCGACTGGGTTGTCTCCCCTGCTGGAAATCTTTGAACGTCGTTAACGGGAACGAAGACAGGCGCCAAGTCACGGAATTTCCGGTGAAAGGGGTAAAAGAAAAAAAGAAAAGAAAAAAGGGACAGCACTCTCCTGATGATCTTTATAAGTTAACAACAAAAGACGGCCTGAGTCATCACACTTTTTTGTAAATTGTCTGGATTTTTTGTTTGTTTGTTTTTGGTTTTTGGTTTGTTTGTTTGACTTTCTTTGTTTATCTTTTTGATTCTTCTTTTTCTTTTCTTTTTTTTTTTTTTTCTTGTCTGTTGCTACCTATGGCCAGGAATCAGTCACTACATGAACTATCGGTCAAAACACACACACAACCCAGCCGACGTAATTCTTTTTTCTCCCGGTCAGTTCCATCAGGCGCACAGCTCTTTAAAGGTTCCGTTTTCGTTCCATTTCCGGTTCCAGCTTCCTGTTCCTGGGACAGGCGGACTCCGTCACCACCTGAAACAGAGACCCCCAAACCCTGAGCAGGATGCGAAGAAGAAATAAAAAAAATGCATTCAAACTCTATGGAACGAAGAGATTGTCTCCCCTGTTCCTCTCTCTATTCCCCCCCCCCCCCCCACACACCTCCCTTTCCCCTGCCCCCGCCAATCTTTTTTTTTTATTGTCTGAGGGGAGAGATCGTTTTGTTTTTATTGAGTCAAGATCATATTTCAGTATCGTTACGCGGAAAGCTTCTCCCCGTTTCAACAGCTCCTTTCTATTTCAATGAACGGAAAGCTTTTCTCTATTTTATTCTACAAGCAGTTACTTTCCGTTTTATCAGGCAGAACTAGAAAGCTTTCTCTCCGTTTGATTCCACATGAAGCTCATTTCTGATTTGTCCGGCGGAGAGCTTTTCTCCGTTTTTATTACACACAGAGTTCCTTTCTGGTTTATTGTGCGAAAAACCTTCTCTCTCCGTTTTATCCCACAAAAAGCTCCTTTCTATTTTACTGAGTGGAAAAACCTCTGCGTTTCATCACACACAGAGTTCCTTTCTGTTTTATTGTGCGAAAACCTTCTCTCCATTTTTTCCCACAGTATGCTCCTTTCTATTTTACCGAGTGGAAAGCTTATCTCCGTTTCATCACACAAAGTGTTCCTTTCTGTTTTATTGTGCGAAAAGCTTCTCTCCCGTTTTTTCCCACAACATGCTCGTTTCTGTTTTATTGTGCGAAAAGCTTCTCTCCCGTTTTTTCCCACAACATGCTCCTTTCTGTTTTATTGTGCGAAAAGCTTCTCTCCCGTTTTTTCCCACAACATGCTCCTTTCTGTTTTATTGTGCGAAAAGCTTCTCTCCCGTTTTTTCCCACAACATGCTCCTTTCTGTTTTATTGTGCGAAAAGCTTCTCTCCCGTTTTTTTCCCACAACATGCTCCTTTCTGTTTTATTGTGCGAAAAGCTTCTCTCCCGTTTTTTCCCACAACATGCTCCTTTCTGTTTTATTGTGCGAAAAGCTTCTCTCCCGTTTTTTCCCACAACATGCTCCTTTCTGTTTTATTGTGCGAAAAGCTTCTCTCTCGTTTTTTCCCACAACATGCTCCTTTCTGTTTTATTGTGCGAAAAGCTTCTCTCCCGTTTTTTCCCACAACATGCTCCTTTCTGTTTTATTGTGCGAAAAGCTTCTCTCCCGTTTTTTCCCACAACATGCTCCTTTCTGTTTTATTGTGCGAAAAGCTTCTCTCCCGTTTTTTCCCACAACATGCTCCTTTCTGTTTTATTGTGCGAAAAGCTTCTCTCCCGTTTTTTCCCACAACATGCTCCTTTCTGTTTTGTCGGACTGAAAGATTCTCTCCGTGTTGTCCCCGAGAAACTTTCTGTTTTATCGAGCGGAAAGCTTCTCCCCCGTTTTATCCCACAAAACGCGAACTAGAATATGATAATGTTGCTTACAGCCCCCCAGCCGACCGCAAAGGGCAACATCAGGGCTGTCGCCGCGGTGAAATCAACTGTAAAGTGATGTTCTTTACAACAACAACATTAACACAACTATTTAAACATGCCTTCTGAAAACAAATATATATATATATATATATATATATATATATAGCTGAACAATTAAGTAGTGGGGAAAACAAGTGCAGGCTAACAATTCTTCAGTCATTATAGTAATGACTTGGCAAAGATTTGAACTTTTAGAAAAAAAAATTGAAGATGAAGAATGTGACGGACCGTTTTTCATCCGGTCACAAAGTTTCATGTGCGATCGTGCTTACCGGAAGGTAGTTGTCCGGAAGCCGGTTGCAAAATTTAGCTGACTGCTACTCACCGGCGCATTGCTATAAGCCGGGTGAGTTGCACCGGTTAGGCAGTCTCTGCAGTGATTCCGGCAATACAAGTCACAGAAGGCCGAAGAGGGACTCAGCCGTTTGCTAGTAGCAGTCAGTTGCCCCCAGGTTGATAGTGTTCCCTGGACTGACGGGGACTGGCTGCTACCGGGTTAGGGCCGGGGCCATAGCTGTGTTGACGCCCCGTTCTCCACCTGTTTGCTGCTGGTGTTGAGAGGCCGGCCTGAGCGCCGACAATTGCCCTACCTGCCACTGCGCTCGTGACCGACCACTGTTGGGCCAGTGGGTTGGAGACGTCGCTGCTGGTGAGCCAGGACGTCGCCCCTTCTTTTGTGCCAGCGACCTGCGTCCGAGGCCGTCGCTGTGTGTGTGGTGTGTGTGCCACAGCTCTTGGTTGGTGTTGAGCCGCAGGTGGTGTGTGTGCCACAGCTCTTGGTTGGTGTTGAGCCACAGCTCTTAGGTGTTTGAGCCACAGCTCGTAGTTGAGACTGTCACCGTGTTGCTGACAGAGACGCCACGAACGTGTTAGTTTTCTTTTTCTTCTTTCTTCATTGTGAGCCACAGCTCTGAAGAGACTCTTGTCAGACTTGACTCGTCGCTGCCGCCGTCGTCATCATCGTTGGACCCGGCAGTTTTGATAGCTATAATTGTATTGACTTGTGTGTGTACACCTGATGGTGGGTGTACCAACCTACGTTTAATTGTGTGTTTATTTTGTATGTGTTTTGCTTGATGGCTCGGGCGGCATAAAAAAAGAAGTGTTATTTTGTTGCCTGGCTGTCCATGTTCGGATGAGGGGGTGTGTGTATGTGAATTAGAAAAAGTCGTGCATGCATCCATAATTCTGAGTGAGTCAGACTTCCACACACAGGCATTTCCATCCGTAACATCTGGGGGGAATATATTATAAATATGAGAAACCCTTCTCTAGATGCATGAGGGAACCATCGTAATCTCTCTCAAAGGCACATCTATTTGTATTGCCTGCTCCTAGGCCTTTCGTCCGCTGGATCGGACTCATCAGGGAGACAGGGCTGATTGCGTCTGTGCTCTTGGTGTCAAACAGAGACACACCACAGTCCATAATTCTGTGGTGTTCTCACCACCAAGGGTTCAAAAAAGAATCCAACAGCGCCCCCGAAGCAGCCAGCGAAGGGTAGTAAAATGGAACAAAATGAAAGTGTGGAGAGGAAAAAAAGTTGCTGAAAAACTAAAAGCATTATGCAAACAGTATAAGATGTAGGGGACAATCTTTGAGCCTATGCTTGAGGATCCATTCAAGGAGAGATCAAAAGATGTGGAACAGTCTGAGTGGTCAGCTCGACTGTTCAATAACCCAAGCATTGTAAGTGGCTAAGAATTATACAGAACAACCTTTACTTGGATCTCCTAAGAGATGCAATCTCCCACTGATTGACCAAACAATATAATGCTGAACAATTAAGTAGTGGGGGAAAACAAGTGCAGGCTAACAATTCTTCAGCAAGTATAGTAATGACTTGGCAAAGATTTGAACTTTTAGAAAAAAAAATTGAAGATGAAGAAAATGGGGGAATATAGATATATATATATATATATATATATAATTGAGCCTCTCTCAGGTTAATTCTTCCATCATTATAGTAATGACTTGGCAAAGATTTGAAATTTAAGAAAAAAAAAAGGGGGCTGGGGAGTGAGGGGTTGAAGCAAATGGGAAAATGTATATTTGTATCGCCTGCTCCTAGGCCTTTCGTCCGCTGGATCGGACTCATCAGAGAGACACGGCTGATTGTGTCTGTGCTCTTGGCGTCAAATAGAGACACACCACAGTCTGTAATTCTGTGGTGTTCTCACCACAAAGGGTTCAAAAAAGAATCCAACAGCACCCCAAAAGCAGCCAGTGAAAGGTAGTCGAATAAAACAAAACGAAAGTGTGGAGCGGAAAAAAAGTTGCAGAAAAACTAAAAGCATTATGCAAACAGTATAAAATGTTGGGGTCAATCTTTGAGCCTATGCTTGAGGATCCATTTAAGGATGCAAGGGAGATCAAAAGATATGGAACAGTCTGAGTGGTCAGCTCTGCTGTTTAATAACTCAAGCATTGTCAGCGGCTAAGAATTGTGCAGTCAGCGGCTAAGAATTGTGCAGAACAACCTTTATATATATATACCTCTCTATAAAGCTGAACAATTAAAAAAAAAAAGGGGGGGGGGGGGGCAGGGAACAAGTGCAGGCTAACAATTCTTCTGTCATCATAGTAATGCCTTGGCAAAGACTTGAACTTTAAAAGAAAAAAAAAAAAAAGGGGGGGGGGGGGGGGGGGAGAGGGGTTGAAGATGAAGAAAATGGGAACATAAAATCAAGAAAATATATTACAAATATGAAAACCCTTCACTAGCTGCATGAGGGAACCATCGTCATCTCCCTCGAAGGCAGATCTATTGTATTGCCTGTTCCTACGCCTTTCGTCCGCTGGATCGGGCTCGTCAGGGAGACACGGCTGATTGTGTTGTGTTCTTGGCGTCAAATATATATATATATATATATATATATATATATATATATATATGAGAGAGAGAGAGAGAGAGAGAGAGAGAGAGAGAGAGAGAGAGAGGCTTGACAGAAGATAGCCGGGGCTGCAATAATAAAGTTTCTGCTGCTGTTGATGCTGCTGGTTTTTTTTTTGTTTTTGTTTTTGTTTTTTTGTCGTGATTGACATTCTGTAAAAAAAAAGAAGAAACAAACAAAGTAACAAACAAAAACACCACTTTTTACACATGATCGACAAAGTAATTTCCAGTTCGTCGTGAGCATTTTTTTTGTTGTTGCCCCGTTTAATTTCCGTTTGATTTGGATTCTGGAATGAAACTTGGGCTTTGCTGGCGAGTGGCCACAGTGTAGGACAAGTTAAGGACAGTGCTACTAAGAGAAGGAGCAGCAGCAGTAGTAGAAGTAGCCCTGGTAGAAGCTGTAGAAACTATTACGGTACAGCAGAAAGTATGAAAGGATAGCAGGTTTTTTTTTTTTTTTTTTTTTTTTTTTTGGTTGTTTGACTGATAGAAGCTCTTCACAGCTCTTTCACACCGTTCTGCTGGCTGAACCTTTTGCTTGTCTCTGCGCGTCGTTGTTGCTGAATCCTTTGGAACGGTTTATCGCTGCTGCTACTGACGTAGTAGTAGTAGTAGTAGTAGTAGTAGTAGTAGTAGTAGTAGTAGTAGTAGTGGTAGGGGTAGTAGTAGTAGTAGTGGCAGCAGCAGCAGAAGTAGTAGTTGTTCTTATATAGCAGTAGTAGTAGTAGTAGTAGTAGTCGTAGTAGTAGCAGCAGCAGCAATAGTAGTAGTAATAGTAGCAGCAGCAGTTGTAGTGGTGGTGGTAGTAGTAGTAGTAGTAGTAGCAGTAGTAGTAGTAGTAGTAGTGTAGTATTGGCAGAAGCAGTAGTAGCAAAACTTGTTGTTGTTGGTGTGGCAGAGGTTGGTGCTTGTTGCTCTAAAACATCGATGCTGCCGTTAGTTTTTTTTTTGTGTGTATTTTTTGGGTTCTTTTTTTGTCGGTCAAAAATTCCGCTCACCTGTAATCTCCTGTCTTCCTCGTCTGCAGGGTCTGCCTCGTCCCTTCCTCCTCGGCTGCTCTGATCGTCCCAGCGGACTACGACGACGACGACGACGATGATGATGATGACGGTACTGATGAAAGTGATGATGTGGCAGCCAGAATCACAGGAGGTTGGACAACTGGCATCGCCTTGGGTGTATCTGCCAACACAACCACAAAAAACTAATTGTTGTTACATACTGATAATGAAACAAGGGCTATTGAGTAAACGAGTGTGACTATCAATTGGTGTGTGTGTTTTGTGTGTGTTGTGTGTGTGTGTGTGTGTGTGTGTGTGTGTGTACGGCCGTTTGTAACAGCTATAACGGTAAAATAAATGAGATCACGGTTGTCAGTACAACCTTGAGTTAATCTGACAATACATTGGTTTCAGTCAGTCAGTCAGTGTGTGTGTATGTGTGTGTGTGTGTGTGTGTGTGGTGTGTGTGTGTGTGTGTGTGTGTGTGTGTGTGTAGGCCAAGTACTTTCTGAGATATTCCATAAAGAAGAAAAACCGTTATGGGCCGTTGCAGCCTATAACGGTAAAATAAGTGAGATCACGGTTGTCAGTGCAACCTTGAGTTAATCTGACAATAAATTGGTTTCAATCAGTCAGGTGTTGTGTGTGTGTGTGTGTGTGTGTGTGTGTGTGTGTGTGTGTGTGTGTGTGAGAGTGTGTGTGCGTGTGTGCGTGTATATGTGTGTGTGTGTGTGTGTGTGTGTGTGTGTGTGTGTGTGTGTGTGTGTGTGTGCGTGTGTTGCATTGTGCTGTGTGTGTTGTGTGTGTGTGTGTGTGTGTTGTGTGTGTGTGTGTGTGTGTGTGTTGTATTGCGTTGTGTGTGTGTGTGTGTGTGTGTGTGTGTGTGCGCATGTGTTGTATTGCGTTGTGTGTATGTACGTGTGTGTGTGTGTGTGTGTGTGTGTGTGTGTGTGTGTGTGTGTGTGTGTGTGTGTGTGGTGTCTTTCTTTTCAAAGTAAAATTGAAAACAACTCTTCTAACGCAGGCCCACTATATGCTTTCCGTATACACAAACAAAATATTTCAACCAGGGTTAAATCGATCACAAAAGCAGCATAATACAAAATGCACGCGAACAGTAACGTCAATCTTTTTTTTCATTTTACTTTTCTTCTTCTTTTTCTTCATTATGGCGCACCGGAAAACCGCGTAACCAGAAATAGCAACAAGATGCAAAGCATATAAACGTATTCCCAGTTCTTGAATACGCGTGAGATATTCCATAAAGAGGAAAAACCGTTTGGGGCCGTTATAGCCGTTAGTAACTGTTATTCTGGTAAACATAGGTCATCATCCGTGACCCATAATGAACATACCTACAAATTTTCAGAAAGATCGGCCAAGTACTTTCTGAGATATTCCATAAAGAAGAAAAACCGTTACAGGCCGTGACAGCCGTTAGTAACGGCTATAGCGGTACAATAAAACATCGGGCATCATCCGTGACCCATAATGAACATACCTACAAATTTTCAGAAAGATTGGCCCAGTAGTTTTGTCTGGAGCGAGTGGAACACCATTGTGACCACGGATGGACAGACAGACAGACAGACACGGACAGCATTTCTTCGTTCCCATGGCAAAGTTCTCCCTGTTCTGAACAACTGGGAGTACAAAAAGTGGGAAGCCGTGAAACGAGAAATGGCGAATCGTGACGTCCCCGTTTCATCCCTCGGGAGACAACAGCCGTAACCCGTGGCAACACATGTGACCTCTCTGTCACCTGGTTCACAGACCCCCCCCCCCGCCCCCCCCCTCTTCCCCCCCCCCTCCCCGCCGGTCCTGTCTCATTAAGCCTTGTTGTTGCTCCTAAGCCGTACAAATGGCTGCCAACCTCTTTTTCCGCCTCAGGGACGTTTTGTTTTGAACAGACTGATCATTTCCTGAGGTGACTAGCCAGGTATCCATTATCTGCTTCCCCTGACTGGTCAGGAATTTCCTATTCAACACCACACAGCCTCTCCCCCCCCCCCCCCACCCCAATGTCACGCCTGCAGTTTACCTCAATGGTTATGATACCATTTCTAGCTCAAGGACGCTGTCTGGTGAACGATGAGGGTTTTTTTTTCTCTCTACACAATGCGAGCGCTGACGTGGGTGTTTCTCAAATTTGCTGAATCTTCGTGGGTGGGAGCAATTAATTATCCATGGCTTAATGATGTGAAACGGTTAGTTCTGATCCTGGATTCAGTTGGAAAATATACAATCTGACGTGGGTTATTTCTGTTCGTCCTTCACTCGGCGATAACACGCGCAGCAAACGGAATGATAGGATTAAAAGACCTGTCCGCCTCTGCGAAACAGCTGACCTTGGAAGCTCAACATGGACTTTCGAACAATGCTGTTTTTTTTTTTTTTTCAACACGTCTGGACCATATCTGTATGTAACCCATAATATAGCCGATTGTATTAACCAGTATGCGGAGGCAAGCCGAGGCGACGAACGATTGCTAAAATCAATTATTTAAAGCGTGGGGGCGAAATGCTGGGGTCGACGCCATTCTGTATAACACGTCACACAGAGGATGCGAAATAATTGGCAGCGACGTAAATCGTTGTAGCAGAACCTTTGGTTCTGTAAGAAGAAAAAAAATCTGCTTCTGGTGCTGTACGCATACATCTTGATTTAATTATGTGCATAACGCATTATTGATATAGGGCTGATGATTCAGATATTTGTCATGCTTTATGCATGAATAACCTACGTGTAACCCATTGTTCGTAAGTAACGGTTATTTAATCTAGAATGAGGCTGGCGTGTGACTACCTTACCATGTTTAATCATCTTCTCATTATCTTTTCGCAGTCAGTACTGTGTCTAATGATATCGCCTTAATGGACAGAAAATCCGCTGCATTTCACCGCTAAAACCGTAGAATTTACCGTCTGAAAGGCTGACGTCGTGGGGCAGTCCCTGAAACACAACCAATCAATGCTACGAAAATGGAGTTCCTCAAGGACTGCCGTCATTACCATGACACTGATGGTGACGATGATCGTGACTACACCAGAGCTAATTCATGCCTGCCTTGTTACGTTCAGCGACTTTTCAACCTTCTGTACTTTCGAAAATTATTTTTTAAATTTTTTTACGATTGTATGCTCAACCGAGGCAGATATATTTTAAACAAAAAAGAAATAACTACACGAAAGAAAAAAAAAAAAAAGAAAAAAAAAGCGAGACTGGCAGACAGACAGACACATGCGCACTCCCCCCGCCCCCTCCTCTCAGTTTTGGCTTGTTTTTGCCTTGATGTTGCAATGTATGGTGGTGTTGTCTTCTTGTGTTTTAGAGAGAGAGAGAGAGAGAGAGAGAGAGAGAGAGAGAGAGAAGAGAGACAGAGACAGAGACAGACGGAGAGAGACAGAGACAGAGAGCATATGCGCGCGCGCACTTTTGTGTGAATTTGTGTGTGTGCGTGCGTGCGTGCGTGTGTGCGTGCGCGCGCGCGTGTGTGTGTGTGTGTGTGTGTGTGTGGTGTGAGACTGGAGTAGAATTTCTTGTCATAAGGAACCCATTCAGATTCTAATGATCGTTCAAGAAAGATTCAATGCAAGGAAACCTTTGAAACCAAAGCATTTCTTCCAAATAATTGCACCTTTTTCGAGCACGGACGTATGTGTTTTCATGTTGGTGCTTCATATGGACGGGGAAAGTGGCTGTCACCAAGGTGAAGTCAACTCACAAGTCATTAAAAACAAATAAAAAAACAAACAAAAAAACCCTCCAATACAACCCTTTAAAATTCACCTTCTGAAAACACACTGGAAATTTTGTTAAAAATCTTTCTTCCGTAAAATCGTAGATCAGATAAAGACAAACAGTTGATCTCTTTCAGAACAGACAGACAGACGGACGGATACAGACTTCAGATGGACGGACACAGACAGACAGACGGACGGACACAGACAGGCAGACGGATGGATACAGACAGACAGACAGACGACGACACAGACAGACAGGCAGATGGACGACACAGACAGACAGGCAGATGGACGGACACAGACAGACAGACGGACGGACACAGACAGACAGATGCAAGGACACAGGCAGACAGATGGATGGACACAGACAGACAAATGGACGGACACAGACAGACAGACAGGCAGGCAGAGAGCGCATCACGAGCCCACAGCCACGAACGAACAGGTATGACCGGCAGACACCCTCAGTAATTGGGTTCCCCTCGGGAAACCACGGAACAAAATCTTTCCCCCCAAGGCTGCAGGGGCCAAGTCTAGTTACTCTTTACTCCAACACAGTCCCTGCTGGATGGGCCAAGTCTAGTTACTCATTACTCCTACATAGTCCCTGCTGGATTCCCAGTCGTCATGATTGGGCCGGCGCCAATGGGATGGATTCATCATTCTCTCCAGGGGGCCGGAATAGCTCAGTTGGTAGAGCGCCGGACTCGTGATCCTGGGGATGCGGGTTCGAATTTCGGTACAGGGGGATTTTTCCCTCGGAGTTAACATTGGTTCTGACTCCATTTCCCATACCGTCTTCGAATGAGACTATAAACCGAGGTTCCGTGTGTGAACGCACGCACAACATCTTGCACACACATCAAATCCCATCACCAACTTTCGGAAGAGAAGGCCAGTTTGGCCGTTGGTATGGATGACACGTTACACAAAGCATGCACCTTTCCCGAAGATGGAGTATGGCTGCCTTAATGGCGGGATAAAAAAACGGTCATACACACAAAACTCCACTGCCTGTTTATACAGGCAGTGTCCGTAGGAGTATCAGCCTGCGTACGCAGAAAGAAAAGAAAAGAAAGAAATCATTCTCTCCGCCCTCCTCCCCCCCCCCCCCCCGTTTCGGTGACCCCCCCCCCCCCCCCCCCCCCTCCAAGATATCGCCAATAACCTTAAAGTGTGTTCTTTTCTCTTGTCGTCCGCGTTACCTAAAAAGCTTTCTCTCTCTCTCTCTCCTCTCTCTCTCTCTCTCTCTCTCTCTCTCTCTCTCTCTCTCTCTCTCTCTCTCTCTCTCTCTCTCTCGCCGATCAGAACACAAGGAAGATCATATGATTTTTTTTTTATGATGGACAGAAGACACTGCGGATAACACACACCTGAAGACAGGTACGATGGGAAACAATCGGTCAAAAGAAGAAAAAAAAAACAATAAATAAATGATAAACAAGATGCAAAGCATATAAACGTACTCCCAGTTTATCCTGAATACGCGAGAGATATTCCATAAGGAGGAAAAACCGTCTTGGGCTGGTGTAACCGTTAGTAACGGCTATTCTGGTAAACATCGGCCATCATCTGTGACCTATAATGAACATACAAATTTTCGGAAAGATCGGCCAAGAACTTTCTGATATTTTCCATAAAGAAGAAAACCATTATGGGCCGTTAGTAACGGCTATAACGGTAAACTAAACATCGGGCATCATCCGTGATCCATGATGAACATACCTACAAATTTCCAGAAATATCGGCCACGTACTTTCTCAGATATTCCATGAAGAAGAAAAACCATTATGGGCAGTTATAGCCGTTAGTAACGGCTATAACGGTAAAGTAAAACATCGGGTATCATCCGTGACCCATAGTGAACACACCTACATATTTTCAGAAAGATCGACAAAGTGTTTTCTGAGATATTCCATAAAGAAGAAAACCGTTATGGGCCGTTATAGCCGTTAGTAACGGCTATAACGGTAAACTAAAACATCGGGCATCATCCGTAACTCATAGTGAACATACCTGCTAATTTTCACAAAGATCGGCCAACAATCAATGCTGAGATATTCCATAAAGAAGAAAAACCGTTACAGGCCGTTACAGCCGTTAGTAAGTTAGTAACGGTAAAATAAAACATTGGGCATCATCCGTGACCCATAATAAACATACCTACAAATATTCAGAAAGATCGGTCAGTAGTTTTGTCTGGAGCGAGTGGAACACATTTTGACCACGGACGGACACACACACACACACACACACACACACACACACACACACACACACACACACACCACACCATTTCTTCCTTCCCATTCTAAAGCACTCCCTGTTCTATAAGAACTGGGAGTACAAAAAAAGGAAAGTCCAGAGTTGAAATATGAAGCAGCACGCGCTATATTTAATTTCCGGACGGCAGAGCCATGCATTGTCGAATGCAGAGATGTAGAGACGGCGGTGGGTGGGTGGGTGGGTGGGTGAGTTGCGGGTAGGGGTGGTATCTCACCTCCCCCCATCCCCCCCCCCCCCCACTCTTCCCCTTAGTCCAAGTCCCGTTCACTCGCACTTTAAACTGACTTCATCCAGGCAAGTGAATTATGTACCACATTGGCTTCCATATTTGCCTTCTTTTTTTAATTGGAGTAGAACGCAAGTTGTACATTGTTTACAAAGGCTATGGGCAACGGACAACTGTTTTTTTTTTTTCTGTCCTTTTTTCCTTTTGCTTATGCTTTTCTGCTTTCTTTTTCCCTTCTAAACCTTGTTGTAAATAAACAGAAAACGATTTTATGTCTTTGTTAGTTTTCTATCTTGTTCATAAGTGTTATGTGATTTGATGCTGTACAGAACAACTGTGCTTACTTGTTAATGGATTATATCCACAATCATTTCGTTGTCCTTAATTAATCGAACATGCATGTGTATCCGTCTTCATTATCTCTGGTTTATTGTCTGAGTTTGGAAATGTAACATTTTTTCATGAAAAAGAATAAAATAAAATCAGTTAAAAAAAAACTTTATCTGGACGAAAAAAAACAAAACAAAAACTGTTCAGTTGCCTGGGTTGCCTTCTCAGGTGAACACAATCGTCCATCTTCTTCTCTCCAGTTCTTCATGACGATGTGATGCTGCCAGTGGCAGTGTCTGAGGAACAGCCAGCCCGCAGGAGGCAGACCCAGAGTCAATTAGACCTACACGAAGTGATGAATGCCTGCCATTTGCTTTCCTTAGAACGCCAACAAGCTTAAAGAAAAAGGGCGGGAACACTGAGCCTCTGTCCTCTCCATTTCGGTCAAAAGCTTCGCCCCAGACAAGGGAGAGACCCCTGACAAGGAGAGACCCTGACAAGGGAAGACCCCTGATAAGGGAGAGACCAGACAAGGGAGAGACCCCTGACAAGGAGAGACCTGATAAGGGAGAGACCCCTGACAAGGGCAATATATAGGCTCACAAAAGGATCAGCATGGTAACAAAGGGGACGTGGAGATATGAAGGGTGGGAGAGGAATATCCCCGCCTTTCGCAAAATTGAGTTCCCTTGCGCATATTGAAGGCATTTATCATTTCCTGTTCAACTCACACACACACACACACACACACACACACACACACACACACACACACACACTCTCTCTCTCTCTCTCTCTGTCTGTCTGTCTCTCTCTCTCTCTACCCCCTCTCTCTTTCTCTCTCCCTCCTCACTCTCTCTCTCCCCCTCTGTTACCCTTGGAAATAAAGATTATCGTCATCATCTCTCTCCCCCCCTCCTCCTCTCCGCCCCCTCTCTCTCGCTCTCTCTTCCCCCGTCTCTCTTTCTCTTTTATCCTCTCTCTCTCTCCTGTCTCTCCCCCCTCCCCCCACCCCCTCTCTCTCTGTGCATGCCTCCTGTTCAAGGTCTGTCTGCCTGTTCACCACACTTTCGAAGCGCGCGCGCGCGCGCTGCGCGCACGCGCGCGCGCGCGCACACACACACAACACACACACACACACACACACACTGGGCCACGACACACAGGCAGTCAGTGTGGCTGGCAGCAACACGAGGAGATGCATATGGTCACCTGAGAAGGTCAGCGACACGGTCATCTGAGAAGGTCAGCGATCACGGTAGTGATTGTATGACCCGGAGATGGTCCGCGACCTAGACCAGCGAACGGGACTCCCGAACACGAGAACCGCAAAAAAAGCGTAAGCGAGATGCTTACATCTCTCTCTCTCCTCTCTCTCTCTCTCTCTCTCTCTCTCTCTCTCTCACTCTCCTTACGCTCCAAGACTCAGAAGAGGCCACAGGTGAGAGTTCAAATGGAAAAAGGTTAAGCACGACAAAGAAGTATGGTGACACAATAGACAAAAAAAAAAAAAAAAAACGTGCTTGCCGTGACATGAAAGCAATCGTCAACGATTCACAACATGTACATGTACACTGTCTAATGCTGAATGGGGGATGCTTTTTCTTTATGAATCAGTTCACGGACGATACGTGCAGAATCTGCGAGGGGGAGGTAATTTGCATCACAGCTGGCGTTTAGCGAGTGTGACCTCGGTAAGATAGCGGACATTTCTTTTGTCTCTGGTGAACTTCAATATGAGTGTGTTGGATCTTGTTGTTGTTGTTGTTTTGTTGTTGTTTGTTGGTGGTGGTGGTGGTGGTGGTGGTGGTGGTGTGTGTGTGTGTGTGTGTGTGGTGTGTGAGAGAGAGAGAGAGAGAGAGAGGAGAGAGAGAGAGATTCCTGTGTGTGTGTGTGTGTGTGTGTGTGTGTGGTGTGTGTGTGTGTGTGTGTGTGTGTTGTGTGTGTGTGTGTGTGTGTGAACATGCTCTGTAAGTGTGTGTGTGTGTGTGTGTGTGTGTGTGTGTGTGTGTGTGTGTGATGTTGTGAAGAGATTCCTGTGTGTGTGTGTGTGTGTGTGTGTGTGTGTGTGTGTGTGTGTGTTGTGTGTGTGAACATGCTTCTCTCTCTCTCTCCTCTCTCTCTCTGTGTGTGCGTGTGTGTGTGTGACAGGTGAGGAGAGAGACGGAGAGTGAGAGAGAGAGAGAGAGAGAGAGAGAGAGAGAGAGAATGCCTGTACGTGCGCGCCGCGTGTGTGTATGTGTGTTGTTGTTGTTGTTATTGTTGTTGTGGTGGTGGTGGTGGTGGTGGTGTTTTAGTCTGATATCCTAAAACTAAAAGCACGTGAAACTCGACTTATCCGGACAGATTTCTACATTATCCACGCCACTACTTTTTTTTTTCTTTGAAACATCGACACGAAGTTGAATGACTCCTCGAGTGGCTTTTTTTTGTTTGTTTTTTTGGTCTACACTGTTCTATTGATGTCTGGCGTCATGTTGAGAAAGCGTTTCTTCTTTCGTTCTACCGCTGATCTCTTAAGTGTTTGATTTTTAGGACTGGAGCAAGGAGAGATGTGATGCAGAATAGAGCGTCACATTGCAGCAATCTCCGTGCCTTATATAACAACACAGCAGTAGCCGGGGGCCGGAATAGCTCAGTTGGTAGAGCGCTGGACTCGTGATCCTGAGGTTACGGGTTCGAATTTCGGTACAGGGGATTTCTCCCTCGGAGTTAACATTGGTTCTGACTCCATTCCCCATACAGTCCTTCGAATGAGACTATAAACCGAGGTTCCGTGTGTGAACGCACGCACATCTTGCACACACGTCAAATCCCATCACCAACTTTCGGAAGAGAAGGCCAGTTTGGCCGTTGGCATGGATGACACGTTACACATAGCATGCACCTTCCCCGAAGTTGGAGTATGGCTGCCTTAACGGC
>CM065736.1:9130731-9135731 GCA_033310375.1 Conus canariensis | reverse complement strand
CTGAGCCCAAGGGAAAGCCAGCTGGAGCCGGCTGGGCAGAAAAATACTGGAAAATTTCCAGCTAGACAGTGTGCGTGAGTGAGGGACAGAGAGAGAGAGAGAGAGAGAGAGAGAGAGAGAGAGAGAGAGAGAGAGAGGAGTGAGTGAGTAGTGTGTGTGTGTGTGTGTGTGTGTGTGTGTGTGTGTGTGTGTGTGTGTGCGTGCGTGCGTGCGTGCGTGCGCATGCGTGCGCGCGCGCGCGTGTGTGTGTGTGTGTGTGTGTGTGTGTGTGATATTGTGCGTTCGGTTTTTGTTTGTTAGTATATTTGGTTTTGATCATTCATATCTATATATCTATCTATCTATATCTATATATATATATAGCCATATATATATAATATATATATATATATATATATATATATATATGCATTTATACGATCATGTACTATGAATATTACGCTCATGAAAATATAATGCATCTTATAAATATATATTTGTGTACGTGAAAAAAAAAAATTACAAAGGAATTAATAATAATAAAAAAAAACGACTGCGCCTCGGACTCAATAAATGTAATGCATTCAGATAAAATGAAATTCAAATAAAATAGTGCTCTTGATTTGGTTGAAAAACCAAACCAAACCAAAAACAAACAAACAAACAACCAAACAAACAAACCAAACAACAACAACAACAACAACAACAACAACAAAAAAGGGAAGGAAAAAGAAAGAATCAAGGAAATAAATGGCTCTGGTGGGAATCGACCTAAAGACCTTCCAGCCGGGCGTCAGCGACGCTAACCACTTCGCCGCGGTGGCTGGTGGTGTTTTTTTTTTTTTTTTTAATGACACTTGGTGGACACACCGAACGCAGCCGAAGCATTTACCCGTCAAATTTTGGCACGGATCCCGAATGCCTATCTAGTTCTAGTTATCATTCTATACGTCATTACCACTGTCATTATCATTGTCATTATTACCACTGTCATTATCATTTTGAACTCCACATACCCCCCCTCCCCCTCCCGCCCCCCCTTTTCCCCTCCCGCCATCCACACCAATTGTCCCTATCCGCCTCAAGGACACATACAAGCAAGCTGAAGCTTGGAGTCTTGACTTTCAACTCTACATTGGAGGACACCGCTTTACGAGAGATCAAAGCTACTCTCTCTCGTCCCCCCCCCCCCCCCCCCCCCCCCCCCCCCCCCCCCCCCCCATGTCCAACCCTCACCCTCAAACCGAACGTTTTTTTTATTTTTTGTTTTATTACTTTTTTTTTTTTTTTTTTTTTGCTTTTTGTTTTTCCTTCTGCCTGATCAACTCCGTGAAGAGTGACCGATGTCATTTCAGAAAGGTGGCGATTAAAAAAAAAAAGAAAAAAAAAGGGGGGGGGGGGGGGGGGGGGGGCGAAGGAGTGGAGGACAGACAAAATACAAAACAACGTATATGAAACAATCATTTGACAGGAAAACAAAAACAAAACAAAACAAACAAACAAACAAAAAATGCAACAGGAGGAAGAGATAGTAGAGGAGGAAGGAAAATGAAAAAAAAATGTGTTGGGGGTAGGAGGTGGGGGGTGGTGGTGGGGGGGGGGGGGTAGGGGAGGGTGGGGGGGAGGGTGGAGGCCAGACAACATACAGAACGACGCATGTAACACAATGAACGTAACCTGACAGACAACGTAATGCAACAAGAGGAAGAGGAGGGAAGAGAGAGAGGAGATGAATATGTTTGTGAAGGAATGGGGGTGGGGTGGGGTGGGGGGGAGGAAGGAGAAGTGTCAGATTAATGAATCGTTGGACCGTCTTCAAGTCTTGACATCCAGGTCAAAAAACAAAACCAACAAAAAAAAACAAAAAAAAAAAAAAAAAGTGAGCGGTCAGGCTTCCATCCGACATGACCAAGGCAGATAACCAAGAGCTGGGCACGTCTGAACAGAACCTGACCCGACGGTACGACTGGAGGAAGAGCGAAGGCGGGAAAAAGGACGAGCAAAGAAGAGGAACGAGGAGGAAGAACCGACAGACAAATCATGAGGCTGAATAACAGCCAGTCCAGAAACACGCCAAGCTGCACCCCCACCCCCACCCCACCCCACCCTATCCTCCCCTGCATCCCTACCTTCCCTCCACCCACCTCCCCACCCCCTTCATGCCACCCGTCCACAGAGAAACGTAAAAGACTGAAGCGAGAAGACGGGAGGCAGGGGAAAGGAGGCGGATCAAGGAGAAGGAAGGAGAAGACGAGGATGAAAAGAAGAAAGATGATGACGAGGATGGAAAGAAGAAAGGAGATGACGAGGAGGATGAAAAGAAGAAAGAAGATGACGAGGATGAAGAGAAGAAAGGAGACGAGGATGGAAAGAAGGAAGATGATGAGGAGGGTGGAAAGAGGAAAGGAGATGACGAGGGTGGAAAGAGGAAAGGAGATGACGAGGGTGGAAAGAGGAAAGGAGATGACGAGGGTGGAAAGAGGAAAGGAGATGACGAGGGTGGAAAGAGGAAAGGAGATGACGAGGATGGAAAGAAGAAAGGAGATGACGAGGGTGGAAAGAGGAAAGGAGGTGACGAGGGTGGAAAGAGGAAAGGAGGTGACGAGGGTGGAAAGAGGAAAGGAGATGACGAGGGTGGAAAGAGGAAAGGAGATGACGAGGGTGGAAAGAGGAAAGGAGATGACGAGGGTGGAAAGAGGAAAGGAGATGACGACAATGGAAAGAAGAAAGGAGATGACGAGGGTGGAAAGAGGAAAGGAGATGACGAGGGTGGAAGAGGAAAGGAAGAGAGGAAAAGGAGTGGATGCGAGGGTGGAAAGAGGAAAGGAGATGACGACAATGGAAAGAAGAAAGGAGATGACGAGGGTGGAAAGAGGAAAGGAAGACGATGACGAGGGTGGGAAAGAGAGGAAAGGAGATGACGAGGGTGGAAAGAGGAAAGGAGATGACGACAATGGAAAGAAGAAAGGAGATGACGGGGTGGAAAGAGGAAAGGAGATGACGAGGGTGGAAGAGGAAAGGAATGGAGTGAAAGAGGAAGGAGATGAGAAATGGAAAGAGGAAAGGAGATGACGAGGGTGGAAAGAGGAAAGGAGGATGACGAAATGAAAAAGAAGGGTGACGATGGAAGAGAAGGAGATGACGGGGTGGAAAGAGGAAAGGAGATGACGACGGATGGAAAGAAGAAAGGAGATGACGAGGTGGAAAGAGAAGGAGATGACGAGGGTGGAAGAGAAGAGATGACGATGGAAAGAGAAAGGAGATGACGAGGATGGAAAGAGAAAGGAATAGGATGAGAAGAGATGACGACAATGGAAAGAAAGGAAAAGAAGAGAGGAAACGACGAGATGGAAAAAAGGGACGAAGGAGAGTGACGACAATGGAAAGAAGAAAGGAGATGACGACAATGGAAAGAAGAAAGGAGAGGACGACGATGGAAAGAAGAAAGGAGAGGACGAGGAGAATAGGGGGAAAAAAGATGACACAAGAAAAGCAGGCGTTAAAACGGGTGAAAGAGGGAGCACAAAGAAAATAAAATGAAGGCAGGGAGTAAAACGGAAAAACAGAGGAAGGCTTGAAGAAAAAAAACAACAACAACAACAGCGAACTGAAGATGGAGGAAAGGAAAAGAGTGAACAGAAAGGAGATCCTGAATAGCTTTCTACTCCTGGTGATTCTGGCAATTACATATGTGAAATGTCTGGCGTAACATTGTCATTGATTTCTGTACTGACGTCCAACACGTTAATTACATATCTATAACATCAGAAATCCGAAACTTTTCGCGAAAATTGGTACTGAACATTTTAGGATATGAACAACAAACTAGCCCATTCCAATATCGTTAACGACTCTGCACTTTGACTTTTCAATTACGCCCAGGCCTATGCGACTGAGCACGTTTCAAAATCATTCAATAGCGCGAAAAGAGCACATAAATTTGCCCCTCCCCCCCCCCCAAATAAACAAAATGACATATACAATGACCTCCGTCCTTGATCAGAATAATGAAGCCAGTTTCACTCGCTCTTTGGGGATCAATATTTAGCTTCCATCTATTGCACAACAGAGACATTACGAATTAGCAACGTTTTTTTTTTTTTTTTTTTTTTTTTTTTTTACCTCCAGAGACATCGCCTTGGTTCCTTGATACTGATACTATTAAAAAGACCTATCACTTTTTTTCATATAGAAGTTTTTGCCTGCAAAATTTCATTATCATACGTCAAAAAGAAATCCTGTGAGAAAAATCACGTAAGTTTACATGACTTACTAGACGTTGTCCTAAACTCTCGTTGAT
This sequence comes from Conus canariensis, assembly GCA_033310375.1. Classification (NCBI taxonomy): domain Eukaryota; kingdom Metazoa; phylum Mollusca; class Gastropoda; order Neogastropoda; family Conidae; genus Conus; species Conus canariensis. Next base: position 9,131,452 of record CM065736.1, on the reverse strand, counting down.
TTGAATGTTTTCCTAAAATCTCACACATCAACATTCCCTGTGTCATGTGTGTGCAACCGATTTTATTTACATTAAGAGGATCATCCTAACAGGAACCTGTCCCTTGTATGACGGAAAGTCTGGGTGAAAGTGTTCAGGTGGATATCGGCACACGAGCTGAGAGAGAGAGAGAGAGAGAGAGAGAGAGAGAGAGGAGAGAGAGAGAGAGAGAGAGAGAGAGAGAGAGAGAGAGAGAGAGAGAGAGAGTGCGTGCACACACACACACACACACACACACACACACACACACACACACACACACACACACACACACACGCAATATATACACATTCCGCATAAGTGCACGCAAAAGCTTTGCCCAATAACAAGGATCCCTCTTCTGTTTTGTAAACACGGTCTGACCTGCAAATGCCCATGTGATTCCATCGATCACCGATTATCAAGTTATACTTAAATTGAACGCGGATGGAGGAAAAAGGTCTGATCATTCAAACAAGAGATTATTTGTGATTGATCATTTTCATTTTTAATCCCTTTGTTTGCCGTAAGGCGGAGGAGTTTTTTTCCATTCGTAATTTCCTTTCAGTCCTTTCTTCTTCTTCTTCTTCTCCTCCTCGACTCCTTCTTCTTCTCCTTCTTTTCCTTCTCGTTCTCCTTCTTCTCCTCCTTCTTCTTCTATTGCATAGTACCTGTTTATTTCTATGCCTCAAAATTTCTAATC
>CM065736.1:9068231-9120731 GCA_033310375.1 Conus canariensis | reverse complement strand
TTTATCATGGCACACCCCACTAGATGGCAAAGCGCCAGTTTCGTAATCAAACCTCGCATGTTTCCAGCCTGTTGGCGCTGACCATGAAAATGTGCTTTTTTTTCTGTCCATTGTACATCACGTGTTGCCGTTCCATTGAATCAGTCAAAGACAATTGTAGAGTGAATCAGTCAAAGACAATTGTAGAGTGGATCAGTCAAAGACAATTGTAGAGTGGATCAGTCAAAGACAATTGTAGAGTGGATCAGTCAAAGACAATTGTAGAGTGGATCAGTCAAAGACAATTGTAGAGTGGATCAGTCAAAGACAATTGTAGAGTGGATCAGTCAAAGACAGTTGTAGAGTGGATCAGTCAAAGACAATTGTAGAGTGGATCAGTCAAAGACAATTGTAGAGTGGATCAGTCAAAGACAATTGTAGAGTGGATCAGTCAAAGACAATTGTAGAGTGGATCAGTCAAAGACAATTGTAGAGTGGATCAGTCAAAGACAATTGTAGAGTGGATCAGTCAAAGACAATTGTAGAGTGGATCAGTCAAAGACAATTGTAGAGTGGATCAGTCAAAGACAATTGTAGAGTGGATCAGTCAAAGACAATTGTAGAGTGATCAGTCAAAGACAATTGTAGAGTGGATCAGTCAAAGACAATTGTAGAGTGATCAGTCAAAGACAATTGTAGAGTGGATCAGTCAAAGACAATTGTAGAGTGGATCAGTCAAAGACATTGTAGAGTGGATCAGTCAAAGACAATTGTAGAGTGGATCAGTCAAAGACAATTGTAGAGTGGATCAGTCAAAGACAATTGTAGAGTGGATCAGTCAAAGACAATTGTAGAGTGGATCAGTCAAAGACAATTGTAGAGTGGATCAGTCAAAGACAATTGTAGAGTGGATCAGTCAAAGACAATTGTAGAGTGGATCAGTCAAAGACAATTGTAGAGTGGATCAGTCAAAGACAATTGTAGAGTGGATCAGTCAAAGACAATTGTAGAGTGAATCAGTCAAAGACAATTGTAGAGTGGATCAGTCAAAGACAATTGTAGAGTGGATCAGTCAAAGACAATTGTAGAGTGGATCAGTCAAAGACAATTGTAGAGTGGATCAGTCAAAGACAATTGTAGAGTGGATCAGTCAAAGACAATTGTAGAGTGGATCAGTCAAAGACAATTGTAGAGTGGATCAGTCAAAGACAATTGTAGAGTGGATCAGTCAAAGACAATTGTAGAGTGGATCAGTCAAAGACAATTGTAGAGTGGATCAGTCAAAGACAATTGTAGAGTGGATCAGTCAAAGACAATTGTAGAGTGATCAGTCAAAGACAATTGTAGAGTGGATCAGTCAAAGACAATTGTAGAGTGGATCAGTCAAAGACAATTGTAGAGTGGATCAGTCAAAGACAATTGTAGAGTGGATCAGTCAAAGACAATTGTAGAGTGGATCAGTCAAAGACAATTGTAGAGTGGATCAGTCAAAGACAATTGTAGAGTGGATCAGTCAAAGACAATTGTAGAGTGGATCAGTCAAAGACAATTGTAGAGTGGATCAGTCAAAGACAATTGTAGAGTGGATCAGTCAAAGACAATTGTAGAGTGGATCAGTCAAAGACAATTGTAGAGTGGATCAGTCAAAGACAATTGTAGAGTGGATCAGTCAAAGACAATTGTAGAGTGGATCAGTCAAAGACAATTGTAGAGTGGAATCAGTCAAAGACAATTGTAGAGTGGATCAGTCAAAGACAATTGTAGAGTGGATCAGTCAAAGACAATTGTAGAGTGGATCAGTCAAAGACAATTGTAGAGTGGATCAGTCAAAGACAATTGTAGAGTGGATCAGTCAAAGACAATTGTAGAGTGGATCAGTCAAAGACAATTGTAGAGTGGATCAGTCAAAGACAATTGTAGAGTGGATCAGTCAAAGACAATTGTAGAGTGGATCAGTCAAAGACAATTGTAGAGTGGATCAGTCAAAGACAATTGTAGAGTGGATCAGTCAAAGACAATTGTAGAGTGGATCAGTCAAAGACAATTGTAGAGTGGATCAGTCAAAGACAATTGTAGAGTGGATCAGTCAAAGACAATTGTAGAGTGGATCAGTCAAAGACAATTGTAGAGTGGATCAGTCAAAGACAATTGTAGAGTGGATCAGTCAAAGACAATTGTACAGTGGATACGCTAATCTAGGATAGCGTGCATGAAGGAATTGTCTTCCAGTTCGCAGAACTTACACTTTATACCAGTGCACGTGGAAACCACTCGTGCGTGGGAGGAGCAGGGAGAAAGGGGTGGTGGCGGGAGGGGGGAGGTGGGGAGGTGGGTCTTGCTGTGCTAGTCTTGGTTGCACGGCTCAGAGTGTGACAAACCAAAATTCTGAACGAAGGACCAGAGAAATAATGAATGGACGGACGCGCTGATACGGAAGATGCGTAGAGGAATACTCGTCTGCCAAAGAAGATCACTTAATCTAGAACCAGTCTCACGGGCCAATCGGTTTAGACAGTATACTCTGACCAATCAGAATGCTTAGCTGGCAATATGCTCAGTTATTCTAGAACCAATATCATTGGCCAATCGGTTTAGACATTTTACCCTGACCAATCAGAATGTATATCTGCCAAAGAAGCTCAGTTATTCTAGAACCCATATCATCGGCCAATCAGTTTATACATTTTACTCTGACCTATTGGAATGCTTATCTGTCAAAGAAGCTCAGTCGTTAAAAAAACAACAACAAAAAAACAATATCATTTGCCAGTCGGTTTAGACAGTTCACTCTGACCAATCAAAATGCAGCTTTGTATAGATCCGGGATGACTCTAACGTCTGCCGCCGCCATCATAGCACGTTCAATACAGATGTATCAAAACCACGTTCAACCAATCCTTTAGATCCGTCCTATCGGTGACCTGTTCCACCCAGGCAGAGCAATGGGACACGTGCATCATTTCACCCATTCATGTTTGAAATATTGTATCAAATCATTGTGAGTGGGTTTATTTCTCTGTTGGCTGTTTTCAGCAACGCTGCAGTTTCTTTCAGTCTTCTTAGTGTAACATTTTAAACGAAATTAATAGCGAACCGCCGAGAAAACGTACACAAACGGATCACAAGACAAAACACGACGTGTTTTGACCTCTTAGGTCTTCTTCAGGCAAGATACACAACACTCAGGACAACGAAAATGAACGAGCGATCACTTATCTTCATCAACTTCAGCGCAAGATGGACGTTGAATGAAAACGAGGCTGTCAAGAAGGAGACAATGTGTGAGTCGAGGTAGTAATGATGATAGTTATATTACTGATAAGAAGAATGATAATGGTAAAGATGATGATAATAATATTAAAAAAATAAAGCCAGGATTACTACCACTTTTGGTGATAACAAGGCAATAGCAGTTGTAGTATGGGAGAAAGGAGAGTGGGTTAGAGGATTCTTAAACAGCATGGTTGCCGTGGCAACGGTATTATGGTGATGGCGATGGTGATGTTAATGGTAGTGATGGTAATATCAACAATAACAATCGTATTGATAATGATGATAATGCTAACAGCTATAGCAACGGTAATTGTAATATTAGTGCTGATAATAAAAGCATAATATAGAAACCTAATTTTTTTTAAGGAGAGAGAGAAAAAAACTTTTTTTAAATAACAATAATATTGATAATAGTAATGATAATAATAGTACTAATACTAATACTAAGGGAAGGGAGGAAATAAAGGAGGGGGAGGGGAGAACAGGAAGAGCAAAGAGAAGGAAGGTATACATTATGGGAAGGATGGAATCTAATAGGTATATTAATGATTATAATATGTATATTAATAGTTTTAATAATTATCATGATTGTAACCATATAGTAATGATAGTGATACTATAGGAGACTGAAAAGTGGTAAGCTGGAATGTCAGAAACATTGTAAAGAATGATAATTATATTAATGATAGTGGTAAATATAACACTTGTAACAGTTATGAAGTTGTAACAAAAGGTATACTGATGATTAAAAAAAACAAAACTATGCAACTTAATCTTCTTATCATAATTTTAATTACCATCATCGATCATTACACAACAAATGACACACTAGGAAGAACGCACGCTGTTAATGCTTTATCAGTAGGGCTATCGTAGAAACATCTTTTTATCTTCTTTTAATTTGCAAATATTCGACTAGCCTCAGCAAGGCGATAGAAACACTCCATACTGCGTACTTCATGACCGGAAGTAGGTTACCCCGACGCCAATCAAAACGGTGCTGTCTGCAAGTTCACAAATGACCCAATGAAGCTTGCTCGCCGTTCCAGCGAACGCTGCTTACGACACCAAACCGCATCGCAGAAATGACAACACAGAGCACACAGAACAAAGTAAGGTAAGGTAATGTTGTTTATAGCCCAGCCGGGGCCGGAACCAGCTATTCCGGCCCAACAGCTCAGTTGGTAGAGCATCGGACTCGTAATCTTGGGGTTGCGGGTTCGCATCTCCGCCAGGTCGTTTCGGTATAGGGTTTTTTTTTCCCTCGGAGTTAACATTGGTTCTGACTCCATTCCCCATACAGTCCTTCGAATGAGACTATAAACGGAGGTTCCGTGTGTGAACGCACGCACATCTTGCACACACGTCAAATCCCATCACCAACTTTCGGAAGAGAAGGCCAGTTTGGCCGTTGATATGGATGACACGTTACACATAGCATGCACCTTCCCCGAAGTTGGAGTATGGCTGCCTTAATGGTGGGATAAAAAATGGTCATACACACAAAAGTGTCAGAATAATCAACATGATGATTGTGGACACTAAAAGAAAGAAAGAAAGAAAGAAAGAAAGAAAGAAAGAAAGAAGAAGAAGAAGAAGAAGAAGAAGAGAGAAGAAGAAGAAGAAGAAGAAGCGCTCTGTGTTAACATGTTGCCAATTCTCCTTGGCGCATACAGAATGAACAAGGGGGACGTGTCTCCTTGTTTGTTACGTGTGCTCTGTGTGGTCATTTCTGCTAGGTGAGTTGGTGTCGCAAGCAGCATTCTTTAGGAGTAATGAGCTTTAACTATTTCATCGTGAGAGCAAGAGCTACATACTACGTGTTCGACATTTACTGCTTTCTGTTCCCTGCCTCATTTTAAGATTTCCCTTCAGTACAAATTTAGGTCAAACACAAAACACTGATTAATATGAAAAAATGGTGTGTTTTTTTAATGTTTGGTTTCGTTTTGTTCTAGTCTTAATGGTTCTCAGAACCTGCTGAGCGATATCTTTCACCTTTACAGGCGTTTTCATTTTAAAACTGTTCTGAATCAAACAGTGTTAGTGTCGCATACGTATGACGATCCTCCGTTTCATTGAAACTGAGCAGCAGGGCGATTCACGATGTTGTATTCCCAGATTGTGTTGCAACGAACTATACAGATCGTTGTTATAAAGAAATTGGTACTGGTTTGTTTTGTTTTGTTTCCTTTCTTTCTTTCTTTTCCTTTGTATGTGTTCTTTCCTTTATGAAAGGAGAGAGCACCTCCCCACACCCTGCTGACAATGGTTTGCATGTGTTCGACGGAACAAGATGGAAGGGTCTGCTGAGCCAGGATTTGTTTTTGAACAGGCTGTGACATCTGTTTGAACAATCAGTTTATCTCGAATCTCGCTGATCTATTTCCAAAGTGCTGTGAATTTAAATACTACGTGACATCTATTTGAACAATCTGTTGATCCCGAATCTCGCTTATCTATTTCCAAAGTGCTGTGAAATCAAATACTACGTGACATCTATTTGAACAATCTGTTTATCCCGAATCGCGCTTATCTATTTCCAAAGTGCTGTGAATGTGAATACTACGTGACATCTACTTGAACAATCTGTTTATCCCGAATCGCGCTTATCTATTTCCAAAGTGCTGTGAATTTGAATACTACGTGACATCTATTTGAACAATCTGTTTACCCCAAATCGCGCTTATCTATTTCCAAAGTGCTGTGAATTTGAATACTACGTGACATCTATTTGAATAATCTGTTTACCCAAATCGCGCTGATCTATTTCCAAAGTGCTGTGAATGTGAATACTACGTGACATCTATTTGAACAATTTGTTTACCCCAAATCGCGCTGATCTATTTCCAAAGTGCTGTGAATGTGAATACTACGCGACATCTATTTGAACAATTTGTTTACCCCAAATCGCGTTTATCTATTTCCAAAGTGCTGTGAATGTGAATACTACGTGACATCTATTTGAACAATCTGTTTATCCCTAATCGCGCTGATCTATTTCCAAAGTGCTGTGAATGTGAATACTACGTGACATCTATTTGAACAATTTGTTTACCCCAAATCGCGCTGATCTATTTCCAAAGTGCTGTGAATGTGAATACTACGCGACATCTATTTGAACAATTTGTTTACCCCAAATCGCGCTTATCTATTTCCAAAGTGCTGTGAATGTGAATACTACGTGACATCTATTTGAACAATCTGTTGATCCCTAATCGCGCTGATCTATTTCCAAAGTGCTGTGAATGTGAATACTACGTGACATCTATTTCCAAAGTGCTGTGAATGTGAATACTACGTGACATCTATTTCCAAAGTGCTGTGAATGTGAATACTACGTGACATCTATTTCCAAAGTGCTGTGAATGTGAATACTGCGTGACATCTATTTCCAAAGTGCTGTGAATGTGAATACTGCGTGACATCTATTTCCAAAGTGCTGTGAATGTGAATACTGCGTGACATCTATTCCAAAGTGCTGTGAATGTGAATACTACGTGACATCCATTTCCAAAGTGCTGTGAATGTGAATACTGCGTGACATCTATTTCCAAAGTGCTGTGAATGTGAACACTGCAGCCGTGTAGATTGACGTTTACTTCCGAATCGCGAAGGCAAATTAACGGAAACGAACCATACACTGGTTTCCACAACACGAGAGCATTTGTCTGGTAACTTCCGTTTGCGCGAACCTAAACAGTTCCAGCGCATATCCACCTACCATTCCCTTCCCTCAATCTCCCCCCTCCCCTCCCCTGTCCTCCCTCTGCTCGACTTCCAGCGATCCTGTGATAATCGAGTCACGCGTGACTGTGCCACCCCACACCGTGACCTGAACGGGCGAGATATTATGATACAAAGACAGCGATGGGATCGTCGAGGTGACGTTACCAGACGGTCTGCGTTCGTGAGTTCAAGGTTCGTGCGGTTATGAACTGCTGTGAGAAACCACTCTTACATCCGAAATGTCCATAGGCACATTTGCTAGAGGTAATTTTTCATTTTATAGGTTAACAGTCGTTCATAGCACTGCCCAGTACTAAAATACAGCGTCCCCTGCAGCAGCTGTTTCAATGCATGCTCCCTTAGTTCCATCTTTCGGACCAGAAACCGGTCAAACATCAGCAGCCAGATTAAATGAAAATTACACTGAAAGACAGAACTATACAGTGGTGCTTCCAGTCTGCTTCGTCCTGGGTGTTGTTATGCATATAATTATGAGCAGCTCTTGTCATGCATACACGAACAACAAAATGCTGCGTGAGTATTAAGGTTATTAATGGTTTTAAATCTTTGACGAATACTGGACTTTAAAAAGAACAGTGGTCAATCGAGTCACTTAAAATGTATTATTGTTCAATGTTATGTCTAATGTTATGCTGATCGTACGTTACATTGATTTCAAATCTTTTCTTCAGTTCCAAGGTAAGGTGACCGACGGCAGAAATGGAAACAAATTTTGATACAGAATTGTCAGTGATTCTGCAAGACAATATGGCCAGACTGCAAGACAAAACACGTCTTGTAATCTGTTTACTCGGTTATGTTGTTGATTTGCTGCAGATGCCCCTGCCCACACGGATGGAATCATCTGCCTTATGCAAAACATCGACTCTCACAGCGGATCTGAAAAAAAAAAAAACAACAAAAGAAAGCAAGTGTTGGAGGTGAGGTTTACCGCAAGACACCAAACATCAAATCACCAATGATCGCGTGCACCAAGCAATCAAGCAGCATCTCGGACCATTATGAACATTTGCTGACATCAGCTAAGAAAATCAGTACGGCCACGTGACAGAATACAACGGCCTTGCTTTAAACATTCATCAAGGAACTGTTGAGGGAGGGAGACAGAAGGGAGCACTAAAAACAACAACAACAACAAAAAAACCCAAAATGAATCAAATCCCCATGGACTGACAACATTGTAGACCCAGACCTTTGACACCAGCGAGGGACCTGGAAGAATTTAAAGAACACTTCTTCTGTGTGACCCCAAATGACTCTTCACGGAATAAACAGAAGAAGAAAGAAGAAGAAGATGGAGGAGGAGGAGCAGGAAAAGGAGGAGAAGAAGAAGAACAAAAAGAAGAAGATGGAGGAGGAGAGGAGGAGGAGGAGGAGAAGAAGAAGAAATGGAGGATCAGGAGGAGGGAGAGGAGGAGGAGAGGAAGGAGAAGAGAAGAAGAAGAAAAAAAGAAGAAGAAAAAAAAGAAAGAAGAACAAAAAGAAAGAAGAAAAAAAGAACAAGAATAAGAAGAACGAGAACAAGACTAAAAATATCCAGTTATGTTGTTGATTTATTGAGTTTCAAACTGATTCCCCACACCTCTGAAGCGGTCAAAGGAATCACAGAATTCGGTAATGTTCAGTCTGATGACGGTTTCCCCAGTAGAACAAAACGCCCACAGCCAGACACCGGTCTGTTGGTGTACTGGACACACTACGACCAGGCTTCACGGTTCAGTCACAGAACAACAGACATATAAGCACAGTTTTAGGGCCCCTTTATCCCAGAGTTGTTGTATGTGGACACTGGAACCACGCAGTCGAGTTTCATCCCCTCAACAAATGTGTCTGTGTGGACTGCATTGAGAATTCCCCGACCAGCACTGCAGGTGTGTGTATTTCTCGAGTCTGGTTGACGTCGGAACAAAATAACAGTAGAAGGCGTTGAGCATAGCCCTGTCATGTAGCCTTAAACCAGCATAAGACCCAATGGCATCAGCCTCATCGATCATTAACACAAACATGCTTCTGGAATTCTGTGGCCCGTCCTGCCTTGTTCTCACAGCTTCTCTACTCGTCCACACTCACGGTGAAAGATGATGATGATGATGATTATAATGATAACAATGATGATGATAATGACGACGACGACGACGATAATGATGATGATGATATTAGATGATGATAATGATGATGATGACGGATATGAACTAGGTATTCTTAAAATCCAATCTGCTCCGCCCAATACGAAAAAGGTCAAAGAAGTCCAAGAAGGGGGAAAAGTCTGCAAAACACGATGCACAAAAACCCCATTATTGTCAATGCAACAACAACAACAACAACAACAACACCAACAACAACGCACACATGCACACGCACAAACTGTCATGGATTACTCTCAGGTGAATAGGTGAAATTTCAGATACCGTGAAAAACTTAGCAGAGAGTCACACTGTCTAATTTCGACAGGTAGAGCGTTCCAGACTTCTGGGACAGCGTTTGAAAATGCTCTCAATTCGAGTCCAAGTCGGAAGGCAAATGAGAACTATGTAAAGATGGAAGTGATGCTTTCCTTTGGTGGGGGTCGTGGGGTGGGAGGTGGGGGTGTGTGCACTCTCGCTGATTCCTGACTGTTGTCGTTACTAGGCAATTTAGTGTGTGTGTATGTCTCTCTCTCTGTTTCTGTCTCTGTCTGTCTGTCTGTCTGTCTCTCTGCCACTCAAAGTTCATGGACAGCCTTCATGTACACAAGCAAAACAACCAACCAACCAGCCAGCTAACATTAATCCATCGTTCAAGACGCCCGTTTATACTTTTTATGTCTTAAAGCTGACCACACAAACCCTTTCCCTGTTCAGGGCTGCCCGACTCTTTCCTGAATAATGTCACATTTTGAAGGGATCAGACCATCAAAGAAGACTACATCCTGACAAAGAAAGGAACAACACTGAAGACGAAGTGTGTTACATATTGGTTATTCTTTTGACATATTCATGGACATCTAAACCTACGCTGCTCTAAGAGAACCAGAACCCACCCCCACCCACTTGGACGTCTCACCCCCAGATTTAAAAGAATCGTGAAAAAGTAATAGAAACCATAGATATGTCAGACAGATACATTTAAAAATCCTTATATGCAAAAACAAAACAAACAAACAAACAAACCGATAGCTTGTGTTCATCCTGCTGTGTCCATTCTGGACAGTGCGTACAATTTTCATAACCTGGTTGCCAGATTACAACAATAAAATCAACAACAGCAACAATACAACAACAACAACAACAACAACAACAACGAAGTTGGCACGTCATAAATCGTGACAAGAAGTAACTGTTCAACAGTTTCGAGGACAAAGACAGGACCATGGTCCACAATGAAAAACAACAACAACAACAACAACAAACGAAAACAACAACGACAAGAGTAGATGATAGTTAAGAAAGACGTGAAAAAAGAAAGGCAGCAGAAAAAAAAGAAGAAAAAAAGAAGAAAAAAAAGAAAAAAAAAAAAAAAAAAGAAACGAAAAGGCGGAGTCAGCCAGTGGCAGACAGGAGGAAGTAATCAGCACAGAAGTTCCAGACGCCGGGGTGCTGTTTGTACTGAAATCTTCTCCGGCATCCCAACGGGGACGAGGCAGCCTGTTAATGGTATTTCAGCATTGTTTCTGCAGCGGCCGTGCGATGGCTGACCTTCCCCCCTGACTTCATGATCACTACTCAGATTGTCCCGCCGTCACGAGGAAGGGCATCTATAAATTATGCCGGACCGGTCGTTGGCTGGTTGTTCAAGGTCTTAACTGGGGTGAGGGGGGTGGGGGGGGGGGGTGAGGAGGCCAGAGATAGACACTGAGCAGTATGAGTATAATTTCGCTGATTACGAGTTCATAACACTCGCAGTGAAGGCCTTCGTCACTTCCTGTTGATCTACGTAAGGTAAGGTAATGTTGCATATAGCCCAGCCGACCGCAAAGGGCCACATCAGGCCTGTTGATCTGATGGGTCCTTTGTCTTCTGTGCACGGGTTGGCTGGCTGTTCGTTACACTGCTTTGACTGATGGTATCACACTGTTATGTTTAAAGCAAACCACGCAGTGGTTTTCGCATGGGAAATGCAGGGGGAAAGTAACTGAACAGCATTCACAGTTACGTGAGAAGGCAGCGCAGACAACTGAACAGTTTTTGTCATGGCACATGCTTAAGTAAGAGGTTAATGACCGGCGCGAACAAGCGGGTGTCAAGTGCGTGAAACCTCTCACAAAAGGCATTAAACGCTTAGAGGCAAAAGGGGCGTTGTACATAGTATACAAATAGGTAATAGAACCATTAACAAGTATGCCTTACCCATCGCACACGGTCGAACTGTGTCAAGGAGGACGAAGCGGTCAGGTAACAGATGGCACCTAAGGTAGTAAGGAGTTCGGACCTGCCCGACAGCGAAAGGGGAGAGGAACATAACCACTAGGACTTCGGTGCACCAAGTGAGTGCTAAATACTCAGTCAGCTGAGGTTCTTTTGTAAACAGTCAGTGAAGAGCAGGAGTCTTGGACTCGTTCGGATGGTATTGCCGTGGGTCACTGGGTTGGTTCTATTGTCAGGCTGGTTGAACGCGCGTGGATGTTGTTATCGTAGCCCTCTTTAAGATAATTACTGTGTTAAAGTGGCCTCCGAAGTCGGCGGGAATTTTCGATGTCCATCTGGTGCCAAGTGTTTGTTTGCTAATCAATCAGGTAGGGATGTGTGTAAATGCAGATGTGTGGAGAATGTAGCGAATGGAGAATTCACAGCACTTGTGAACTAGGGGTTTGAGAAGCAGCATGGACAAAGGCATGGCCCGAAGGGGAATCCTTTGTTTCCATTCCTATATAAAGTGAGGGAGAACAACGAGAAGAGAAGAACACCAGGAGAGAGAGAGAGAGAGAAGGCAGAGGAGAGAGAGAGAGAGAAGGGTGGGCAGGACAGAGAACGGGTCAAGAGAAACGTGGTCTGGGAGATAGAAGAGACAGCAAAGTCTTAGGGAAAGACAAGCTGGAAGAGAAGAAAACTAAGTTTGAAGCCCAGAGGTGGGTGAAGACAGACAAACTGAATTTGAACCCAGAGGTGGGTGAAGGAGACGAAGAAGAAGAGTTCTACGTCGAGATCCCAGAGACGACCACGAAGACCCAGTCCTGAAACCTGGAGCCAGTCAACCAAGGGCATCACCATCAAGCAGTGCTGAAGAAGACGTGAAGAGACTTTTTCAAGAACTGTGGTGTGGTGTGAAAGCGTGGTTGTGTGTGTGAAAAATCTGGCCAGGTAAGAAGTCATTTTTATTATAACCCGGGATTAGGAAGTATTGATCTTTTATGTGTTGATTTGTTCATTTTGTGTAATTGGATTTTTCATGTTTGATTATAGTAGCATAGAAATTGGATTTCTTGTGCTCAGTCGTGTTAGGAGAGAAACGAATGCGTGACCTCCCATTCCCAGAGAGAGGTGAATGTTTGGTGGGCGCATGAGTGTGCATATGCGTGTATGAGTGCAAAGATAACCTTGGTGTGTTAAACCTGACTAATAATACATCAACTTAGTGCACCTAAGCAATACCATCACGATTTCCCCCGTCCTGGACAAAGTGGCGAGCCTGCCAGGATTGCATGGCCCAAATTAGTCTCAGGTGGGAAACAAAGTGAGTACTAGAGTAGTACTGGGGCGAAGCGTCCACTAAAGGCAATTTTAATTAGCTCTTCTAATTATTTCCTTTAGTTCTTTGAGTGTTGAGTATTGACTTGTGTGTAGGGTGGTTGTATTAATCAAAGGTCGTTCAGAGAAATGAAGAACGAGGTTCTAGTCTTAACTCTCACAGAAGCTGTGGTTTAAGATTAAGGCTCCTTTGTGTTAGGAACATTACCACTGGTTGGTGTACTCATAACGGTTAGTAGATAAACTGTTTACTGACTTTTCCGGGTCTATAAGCGTAACTGTTTTAGTGGTGCTAAAACATATCAGAAAAAAAAATGGCTGAAGAAAGTTTTACCCCCATAGAGAAACTAGTAAGTTTGGGGAAAGAAATGGGATATACTGGAGATGAACTGCGTAAGTTCATAGAGACTCAGCAGAACTGAGAGAGATGAGATAAAGGATGAAGTATTGTACCGAACTTTCACTCACTTGAGTTCGGGGAAAACGAAGAAGCAGGTTGTCGTTCCTAGGCAGCGCAGAAAGGCGGTGATGTCCGAAAATCATGTGACGTCAGCCTCGGGCCATCTCGGTAGAAAGGCCACACAAAAGGTTGTGACGCGGGAATACTACTGGCCCGGTATCCTAGGTGATATCAGGCGTTTCTGTTCACATTGCAACACATGTCGCGGGGTACGACAACGTGGGTTAGAGAGTGAAGAAAGAGTGACGGGACCGTAGGCCAAAATAAAATGGTCGGGCGAAAAGTTGGGTTGTGGGTGCATGTGTCTTTTGTAGTGTCGTGTATGCGTGACGTAGTTGGTTGCCGGCCACGTGTATGAAGAGAAAGGGAGAGAATTTCCATAGAAACATAATGTTTATCTACATATGGCCACACGACTTTGAGCTGGTGGAAGTTTCAGACTGGTGTTGAGATTTGCTTGGTTTTTAGTGTGTATGTATTGATTTTTCTCTAATTTTGTTGCAAAATAAATCTTGCGTGCGTTCTCTGGTGTAAGGAGGCTTATGAGAGGCCTAGATTAGAGTTGGTTTAAATGAGAGAATTGTGAGAGTTTCAGCTCCTTGAATGTGTTTTAGCCAATGCAGGGCATTGTCTTGAAGTGGGGGGAATTTGTCAAGTGCGTGAAACCTCTCACAAAAGGCATTAAACGCTTAGAGGCAAAAGGGGCGTTGTACATAGTATACAAATAGGTAATAGAACCATTAACAAGTATGCCTTACCCATCGCACACGGTCGAACTGTGTCAAGGAGGACGAAGCGGTCAGGTAACAGATGGCACCTAAGGTAGTAAGGAGTTCGGACCTGCCCGACAGCGAAAGGGGAGAGGAACATAACCACTAGGACCTCGGTGCACCAAGTGAGTGCTAAATACTCAGTCAGCTGAGGTTCTTTTGTAAACAGTCAGTGAAGAGCAGGAGTCTTGGACTCGTTCGGATGGTATTGCCGTGGGTCACTGGGTTGGTTCTATTGTCAGGCTGGTTGAACGCGCGTGGATGTTGTTATCGTAGCCCTCTTTAAGATAATTACTGTGTTAAAGTGGCCTCCGAAGTCGGCGGGAATTTTCGATGTCCATCTGGTGCCAAGTGTTTGTTTGCTAATCAATCAGGTAGGGATGTGTGTAAATGCAGATGTGTGGAGAATGTAGCGAATGGAGAATTCACAGCACTTGTGAACTAGGGGTTTGAGAAGCAGCATGGACAAAGGCATGGCCCGAAGGGGAATCCTTTGTTTCCATTCCTATATAAAGTGAGGGAGAACAACGAGAAGAGAAGAACACCAGGAGAGAGAGAGAGAGAAGGCAGAGGAGAGAGAGAGAGAGAAGGGTGGGCAGGACAGAGAACGGGTCGAGAGAAACGTGGTCTGGGAGATAGAAGAGATAGCAAAGTCTTAGGGAAAGACAAGCTGGAAGAGAAGAAAACTAAGTTTGAAGCCCAGAGGTGGGTGAAGACAGACAAACTGAATTTGAACCCAGAGGTGGGTGAAGGAGACGAAGAAGAAGAGTTCTACGTCGAGATCCCAGAGACGACCACGAAGACCCAGTCCTGAAACCTGGAGCCAGTCAACCAAGGGCATCACCATCAAGCAGTGCTGAAGAAGACGTGAAGAGACTTTTTCAAGAACTGTGGTGTGGTGTGAAAGCGTGGTTGTGTGTGTGAAAAATCTGGCCAGGTAAGAAGTCATTTTTATTATAACCCGGGATTAGGAAGTATTGATCTTTTATGTGTTGATTTGTTCATTTTGTGTAATTGGATTTTTCATGTTTGATTATAGTAGCATAGAAATTGGATTTCTTGTGCTCAGTCGTGTTAGGAGAGAAACGAATGCGTGACCTCCCATTCCCAGAGAGAGGTGAATGTTTGGTGGGCGCATGAGTGTGCATATGCGTGTATGAGTGCAAAGATAACCTTGGTGTGTTAAACCTGACTAATAATACATCAACTTAGTGCACCTAAGCAATACCATCACGATTTCCCCCGTCCTGGACAGCGGGACTCCAACAAAGGCGAAGAGTGGGGAAAGCGAGGCGAAATACTTATCCTGTCTTTTTTTCCATCTTTGGACGAGCTACCAGAGCATGGACTGTTTCAACTATCGAAGAGAAAACTGCTCATGTTCTACAGAGTGATTTCCTTTTTTTTTGGCAGACACACACACACACACACACACACACAACAGGATGTCTGAGCGTCGCTCTGTTGAATTAATCATCAGAAACACAAGTTCCTTGCATTCCAAGGGTTTTTCCAAAAGATGTCTAAAGAAAAACAAAGTCACTCGTGCTCTCAAGGCCACAGGGAAAGGGAAGGGATGTGAACATTATCCTTGTTCTCCTCCCTCTTTTTTGTGTGGCATATCTTCTTTTCTAAACACTTTCAAATTCTGCTTTGCTGATGAGACGGACTTCTGAACAGGTATCGGTCTTTGGGAGAAAAAGAAAAGGTCATTTTGTGCTCTGAAGACCAACATGAAAAAGGCAGGGACGTTGACCTATCCCTCTCCTCCTTCCCTCTTTGGTTTTAAGTTTTGCGGCCTCCCTTCTTTCCTCAACATTTTCAAAGTACTTTGCAGGTGAGACTGACCGCTCTCAAGGTACTGTACAGGTACACGTACTATCTCGTTAAGAAAACTTTATTTCCTCAAGGGAGACGAAGAAACGTGTGGATGAGCAAGGCTGAGTGGGCGTGGTCGCCAGGAAACAAACTGTTCAATGGAAGGGTAGGAGTGAGACAGGGGGCGATGTGGGGGAGGGGGGTGGGTGACGGTTGCAGGAAGGGCAGCGACAAGAGAGAAAAATGCCGACGGCTTTCTCTACCACTCAGAGGATGCTATTACCGTTAGCTGCATGGAGGGAGGGGAGAGGGGAGAGGGGAGGGGAGCAATGGCTGAGCAGTTTTGTTTTGACCTCTAGTCCTTTGAGACAACATTTCTCTTGTTCTGTTCGAAGCTTACGTGGATTTTAATCAGAAAGAAGTTGAGTTAGAATGATGTCTCAGTGTTGGACCTCTCTTTCATTTACAAGTATAAATACATGGATTTTAATCAGAAAGAAGTTGAATTAGAATGATGTCTCGGTGTTGGACCTCTCTTTTCTTTACAAATATGAATTATATTAATATCATGTTGTGCTACCTCATTCGTCGAACTCTGCAAAATCCCCTACGATTGGAAGGAAGAATCGGAGGCACTGACCTGTTGGCTTTTCTCTCTAAAACTTTTTTCCAGCTGCTTTACAAGTGCACTTGACGTCTGTGTGGATTCCTAAAACGAATTGTGGAGACACACACCTGCTCTCTCCTTGAACCATGCACATTTCCCCCCGGGGAAGAGCCAGAGTATTGGGTAGCCGTGGTGGGCAAGATTAGGGTCAGTTGGATCGCCAGACACAATCTGTCTTTCAAAAGGGAAGAGACGAGCATGAGGGGCGGTGTATGGGAAAATATTAGAATCAAAAGCCGATAACATCTGTTTTTCTGGGGAGACAGGCATGATCCCTTACAGCAAGGGTCCTAGGGCTCACCTAGGTTCTAGCTAGCTCCAGCTTGGTCTATTCTGGAGGAAAACAGTGCTAATGACACATAAATAAATATTGCAATTATATCTAAGGGTCACTAATGTTTAGGGTCACTAACTGTGTTTTTCTCATTCTTACTAAGCATCACAACTGGTTTTCCTGTTTCTTTCTGAATAATAACTGTTTTCGCTGACGATTACCGCTGTCTTTATTTCTTTCCGCACGATAATGATAATTGTTTCAACTGTTTTCTTGCAGAAAATAGATTTTATCTCAAGGAAAACAGCACTAATGCGAAAATCCGTTATTATGACTGTTTTCCTCTCGCTCCGGATATAGGCACGCACATTGATATAATTGCTGTCACTCTACCAGATGCCGGGGAAATGGTAGATAAGTAAAACTGGAAAACAGTTTTGATGCTCGGTGATATTAACAACAATAATCACTGTTTTTTTCATGTCATTACTGTTTTCTTTAAAGATTATATCTTTTTAGATAGGAAAAAGTTAAAACATGTGTGAATTTTACGGACAGCAACGATGATAATTAATAATTGTTTACCCTGTTTCCGCTAGTCCCCTGAAGAATAAGAACCGTTTTCCCCAAGAATTTAGGAACAACACTTGCGATGTTCTAGGAATGACAATGATAGCAGCTGTTTAACCTACCATCGCGGGTTTCTTGAAGAATAATAACTGTTGTTTTTTTTTCCTGGGAAAAACAACTGTGATCAGTATGGATCGCAGCGCGTGATCACTGCTTATTGTTGTTGATATCGCTGTTTCCTGAAGGAGAGTACCTGTTGGTATTAAAATAAAACAAAACAAATGAAGACAGCTATTATCGACTTCTGACGCTGATACGCTTCCATAGAGATAAGAGTGGAGGAAAAACTGGGTACTGACGGTGGGGTGGATGGAAGAGGGAGAGGAGGAATAAAGGGGAGAGAAGGGAAAAGATGGAGAAGCCCTCCCTACCAGACGCGCTGCCGAAAGCGCAACAAAGTGCATCGCACGACTCGCTGTCACCGCTCGCTTCTCCTTGATCTTGCCGTCTCCCTGAGTTAATCATTCAAACGATATTGGAAATGAAATGAGGCAGGGAACAGTAAACACTAGTAAACTTCTTATGGAAGCAAAAGTTACCCCACTTGTTTACTGTTCATTCAAACGATGATCTACGACCCCGGGATAGCAAAAACAAAGCGTTGATCGTGAGAATAAACCGACAGCGTGCTAATCTGATAATAATTACTATTTATGGTCCCATGTGGTCGTGTACAACAATTGCAACAGATGAATTTCATTCTGATTTTCACGGATTACTGAAGTTTTAGCCCTCAGCGATGTTGCTGTTGTCTTGCTATCAAACTGAAGTGGATTTGAAACAGGAGGCAGGTTGTTTTACACCGTGTCCTTGCTTTGTTTCAAAGTGAGGTGTCTGCTGGAGGAAACTGAAACAAACTTAGAAGAAAAATCACTATTCCACCGATCGTAAGAGACAAACAAATAACACGACAAAACATGACGCGTTTCGACCTCCTTGCTCTTCTTCGGGTAAGACAAACGACGCTCAAGACAGTGAAAACAAAGAGCGAACAATCACTAATTATCTCCTCGAAGTGGGCACAACATGGATGCAGAATGAAAACGAGGCTGCTTGGAAGAAGGAGACAATGCGATTTAGAAGACAGTAATGATAATATTACTTTAAATCGCATTGTTAAAATCATTATTATTTGAACAAGTTTCCGTTCTTGCTGTTTGATGCTTCTCTCTCTCTCTCTCTCTCTCTCTCTCTCTCTCTCTCTCTCTCTCTCTCTCTCTCTCTTATTGGTACTTATACTGAGTCTTTCTTTAAATTCTGTAAATTTTCTTCCGAGACACTGTTCGCGAACAACATGGAAGAAAAATGCCCTGGCAAGAGGAAAAGAACGTCCAGACTGAGAAGTAAGTCCTGGAGATTTGTCCTTGACGGGAGAGCCCAAGGTGCCCAGGCTCTTCTACCGATCAGAAAACGTTCTCATTTCTGGTACCAGAAGAGGAAGAGGGCGTGTGTGTGTGTGTGTGTGTGTGTGTGTGTGTGTGAAGGTTTGTTCACAATCAGCAGAAAAAAAAAGCGATTTGTCTTCCAGCCATGAAAGACACGGTGTATCTTCGTCGTGTAAAACAATAAACAAACAAAGAAAAACAGCAACAACAAAAAACCCCACAAAAAACAAAATCAAACAAACAAAAAAGCAAAGAAACAAACAACAAACAAACAAACAAAAACAACGAAGTGGATTTTAAATCGTAAAGCTGACCTTGAACATTTATTGTTGAACTTTTTTTTTTTCCAGTTTGAAATGTTTGAGTCTTTTTAAGTATACACATGACTGTGCTTGGCGGGCTACGTCATTTTCCGAATTCTGTGAGCTTTCTTGTGGACTGGTCGGAGGAAGCTGCAAGAAGTTACTGCTTTGCGCGGAAAGGGAAGGGAGGTAAGCCTCTCCTTCTCGTCCTCCCTCTTTTCTTTCTATTGGTGACTCTTTTGTTCCCCAAACTTTCTTCTTTTTTTTTTTTTTAAATCTACTTGACAAGTGAGACTGTCTTCCCTTGCGAGGATTTCTCAGGTGGAGTTGTGGGGTCAAACCTGCTCTCTCTCTCTCTCTCTGTCTCTGTCTGTCTGTCTGTCTGTCTGTCTCTCTCTCTCTTTCTCTCTCTCTGTCTGCCTCTCTCTCTCTCTCTTCCTCTCTCTCTCTCTCTGTCTCTCCCACCCTCTCCCTCCCTCTCTCCCTCTCTCTCCCTCTCTCTACCCCCTCTCTCTCTCCCTCTCCGTGTCTCTGTCTCTCCCTCTCTCCCTCTCTCTCCCTCCCTCTTTCTCTCCCTATCTCTCCCTCTCTGTCTCTCTCTCCCTCTCTCTCTCCATCTCTCTCCCTCTCTCTCCCCCCCTCTCTCTCTCTGTCCCCTCTCTCTCCTCTCTCTCTCTCTCTCTCTCTCGAGTTGCGATAACGCCCATTTTCCCGGAGGGAGAAGAAAAAGGAAATTGTTTAACGCCAGAGAACAAGATTAAGATTTAAGGTCAGCTGGCGCCCTGGAACCAACCAGTTCTTCCAGAGGGAAGACGTGAGGTGCGTCTGTGAGTGAGAAGGTGGCGGAGTGCCAATGGTGTGTTGGATGAAGAAATGAAGACAGGACTCGAACAGATTAAAAAAACAAACAAAAAAAAAAACACCAAGATGCAAAGCATATAAACGTACTCCCAGTTTATCTTGAAAACGCGTGAGATATTCCATAAAGAAGAAAAACCGTTTTGGGCCGTTAGTAACGGCTATAACGGTAAAATAAAACATTGAGCATCATCCGTGACCCATAATGAACATACCTACAAATTTTCACAAAGGTCGGCCACGTACTTTCTGAGATATTCCATGAAGAAGAAAGACCGTTATGGGCCGCTACAGCCGTTAGTAACGGCTATAACGGTAAAATAAAACATCGGGCATCATCCGTGACCCATAATGAACATACCTACAAATTTTCAGAAAGATCGGCCCAGAAGTTTTGTCTGGAGCGAGTGGAACACATTTTGACCGCGGACGGACAGACAGACAGACAGACAGACAGCATTTCTTCGTTCCCATCGTAAAGTACTCCCTGTTCTATAAGAACTGGGAGTACAAAAATTACGATGGCTCTTCAAACCAATTAAAGTACGCTACTATTTTAGCTTGCGTGGGGGAAATACGGTGGGCTAATAATTACAACGAGCAACGATTGTTTTGAGCTCTAACCCTTGAAAAATTAGCACTGGTTTCTGTCAAAGCTGAACTGCGCTTTGAAGGAAAGGAGCTGAATATGAACTGTACATTGCTTAGACTTTGTTTTGGTTTTCGTTTCTGTCTCTTTGATTTATGTTTTGTTTTGTTTTGTTTTGTTTTGTTTTTTTGCATGGGAGGCAAAATCATCCCTTTTTGTTTTTTGTTTACTGCTTATGCTTTTTTCCACTTCTCTTTTCATGATTTATAGATATCAACATGCCTCTTGGAGTGCGTGCTTAGCTGAATGATGTCATGTTCTTTGTGATTGGTGACGACAGCTGTCGGGGTTCACCTGGTCGTGCTTCGTTTATGCTCTGATAGTGGTTTTGATGCACACGAAATTTTCGCTACTCAGCACAATTTCCATGTGATAAAATTCTAAGAAACCACTGAGAACATGCTGGACACCAATTGTGATTTCTCTCTCTCTCTCTCTCTCTCTCTCTCTCTTGTGTTTGGTGTGTCTCTGTGTCTCACTCCACACACACAGGACACACACAGACACACACAGAACACACACACACACACACCACACACACCACACACCACACACACACCACCCAACGCACACAATCGCTCTCTCCACATGAAGTTGATTGCAATTCTATACGTTTTTGTTGCTGTTCTCATCACTAATTCAGTAGCAATTTTTGTTGTCATGATCGTCATATGATTCCGCCACCGCCTTCGGAAAAGGGATTGTGGCTCAATCTAATAAAACATTCGTATTTCTCTCTCTCTCTCTCTTGTGCATGAGAGAGAGAGAGAGAGAGAGAGAGAGAGAGAGAGAGAGAGAGAGAGACGCCCGCCACCCTTCCCCAAATCCTACAGCCCCAGTCCCAGCACTTGCGTGACCGCCAACAGCGGGGAAACGGGGAGCGAGGCCAACCAATCAGAAAAGACCTACCTCAGAACCAATCAGAAAAGACCTACCTCAGAACCAATCAGAAAAGACCTACCTCAGAACCAATCAAGAAGGATATGGAGTCTCACCTGAAAAAGGGCAGCAATTCTGTGTACTTCCTTTTCCCGAGCCAAATCAGGTGGACAATGACCTGTTATTCCCTTTCCCCTTTAGTACTTACCTGTGCATGGTTGGTCTGCATCAGTGGCCTCTTCGTGACCTTAGAGCCTAGCGCCTACTGGAATGATCGTTTGAGAGCCTATAGCTTTTGCCAGGAGTTTCTGAGTAGGGTTAGCTCCCCAGTCTCCTGTCTTTTTGTTTTTTTTTCTATTTTTTTCATTTTTTAGAATTTTATTTATTCATTTATTTTTCTTTTTACTCACTTTTGTATCTATCCCTCTCCTTCCTACCTTCCTTGGCCCCCTTCTCCCCCCCCCTCCTCTTCTCTTTCTTTTTTTCCCTCCCCCCCTTTCACCCCCCCCCTTCTACCCCTCCCTACCCCCTCCTCCCCCTTTCCCTCTCACTCCCTTCCCTCCTCTGTCCTTGTTCCTTTTCAGTCGTCCCCCTGCAGGGCTCCTTCTTCCTGTGCGTTCCTTCTCTTTACTTTCCCTCTTACTTCCTTTCTCTCTACTTTTGTCTGGTCGCCCTCTTGGTAGGACCCTTCTACGGGACCTCTCGAGGCTTCTCTCCTTCTCTCTCTCCTTCTCCCCTTATCACTTTTCTCAGGCATCTCTCTTTTACGGCCTTCATAGGGTCCTCTCTTTATGTCTCTCCTACTTTCCCCCTCCCCCCTCCCCTTTCCCCTCCCGCCCCCCCCCCCCTTTTTTTTTGTTTTTGTTTTTCCCTTATTGGGAGTGTTGTTAGCGCCTCTTATCATGACCTCATATCTATCTTTTGCGTTAATAACGCTCTTATTTTTGCCTTTTTCTGTTGCGCCACCATAGCACCACCTACCTCCCTATGCTATACCCAAATGTCTTAATGTATGCCTTGCTTGTACATTTACTCATTTATTCCCCATTGTAACCCACCCACCCACCCACCCTTTTTTTTTTTTTTTTTTTTTTTTTAGGTATATGTGTGGTTGTGTGTGTGCTTATGGGCGTGTGTATGTGTGCGTGCGTGCGTGTTCGTGCGCGCGCGCGCACTTGTATGTGTGTGTGTGTGTGTGTGTGTGTGTGTGTGGTTCTGCCCGCGGGCAAGTGCTTTATCGTGTGTGTGTGTCGTGTGGGGGGGGGGGGGGGGGGGGGGGGGGGGGGGGGGGGGGGGGGGGGGGCGAGCCCTGCAGCTCTCAGCTGCGTCTGGCTAGTGGGTTTTTTCTCGGGGTTCTCCCGTTTTCCCTCTCACCCCTTGGTGCTTGGGTAGGGCAACCTACCCTTGGGTCAGACTTGGGTCGGGTGCGTTAGGCGGCTGACCCGCTTCTCTTTCCCCCCCCCCCCCCCCCCCTTGTCATTTAAAATGCTTTTTTGTGCATATGGTATTTTACTTATTGTGTTTTCTCTTGTTCATTTCATTCATATGCAACACACCCACTACATACCATCACACCCTCCCCCTCCACTCACTCTCCTTCCCCTCCCCATCCTCTTCTCTCTCTCTCACTCTCCACTCTTCCTCTACTTCCATTCTCTCTCTCTCTCTCTCTCTCTCTCTCTCTCTACCGTCTCTTTCTCCCCCCCTCTCTCTCTCTCTCTCCTTTTCCTCCTCCTCACTTTACTCTACCCTCTTTCCTCGTGCCCTATTCCTCGAACTCTACTCACCTCTCTCCCACTGTCCCTCTGTCAACTTCATTCACCACTTTGGCTTCACAAGGGGAGTATTGCGCATGTTAATGTCTGTACTGTTTTTATTTTTTTGTCGCTGAGGAAGGCATATTGCCGAAAATTTATTGTCCTGTTTTGTGTCGTGTATTAAAACTGCGTTACTTCACACTTTGTTTTGTGTGCTCTTCTGCTTTTTTGTCGTGTTCCAGTAACGCTGCAGTTTGTTTCATTTGCCTTCAGAACCAATCAGAAAAGACCTACCTCAGAACCAATCAGAAAAGACCTACCTCAGCGGCTTTCCAGTTCCGGGATTGCCACGCTGCACCGATGACGTCAGCTTTCCTTAAAGGGAGATAATGCCCAAGGCCTCCCCACTGTTACCTCAGTTACTTTCATTAATGTGATAGAAAACAGCAACAACAATATACAAATGCCATATATTGGGCTTGCAATAGCTCAGTTGGTAAAGTGTCGGACGCGAAGTCCCAGTGATCCTGGGGTAGCTGGTTCGAATCACCACCGGGCAGTTTTGCTACAGGGGATCTTTTCCTCGAAATTAACATTGGTTCTGAATCCGTTTCCCGAAAAATCCTTCGAATGAGACTGTCAACCGAGGTTTTGTGGGTGAATGCGCGCATACTATCCTGCACACATGTAAAAAACCCATCACCAACTTTCGGAAGATGAGGCCAATTTGGCCGTTGGTAATTGGAAGAATGATGGAACAAAACCGAATGAATGATATTGGCTGGATGACACAGGATGGACTGAATGTAGCCACACCAGGCAGCTCTTCAGTCGGCTCTACCGAGGTAGGCAGCCCACTATGTAAATGAGAGTGTGGATTGTAAAGTGCTTAGAGCTTGGTCTGTAACCAAGGACAGGTGCAATGAAAATACTCTCTACAATAATAATAATAATAATAATGATGATGATGATAATGAATGAATGACAACAACAACAGTAATAAAAAATATAATGATAATAAATAATGAATGAATGACAACAACAACAATAATAATAATGATAACATAATGACAATATATGATAATAATAATGATAATTATTTTTATTTGGGAAAATATACTGAAGAATGGCCAACCAGTTCCCACTCTGAACAATGTTCACATGTACATTGCCTAGTCGTCAGCAAGCTGGTACAGGAGGAAAAAAAAAATAGTAAAAGATCTTGTAGAAAGGGAGATAAACCGGCCGTTATGGTAGAAGAAAGTGGACGCAGTGAAGACAGATGCAAAGGAAGAGACAAAACGATTGAAACAAAAAGGGCACAGCAGAATTTTCAGACGGCAGGGAAAACTATACCCCCCCCCCCCCCACACACACACACCCGAAAAAACCAGCAACCCCTTGAAAAACGAACGTTCCAATGACAATTCCTGCCAATCGGCAACAATTCCTATACCAACTTCTGCCAACCAGAGCACTTCACTTTTCATAGACAGCTCACTGAAAGAGGGCGAGTGTGGGGGTACAGGGTGGTAGTGGATGATGTGGCGGGAGGGGTGGAGAGGGGACGGGAGATAAGCAGATGTGGAAATAATCGTGCATCCTACGAGGTAGATATGCTAATGGATATGTCGGGTAAAGTGATTCACCGGACGTTGTCAACCTTCAGGCGATTGGCAGCGGCTTGGCGCGGCGTTTACGTGTTGTGTGTGGACTCTTACTAATTACGGTACCCATGTGGTTAGATTCTGGTTTATGTCGTAGTTTTCCATCAGTGCGCAAGCGTCCGTTTTGGTATTTGCATACGACCCTAAAACTATCACACCCTTCTCCAAAAAAAAAAAAAGAAAAAAAAGAAAAAGAAAAAAAGAACAAACAAACTATCACTCCCTTGCCACGGAGAAAAAAAAAGGAAATAAAGTCCAAACAAAAACAACAATACAATGACAACATATCGCAGAAAAACCCGTCTCTTCAGGTTGTACCTCTCAAATGTCATTATTTTCCGTAACAGCAATGTCAGAGACACACATCCGTTCAGTGAATGAAACTCGATTGTCCGTGATCCCATTGGAGAGCTTTAGCTGATGTAACTTGGATTAGGAGCCGGTCGGGGCCGGCATAAAGCCTTCAGGGAAACCTTTTCTCACGGGGTTTGAAGTCCTATGACATCCCAGTCATCAGTCTGCCACTGTACCCTCTATGTTATAGTAGCTGGTGATGTAGAATTTAAGGTTTCGTTTTTTGGAGAATGGAACTCGTAACTACTGGGATACGATTTTGTTGATAAAGCATTACACACACAACACACACACACACACACACACACACACATGCACACACACACACACACGCACACAAACTTACTCACTCAAATACACACACACACACACACACACACACACACACACACACACACGCACACACTCTAACTTACTCACTCAAATGCACACACACACACACACACACACACACACACACACACACACACACACCTCTCTCTCTCTCTCTCTCTCTCTCTAACTCACTCGCTCACAACCACATGCACACACAGACAGACAGACAGACACACACACACAGAGACCGACAGACACACACTTGTCTGATATCACATAATTTTGTGAAAAGAATTCACATGGAAATACTACTGCTAGTGTTACTACTACTACGACCACTATTACTATTACTAGTAGTAGTAGTAGTAGTAGTAGTAACACACACACACACACACACCACACACACACACACACACAAAGATTTCAAAGATTTCAAAGATTTTAATCCTGCGACCCCTTTTGGGGCATGGAGGACTTGAAACAAATCAAACAAATAGAAATGAAACAAATCAAACATAAAAATTTTCACTATAATTAACATACTGAATGTAATGTTACACAACTTTACTAATTTTCAAAAACTTCGCTAAGTTTAGCAACACTTTCTTACTACCACAAAGCAAACGACAATAGTTAAATACGGACTTTGTATATGTAAATTTTCTAGGTATAAACTGATTTCTAATGTCGTTATATTTGTTACATTTACATACATTGTTACACACACACACACACGCGCGCGCGCGCGCGCAAACACACACACACACACACACACACACACACACACACACACACACACACACACATTCGTCTAATATCACATATACTTTAAAAAGACGTCAAATGAAAGTACTGTCACTACTACTACTACTACTACTACTACACACACACACACACACACACACACGCACGCACACACACACACACACACACACACACACACACACACACACACACACACGCACACACACACACACAGCACACACACACACCACAACACACACACACACACACACACACACACACACACACACACTTCTAACGCAAAGCGCAAAGCCGAGTCACTAGACATATTCAAGTCTTAATTAAGCAGCGCGTTGGGTTCACGCGGAAGTATGACATCTGCTATTCCGTCCTGGAGACCCCATTCCCCATGTCTTTCCCTGTTTGTCCACTTGTTTATTTATCCATCAGCCACTCCTACGCCCTGTGTCCTCACGCCTGATTAGTAGCAAATGACGTCGGAGCATATGGACGAGTCCACACGCAGTTATCTTCCGTATTGATCCGAAAATGTGGCGTGGTCTCCAAATTGTTCTAGCCATCCCTGAGCACCATTTTGCGAGTAAGAATGCCGATATTTTCCTCCACCAATTAAAAAACGTTACTATTTTAGGTACATAGGAACAAAGATAATGGATGAACATAATTCGGAAAGATTCCTTCTCTGACCTCTAGCCTTTAAGATCGCATTCATCTGGCTTACATTGAAGCTGACGTGGATTTTAGAAAAGAAAGAAGCTGATTTAACATTGACTTTGTTTAAACTTCGTCAACATTTCTTCATCTTTCTCACGTTGATGTTATAAATGCTCATTTTACAGGTTGGGCGACGTGTTTCGTCTAGTTCTGTTAACTTCTTTCTGATTGGTAGGAAGAATTCTCGGCGTTCAGCTGTCATTCCCTCCTCTCCTATTAATTCCATTCATTTTCTTTTTTTCGCCCACGTCTCCTTTGTTTTCTCCCTGTCTGCAGATAACTCTTCCACGGTATTTTTTTACCCCCCGTCACACCGCCACTCTACGTTCCTTAATGGATGGGTCTCTCGCATGACCCACATCAGACGCGACCTACGAGGTATATAACCTATATTCCTCCAGCGGAATATCAAAAAGAGATTTTTATACGTTGCGCTACGTAATTCGTTCAGTTTTGTTAACTTGTTTCTGCTTGGTAGGAAGACGTTCAGCTGTCATTCAGTCCTCTTCTTTTCATTCATTTTTTCTTTCACCCAGGTCTCCACTGTTGTAGTTTTTTTTTCAGTCTGTAGATAACTCTTCCAGCGACACCCCCTCCTCTCCCCTCCCCGTCACACCGCCACTCTACGTTCCTTAATGGATGGGTCTCTCGCATGACCCACATCAGACGCGACCTACGAGGTCTATAACCTAAATTCCTCCAGCGGAATATCAAAAGAGATCTGGACGGCTTCTGTTTTCGTCGATTCGCTCTTGTTTGGCGCCAGCAGGCATAATTCAGCGGGTTTTACTTTCAGTTTCGGTTTTCGTCGGAAACGTGTCCAGAAATGGACACGACATGAAAAAAAAGACACGGAGGGACAAGAGAAGAAGAAGAAGAAGAAGAAGAAGAGACATATATAGCTTGACGGAGCTTTCATAGAAAGGTGAGGAATGTAATATAGGTGGATGCTATTTTCAGAAGCAGGAAACCTTTAAAACAAACCAACAAAGAAACAAAAAACCCCGAGGCCGTCTTCTGCACGTGTCCTGCATGTGGTGTTATATTCAGGTCAAAATGTGGTTCGCTGCTGGTTTGTTTGTTTGTCTGGGGGAGCGGAAAGGTCGGTGGTGAGTGTGTGGGTATTTTGATGTCGTTCGTTTTGATTAAGGCGCGCCTCTGCCTCTGACGGTTCATGTCACGTGCAGCATTCGACTTGAAACGTGCCCCCCTCCACAGTCTTCCACCTCTCGACCCTTCCCCATCCACTCGTTCTTTCTCTCCTGCCCCTCTTCCATTTCTGCAACCAACCACACACACACACACACACACACACACACACAGAGCAGGTTTTTTTCAATATTTTAAATCCAGTTTACGTTTCTGAGAACAGTTCGTTCAGTTCAGTTCAGTTCAGTTCAGTGGTTTATTTAATGTCTTTTCATCGCCAGATAACATAAGACATTTTATTAAAAAAACAAAAACAAAAAACCACCCACTTCCATACTTATCATCCACGTTCGAACTTTCAAACCCACATCTGATATATGCATATTTACATGAGTGAAACACCCTAGTGGTACACAAAATTGTTGATCTTTATAAAAATTTTGCAACCTGTGACTGCGAAATAACCATGGCAATTTCAGCAACATATGAACCATATTAGACAGTACTGACATTATCAAAGTTATTCATCTCAATACCTTCCTCCTGATAGAGCGAGGTCAAAACTGAGCATTCAAACAAAAGATGGTGTACAGAAACGTGTTCTCTGCAGACACAAGTTCGGCTAGTCTGTGAATGAATGCACACTCTTCTTGTTTTGAACTGCTGGTAACGTTATGATTACGTGGGGGTATGATACTCCCATACTTAGCACCTCAATCATTAATCATACTAGCTAATCGTTACAGTCAAACAAATCGTGACAAAAATGAAAAAAATGACTGAAACTAACCATGAAAGAAAAGTTTACAAAAAAACATGAGAGAGAAGAGAGAGAGAGAGAGAGAGAGAGAGAGAGAGAGAGAGAGAGAGAGAGAGAGAGAGATTCAGATTCAGATTCAGCTGATTTATTCATGCAATAGGCCAAGCCCACTAATGAAGTGGTGTGGGAACATTTATAGCACAATAGTCATAAGTAATGGAATTAAATTAGTGAACTAAACTCGAATGATTAAAACAAATTCAAGAGCTGAAAATTTCTCTATACTTAGAGGCTTTGAACAAAAACAATGAGCGAATTTTAACAACTTCAGCAGAAGCAGATGAACAGAGTAGGCTCAGTTTAAAGAAAGATGGTTGTCTGTAATAATTTGGGCTTAATAAACTTTCTCTAATGCTCATGAGAGCTGGACAGGACCGAACGCAGTGGAGTTCAGTTTTCTTTGATTCTCTACATAAAGGATAAAGTAATTTATAATCATTGCATGATCAATATCAAATGATGGATGGCTATAATATTTCTAATCTGAATTTTGCTGTTACATATTTTTGGTGCTTGTCTATGTCCAAGGTCATGAACATCGCAAAAGTTCCTGTAAAGATCCAAGCTGTCGCTGTTAGGAATATGATTGGACCGTTTCTGCTATCCACAATCAACAAGTCATTGCCGGAAAAGGCATAAAAACTCATTAATACAGCCAGACAAATCCAAATCCATATTCAGAGGCGCACTTCGGTCACCCAGTTACTTTTACCTTTAGTATCTAAAATGACGTATTATATGCATTACAAGGAATTCTGAATTCGTTCATTTGTATCAGTTTGAGCCAGTAGCAGAAGCATCTAACAGCAGAAACAATATAAATGGGAAATCGATCACTTTGGCCGTAAATAAGATCATTTGGAGTCCGTCTATTTGCACCTAAAACCACTTCAGGGCAAAGATATGAACAGATTCACAACAGACAGGCGCTTTGTCTAGTTCCCATAGCTCAGAGCCGTACTGCAGTGTGTGTGTGTGTGTGTGTGTGTGTGTGTGTGTGTGTGTGTGTGTGTGTGTGTGTGTGTGTGTGTGTGAGAGAGAGAGAGAGAGAGAGAGAGAGGAGAGAGAGAGAGAGAAACGGAAAATTTAATCATGTTTAGGCCATTGCCCTTCATGAAGGGTGCATATATACAAACATTTGTCCAATCTTTCATTCACAAACAATGGCATCGTTCATAACACTCTTTGCAGTCATTTTTAGAAATGAGAATAGAACGTGGCTTAAAAGTCTTGTAAAGATAGACTAACAAGTTCTGTTTTCTCATGTGTGCATGTCATAAGCAATATTACTTCGACGGTATGTGTTGTGCTCTTAAATCATGTGGAATAGGACAGCATAAAACACAATGCTCCTCATTGTCTTTCCGCTGTTGACAAAGTGGACACATTAAGTCATCTTCACTGTGTGTGTGTGTGTGTGTGTGTGTGTGTGTGTGTGTGTGTGTGAGAGAGAGAGAGAGAGAGAGAGAGAGAGAGAGAGAGAGAGAGGGGGGGGGACAAGGAGAGAGTCGAAGAGCAGAGGGGAAGAGGGAGGAAATGAATGGAAAGGCAACTACGCTATTTTTTTTTTTAATTGTTGATCCATTAAGAAAAAAATGTTTTCATTTATTGGAAGGAGTTAAAAGAACTTTCATTTTTCATTTCAAATTTTGTTGAATGTCGATAACACTTTATTTAACGATCTAGGAGGAAACAACGACACAAGCGGCACTGCGGGTGACCACAACGAATATAATGGAACATGTTTTACTGGCTAGATATACTGAATTAGCAGATGTTCATTAAGTAAATCAATATCCTCAATTGCTAGAATTGGTAAATTACTCTCGCAAATAGCCTGCAAGTTGCATTTTGTTTCAACGATAAGACATCTACATTCTGTTCCAATTGCACGTGACGCACCTGGCATAATCCTGTGTATACCAGTGAATAGATGTGCTCAATACAAAGTATTTAAATCGACACATATACTATAATTTTATACTGAGATAAAACTGAATAGATTTATCAAATGCACGCTGATAAAATTTAGATTTGGCGTGTCTGACATCGCATGCCATCGCCTCAGGTGTAGTGATGGTGTTGAAAATGAAACATGTCGACTCTGTTATAGAGCAAGAGAAGATGAAATATTGCTGTTTTCAACGAACTCAGAATAGAACTTTTCCAGTCCAAATATTACACTGAACCATGTAATTTCAGGCTAATTCTCTACTATCGACAAGGAATGAAAAAGCACATTTGAATTTAGCCTCGTATATCTGCGAAGCAAACAAGAAAAATCGAACAGTAGTGTCTTGATGCGCCTTGCTTTTTGTAATATATCTACAACTTATTCACCATTTCATTTTGTCACGTATGAGGAATGTTCTATGGTACATTTACGAAACCTCGCACAGTGTGGGGGTTTAGCTTTAATCTGAATAAAAGATCAGTATCCGCATTCGTATCTATTGTTCCTGGTATTTAAAAAAAAAAAAATTCACATCCCCAGCTAATTCCAAACCCACAAGACGACTTTGGTGCCGTGGGCTGTATATATATATATCTATATATATATATATATATATATATATATACATATATATATATATATATGTGTGTGTGTGTGTGTGTGTGTGTGTGTGTTGTGTGTGTGTGTGTGTGTGTGTTTGACAGAACTCTGTAGCTTGGTACACACACACACACACACACACACACACACACACACACACACACACACACACACACACACACTCTCTCTCTCTCTCTCTCTCTCTCTCTATATACATATATGTATGTATGTATGTATACATACATACATATATATATATATATATGTGTGTGTGTGTGTGTGTGTGTGTGTGTGTGTGTGTGTGTGCGTGCGTGCGTGCGTGCGTGCGTGTGTGTGTGTGTGTGTTCCTGCACCTGCAGGACATGTCTTTACAGATAATATAGAAATGGTGTACACATCTAATGAATAAAAAAAATCGATTTTGCTTACCTGTTCAAAAGCAGTGCCATGTACAGAAAGCAGTGACGTCACTTTTTGGGGCAGCCAGCATTCTTCTAATGTTAAAAAAAGTAATCAAACTTTAATTGAAAATAGGCATATGATCCCGTTTCAATATGTCACGAAG
The DNA here is from genome assembly GCA_033310375.1 of Conus canariensis. NCBI lineage: Eukaryota > Metazoa > Mollusca > Gastropoda > Neogastropoda > Conidae > Conus > Conus canariensis. The sequence continues at coordinate 9,088,714 of CM065736.1, read as the reverse complement.
AATATCTGTCACAGCAGGTGGCAAGAGACTCAAGCGATATCTATAGCACTTGCCTTCTGTTTGGAAGCGCCGAGAAAAGAGTGTTGTTAAAAGGAAAGCAGAAGACTCTAAGAATGACATAGTGATTAAGTGCATTTCGAAGGACATGCTTTCCAGCTCCACAGAGACGACAACAACAGAAAACTTCTTGTGTCTTCGCTAAAATCTCTTCGTTGTCTCCATCCAAAGTTTCTTGGTGTCCGTATGTGTGTTTAATAATCACTGCAAAATCGGGTTGAACGCTACCCGGGTGTATTGATCTGACTCGCATCGAGAAGCCGACTCGTTCTATGTATGTATGTATATATATACACTCCCTCGTCCCTCTCCCTTCTGCTGACGTGTTCAAGAGAAGTTAAAGTAATGCCAATATTCGGCTGGTCACTTCCTTTATCCTTGACTGCAGGTGAAAATGCCCATTTTGGTATTTTGATATGGTTTGATCGGAAACAGTCCGAGCGTTTATTTCTATTATTTGTCAAACACTTGATATACATTCCATCAAGCTGACAAATGCTTGCCGTTCTACACGAGTAGGCTTTTAATCTAATTGGTTTCCTTTTCGTTGCTTCTGTCTGGTCAGTTTCTTTTAAGCTTTATCTAGTCTAGTCCGATGCAGTCTAATCAAATCTCGCCTTGATTTATACTCCAGCTCTCTCTCTGTCTCTGTCTCTCTCTGTCTTTGTCTGTCTTTCTTTCTTTTGTCTGTCTGTCTCTCTGTCTCTGTCTCAAAGGACTTCAACGAAAAAAAAAGGACTCTTGAGAGAGAAAGAGAGAGTGTGTGCGTGTCGATGACATTTATTTTGTGAATGCGTTTGTTTAATGTAGGAGTTGATAGTTAAGACCTAAAGTAGTGTTGCATTGTTTTGTTGTGGTTGTTAAGGAATTGTTAGTTAATAAATCGGTGCATCTTTTACTTTTGTCTTGCTTGCCTATTTGGTGCGGGAGGTGGTTCATTAGTGCGTGTAGAAGTACACGAAGTAAGTAGGTGCATGGTTTATAAACTCTTGTGTAGAAGTACACAACATAAAATTAGAGCATGATTTGCGAAGCAAATGTCCCTACTCTGTGCCCGTAAGAGACACTTCACAGCGAATGCGCTTATTGTCCGTAGGTTAGCCTGACCCTCGACCAGAGCAACCTAACTTGCGTGACAACCATAATGATCTCCATGATCATCATCATTATCACCCCATCATGGTAATGATAGTTATAATGAAATAAAAATAATGATAGAGGTAGTGGTGGTAATAGTGGAAGTAGTTATAGCAGTAATAGTAGCAGTATTAGTGGTGGTGGTGATGGTGGTGGTAGTAGTAGAAGTAGTAGTAGTAGTGGTAATAGTAGTAGTAGGAGTGGTAGTGGTGTTGGTGGTGGTAATGGTAGTAGTAGTAGTAGTAGTAGTAGTAGTAGTAGTAGTAGTAGTAGTAGTAGTAGTAGTAACAGTAGTGGCAATAAAAGGCATTTTTGTTGTTTTTCACCCGTCTCATTCGCCATACCTTCCCTATGCTCCTGAGTATTGTTATGAAAAATTTAAAAACAAACAAACAAACAAACAAATAAAGAAAGAAAGAAACAAACCGTTTTTTTCAAACTGTTTCCTTAAAATACAGGGATCCAGTTTCTACAGAACACGTTGCAATCCAGTCTTAAAAGATCCGCTGGACTCCAATGGCACTCCCTTTTCATGAAGGGAACAGTAGACGCTAGAAATCTGTTCCTGAGTGAGTGTGTGAGTGAGTGTGCGCGCATGCGTGACATTTATCTACTACAACAACTTGTGCGTCTGTGGTGTGTGTGTGTGTGTGTGTGTGTGTGTGTGTGTGGTGTGTGTGTGTGTTCTTGCTGTGTGAGCGTGCATCCGTGCTTGTGTGGGTGTATGAAAATGTAAAAGAATTTACAGGTAAGGTAGATTTTGTTTTTCATTTCGCTCATTATTCTCTCTCTCTCTCTCTCTCTCTCTCTCTCTCTCTCTCTCTCTCTCTCTCTCACCACACACACACACAACACACACACACACACTGCACACACACACACACACACACACACACCACACACACACACACACACACACACTTCCTGAAACCCAGTCAGTCAGAAAATGAAACATGACAGAAACAAGAGCCCCAGTCTCATGCAGACGAGCAAAAAAAAAAAAAAAAAAAAAAAACTGAGGCAGGGAACGGGAGGAGGAAAAAAAGAAACGGGAAATGAGGAAAGGGAGACAAAACAACAACAAAGGAACAAACAGGAAAAACAAAAGCAAAGAAAAGACCAAAAGAAGAAAGATGGAATTCCACCCACATACCTTAACATCGAACAAACTAGGAAGGCCATTGGCGAGACCGTAGTCCCCCATCAAAATTCGACAGTCTCTCGTTCACTAGATCCGCAATGTAATCCGACTCGGCGTCGACTCTGAACGTTTGTAGATATGAACGTATCCAAATCTCCCAAGGTTTTCTTTTCTTTGAGATCCAGGTATATTTCCTTGAGAAAGTGATGACAATATCCAAAAATGTCCAATATCCAAAAATGTCCAATATTAAAAAATGTTCTATCTGGCAATGTTAATGAAAAAAAATCCCGGATCCATCGTTTGATGGGTTCTTTTTTTTTTTTTTTTTTTTCGGGGGGGGGGGGGGGGGGGGGGGGGGGGGGGGGCACACTTTTTTTTTTCTCTCTCTCCATCTAGTTTCTTTAGAATCGGTTCGGGAGTTTATGAGCAGTTTTGTTGACATGCAAAGAAACCACAAACATAACCGTGGCCAGGGTAACGTACAATCAAACGCACAGTCTAGTCGTGGACCCTAACGTAACACCCTCGTCATCAAGTTTATCCGGGAAAAAGTTAGCTGATTATTGAATACGTACCCTGTAATCTTCATTTTTTCTGTAGTTTGCAAAACTGATTTTTTTCGAGAGTACTTATATAGCGCCTATCCCCGGCCAGAGACCAAGCTCTAAGCGCTTTACAATCCGCATTCTCATTTACACAACAGGCTGCCTACCTGGGTAGAGCTGACCAAAGAGCAGCCTGCTGGCGCTCCGTTCAGTAGCTTCCCTTGTCATTCAGTCAATGTCGTTCATTCAATTTAACAACTCTTTCATTATTTCGATTTTTCACAAAGAGTGCATGCTATGTGTAACGTGTCATCCATACCAACGGCCAAACTGGCCTTCTCTTCCGAAAGTTGCTGATAGGATTTTACGTATGCGTGCGTTCACACACGGAACTTCGGTTTATAGTCTCATTCGAAGGACTGTATGGGAAATTGAGTCAGAACCAATGGTAACTCCGAGGGAAAAAATACCCCTGTACCGAAACTGCTCGGTGGAGATTCGAATCCGCAACCCCAGGATCACCAAGATTACGAGTCCGGCGCTCCACCAACCGAGCTATTCCAGCTTATCCTACGCCGTGGACAACAACAGGAGGCAGTTGAAAACTGATCGAAGAAGGATAAACAGATCAGCAAACAAACAAAAAGAAACAATAGAAAAATAGCCTTGATCTCTGAAGCCTTTGAACTTCCCCATCTACAATCAGATCCTGACAACCGTTCACCCCACACAACAGTCGCCCCACCAGGCCTCGCGGCCACAACAGCAACAGTGACCTGATGAAGACAGGGCGACCCTGTCGAAATATTCTCCAAGTAAGTTTTTGATTCTGAGTCCTTAACTACTTTTCTAATGTTGAATCCAGAATCCAGAAACCTACATTCTTAAAAAGAAACAACCTAAGCACCAAATAGATTCTAAATTAGCTTCTTGTCTCGAATGGAAATCAGTAAGCAAGTAGGAGATGAGTGACCTTTCTCTCCGAAACGAGTCCCATGTCACTGCTATTGGTATATTTATTTATTTCATACCTTTCTATGTAATTTTTTAATTTCCCATTCCCTCTGGACTCTGCAAACTGTTTGCAACTCTGACAAACAATGCCAGTAATACACTCTGTGGAAAAAAAATGCGTTGTTCATTTGGAGAAAATGTGTCTCCAGTTTTTCTGACGTTCCGTGCCAAACAAAGCGTTCCATCCATTCAGTGCATAACCCATGTGTGCCACACGTGTTTGTCAGTCGACCAATAGCGAACCCTCATGTGTATGCGTACTGTGTAACTCAACAATTTCCAGTCTCACAATCACTGCGTCTTTTATCAAGTAGTTCTTTCGATCTGCCCCTTCACTGGTGGAAGTGTCTTTGTTTGCAAAGTGTAACCCAGGGCAAGCGCCAGAAGGGAAGCGTGTGTGTGTGTGTGTGTGTGTGTGTGTGTGTGTGTGTGTGGTGTAGAGAGAGAGAGAGAGAGAGAGAGAGAGAGAGAGAGAGAGTGGTGTATACGTGGTGTACGTATTTTGTGTGTGTGTGTGGTGTGGTGTGTGTGTGTGTGTGTGTGTGTGAGAGAGAGAGAGAGAGAGAGAGAGAGAGAGAGAGAGAGAGAACTCGTGAACTTGTGAATTTAATGTGAGGCCTCCAGCCTATCCACATGAGACACGTAACATGAAATTGATTGTGCTATTGAAAATGAATGATTTATACATAAAAAAATCTTCAAAAAGAAGGGTGCTCATTTGGAGATAACAAGTAACAAACTTAGGTTTATAACATTTCACTACAACATTTCCTCTCTAAAACGTAAAGCGTAATGTACAAACGTAGCAAAATCTCTCATTCTGACAGCATTTTCGTTTTGCAACAGTGTTTTCAACTGGACAGGAAAGCTATCTTTATAGTGTTTATGAATACATTTTTCTCTGTAATTTTTTGTAACTTGGACATTTCAGAAGAAAATGTATTTCGGTTTCTTCTTCACTGCAAAAAGGGCAAGTGGTTATTGTTGTACTATCGGTACACTTTTTATTTATTCGAAACTCATTTACACCTAATCTGACTTTTGCTTATGCCCTTCTGAATTTTGTAATTGTGATATCATATAAGTATTTCTCATGTTGATGCAGTGATTTAAAGGATCGGTAGACGGTTATAACGATCACTCCCTTCTAATTTACTGTGCCAGTCATGTTTGAAAATATCTACACACGCACACACACACACACAACACACACACACACACACACCACACACACACACACACACACGCACGCACGCACGCACACACACTACGTATACTTTCTCTCTCTCTCTCTCTCTCTCTCTCTCTCTCTCTCTCTCTCTCTCCCCACGCACACACACACACACACACACACACACACACACACACACACACACACACACACACACATATATATTCATCCTTTGTGAGACCCCTGTCTCCTTGCCTTTCACTTAATGGTTGGAACTGGTCGCATCTTCAAATCCTGATTCCCCTCCCCCCCCCCCCCGCCCCCCCCGCCCCCCCATTTCTTTTTCGTGATGAAGAGTGTAAACATGGTGCGTCCGTGACACACTGGCGCATAGTCGTGACGGAGGACCATTGCTGCTGCAGTACTGAAAAAGGTTTGGAACAAACCAGCTTCTGAAAGGTGAAAGTATATGTACGTCTCGAATATAATACACTGGAGATAAAATGGCTTAAAAGGCATTGTTCCATATTCTCCTTTCCATTCCTTAAAGGTGTTTTGAATTTGTCGTGTCTCTGTTTTTTTGTTTTTGTTTTTGTTTTTTCTGTTGCGAGGTACGGGAAGGGAGAGCAAGGGAAAGAGAGAGGGCAGAGCGGGGAACCCTAGCGTGCCCGCCCATACACCCAACCCCTGATCCACCCCAGATCGCCGTGCCCCCCATACACCCAACCCCTGATCCACCCCAGATCGCCGCCACCCCATACACCCAACCCCTGATCCACCCCAGATCGCCTGCCACCCCATACACCCAACCCCTGATCCACCCCAGATCGCCTACAGCACGCCCATACACCCAACCCCTGATCCCCCCAGCGCCTACAGATCCCTACACACCTGATCCCCAGATGCCACAGCCCCCACACCACCTGATCCACCCCAGATCGCCTACAGCCACTCCTAACATCCATCCCCATCCCGTGCCTCTCTCTCAAGCTTCCACTTGGGTAGAAGCATACTGTTCTTTAGGCCAACGTCTCGGAGAGAGAGAGAGAGAGAGAGAGAGAGAGAGAGGGAGGTCTATACACAAACGGTTCAAGTATTTGCCTATGGACCTGATATTTAACGACTCGTGTAGTCAGTTTTTACGGTTTCAAACTCAGATCCACACAGCAACACAGGGTATCTGATTGTGGGAAGGTTAAAGCGGCGGAAGGAGATGGAGGGTGAGGGTCTGTCTTTCATTATTCTGCTCCATACATACGATAAACCTTCACTAGTTTCCGCCTCTATGGCTCTTACTATACGTCTTGAACAGTAACAACAGAAATATTTTCGACTGGGAGGCTTTTACCAATGCAGAGCAATGAGCACTTCCAGAGATGTAGAAAGGGGAGGATAAGTATACTTCACCTACAGCTCGTAACAGTTCCATTGAGAATATTGCAGGCATCTATCACTTCCTGTTGATCTGATTGGCTGTCTGTTTACATCCTGTTCATGGGTTGGCCGTTTGTTTCCCACACTTCCACGCTGATCATGTCAGACCATCGAGTTTGAAGCACATGCAAGCAAGCACGCGCGCGTGCGCGCGTGCGCACACGCACGCACCACACACACACACACACACACACACACACACACACAACTAACTCACTTACAGACAGACGACTCACACACACACACACACACACACACACCGCCGCGCGCGCGCCGCGCGCGCGCGCGCACACACACACTCACATACACACGCACTCACACTCACACACACTCACATACACACGCACTCACACACACACACACACACACACTCACACACACACATACACACACACACACACACACACACACACACACACGCACACACACACGCACACGCACGGTGGTTTGCGCGGGCCATCGGCTATCTTCAGGCGGTGGGCCGACCTTTCGGAACAGCGGGCAGCAACGAAGCCGGTACTCGTCGTTACCGAAGAGGGCGGCCCAGCCAGTTGAACGATTCGTCCTTGGCACACAGTGACTGTGGTCCCTGGAACCGATTTGGTACCGGACCGACCGAACAGGACTCCAGCAATGCCGAACAGTGGCAGAGGGAAGCGTAATACTCTTGCTGTCCTCACTGATCTTTGGTATTTTTGAAGCTGCTTTGTTTAACTGATTACGCGATTCTCTTTGTTGAAAGCGTGTCAGTGTGTATAGATTAGAAATGGGCTGACCGTGCTTTGTACAGCTCTGGAAGATGTCTTTTCGTCTTTTCAAATTAAGTAAATGTAACTTGTCGCATGTGAAAGATTCAAGGTTCAAAAACGTTTCCAGCCCATGATCAAGATTTTAGACTGTGCCTAGTCTTCTAATGTGGCCTGACTGTGGTTCGTTTTATGTCTGACATACAGTGCAACACTTGTTACATTTTTGGTCCAGACCGCTGCGGTGTTCGGTTTGTCACTGACGTTGCTGCCTTGTTACATTTTGCGTTGAGTTGCTTCTACGAGCAGTGCGACAATTTATTCATGTGTAGCCCGGAGTGCTGCATGATTTACATTTTACGTCGCATGTACAAAGTAACAGTTGTTACGTGTCTCTTCTGGACTGCAGCATCGTTGCATTGTTCGGGGACATTGCTGCAATTGTTACATTTTACATCGCATGTACAAAGAATGTATTGTTTTCTCTCATGAACAGTTCTGTTTCCTATGCGACCTTCACCTATGTCTTGGATTCTCTTTTTCTTTTTTTTTTTCCCGTTATTTTGAATTTGTACGGAAAGACGTTTGCTTGCTTAACATTGAACAAAGGATAAAATTATGTCAGACCTATGTATAACATTATTTATAAACAGCAAACTATCCTTACTAATAAGTCACATTGTTACGCCTGTCTTTCATGTGCTCGAGCTATTTCCAGCAATTAATAGCATACACCTCCAAAACACTTGCCCTGTACTGTGTTGTGTTGTTTTGTACTGGCAGAATGTACACCTGTGATTAGGTCTGACACCCACACATAGCAGTCACGCAGTACAGCTAGGATCCTGTTCACTGGCCTACTCAGACACTATTTTCGTTCAATATCTTGAATATTTTTGGCGTCATTCCCCCCCCCCCCCCCCCCCCCCCCCCCCCCCCCCCCCCCCTAACGTTTACTTTATTTGATGTCTGTTTTCTATTTGCTGACCTGTTGGTATTTGTCTAACGGTGCCATAAGTCTTTTTCCAAATTCCAAACGGTGAAGTGCCAACAAAGAAACACAAATAGAAACTAATTCGTTTGAGAGAGAGAGAGAGAGAGAGAGAGAGAGAGAGAGAGAGAGAGAGAGGAGAGGGGGGGGAGGGAGGGAGGGAGTCAAGTATGATTTCAGTCAGTATGATTTAGATCTAAAAAGGTCAGTATGATTTAGATGTTACTGGAAGCTTGCAGAGAGCCGGGAATGGACTTTCTTCTGGAAAGAAAACAGTATTCCTTATCCAGTTTTAGATTTGCGTGGGTTTTGATGCCAAAGTCTCTGCTGGAAGAACACGTATTCGACAAACTGCATTAAGAACGCATTTCAGTAGTCAAATATCAAAACCTGCAACCACCACGCTTCACCCCCTCTCCACTCCAGATTAAAAATAACATCGTGATTGAAACATGTCTTTAGTAAATATCGTGCACAATGCGCAGATTTAGCCCCCTCCCCTTCCCCCCCCCCCACACCCCGCCCAATCCCCTTCGCCGACGTTCTCCCTGTGTCCCCTACACTCATCCCCAGCCCACCCACCTCTGGTGTCCCACCCCCACCCCCAACCTCCACACGCATTAAGAAATTCAAAAACTTTTTGACAAATGTATTAATTCTTTGCACAAGAATAAGTTTTACCAACACCCGCCCTTCCCCTCCCCAACCTCGCCCTGTGGGCGAGGGGTAGCTGCCTCTCAGTATAACTAATCGAAAAACATCTCTGCCGATTCAAGGCTTTTCATATGAGGGGGAGGTTGGGGAGAGGGGGGGGGGGGGGGGAGGGTGGAGCTTAGACACGTGCTTTGTGGGCTGGTGGACAGTCGTGTGACAGAAGGAGAAATGAAATCACAGTTCAGAGTTGCCATATGGGGGCCTGAATAATCAACTGTTATTAATACGTGAGTAAATGATATTATGACCTTTTTCGGATAAGATTTTTTTTTGTGTGTGTGTGTGTGTGTGAAGCGGTAACTGACATTTCAATTCGGATGATGGAGGCCCCATTATTAAGAGAGAGAGAGAGAGAGAGAGAGAGAGAGAGAGAGAGAGAGAGAGAGAGAGAGAGAGAGGAGAGAGAGAGAGAGAGAGAGAGAGAGGCAAAATAAAAAAAAACCAGAAAATAATACGTGGAAAAATTGGAGACTGGCAGCCCCACATTAATATAAGAAAAGACAAAAAAAAAAAAAAAAAAAAAAAAAAAGACACCTCAATTCCGATTGCTAATAATATATAATAATAATATAACGACCAAGTTCGTTGCACACCTGCTCGGTAAAACAAAATCAAACCCAGGAGCCTTGATGCATGTACGGTTAAACACGTGTGCGCACCTTGTCAAACTTGATCTGCCCACAGGAACCGCTGCCGTCTTTTCCTCCCAACCTACTCACACGCGGCTGTAACTCTTCCCCGCCACCTGGGAGCCCCTCCTGTGTCGAAATGTCAAGTGAGAGTCACGCGACTGTAACTCTTCCCCGCCACCTGGGAGCCCCTCCTGTGTCGAAATGTCAAGTGAGAGTCACGCGACTGTAACTCTTCCCCGCCACCTGGGAGCCCCTCCTGTGTCGAAATGTCAAGTGAGAGTCACGCGACTGTAACTCTTCCCCGCCACCTGGGAGCCCCTCCTGTGTCGAAATGTCAAGTGAGAGTCACGCGACTGTAACTCTTCCCCGCCACCTGGGAGCCCCTCCTGTGTCGAAATGTCAAGTGAGAGTCACGCGGCTGTAACTCTTCCCCGCCACCTGGGAGCCCCTCCTGTGTCGAAATGTCAAGTGAGAATCACGCGACTGTAACTCTTCCCCGCCACCTGGGAGCCCCTCCTGTGTCGAAATGTCAAGTGAGAGTCACGCGGCTGTAACTCTTCCCCGCCACCTGGGAGCCCCTCCTGTGTCGAAATGTCAAGTGAGAGTCACGCGACTGTAACTCTTCCCCGCACCTGGGAGCCCTCCTGTGTCGAAATGTCAAGTGAGAGTCACGCGACTCGGCAGGTGTCGCAATGTTTGGGCCAATGATACTTGAATCTCCACCGATGTATGGTTTCTGTGATGCCTGGAAACAGGGGGGGGGGGGGGGGGGGGGGGGGGGGGGGGACAAGGGGGGGCATTGGCCACTCCCCTCCCCCACATCCACGATGAAAATATTGGGTGGACCAGACTACTTTCTGTCCCCCCCCCCCTCCTGCTTCTACAGGATTCTAGAAGATGAGAGAAAACTTCCTCTGAAAATTTGGAATTTATGAGCCTCCCCCCCCCCCCTCCACCATCACCTCTATCCACGCGCATTTGCAATAAGCCAGACCCGCTGTCCCCTTGCTTTTTATGAACATTTGGAAGATTAGGCTCCCCTCACACACACACACACACACACACACCACACACACACACACACACACACACACACACACATCTACCACTTTCTCCCCTTTCACACACACACACACACACACACACACACACACACACATGCACACACATCTATCACTTTCTCCCTTTGACACACACACACACACACACACACACACACACACACACACACACACACACACACACACACCACACACACACCACGTTCTCCCCTTTAACACAGCACACACCACACACACACACACAACACACACACACACACACACACACACACACACACACACACACACCACTCACTCACTCACACACACACACACACACACACACACACACACACACCACCACCACTCACTCACCACACACACACACACACACACACACACACACACACACACACACACACACACACCACCACGTTCTCCCTTTAACACACACATACACACAACACACACACACACACTCACAACACACACACACCACCACACACCCACACACACACAACACACACACACACACACACTGGAAGACTGCAATGATGTTTTTCGTCAGTTCCAGCTGCCGCAATCCCCACCCCACTCCACCCCAACCCCAATGCAAATGATCTTCCGACGCCACTGAGCACACAAACTGTATGTCCTCCAATAAGGTGCACGAGAATTGAAACTTTTTTTTAAGTAGAAGAAGAAAGAGACAATTCACAAAAAGAGATTTTTTGATTCGAATTCTAACCTTTTGAGACAATTTGACATTTGAATAGAAGATGAAGAGGTATACAAACAGAAAGATGCTGAATCGCAAAAGCAGTCGCTCCAGTTTCTTTGCTTTTAATCTCTGCCTTTTTTGTATTTGTGTAATGTGTGTGATGAAGGAATGCGTTTTGACGACCTCTCTTAATGTTCTCCTTGCTAGTTGAAACACTTTGTTTTAGTTCAGAGAGAGAGAGAGAGAGAGAGAGAGAGAGAGAGAGAGAGAGAGAGAGAGAGAGAGAGAGAGAGAGAATTTGGTAGACAGACAAACAGACAGACAGAAATAAATAAACGCACGCACACACGCACGCACGCACGCACACACACTCTCTCTCTCTCTCTCTCTCATCACACACACACACACACACACACACACACACGCGCGCGCGCGCGCGCGCGCATGCGCACCCATGCCCACCTACGTTCAATAGAATTATAAATCCACCCACATTAAGAATAATGAAAAACAAATCAGACAGAAAAACGTCAGCTGTATTGGAAGCAATACGACACACACACATCACACACACAATCCCTAGTAGAAACTCGGGAGAGCGTGGCAGCAGAGAGTCCTCAGAAGAGAAGCCCCCTTCAAGCAAGTGTTTCGGCCCTTATCTCCTGACACTCTAGGGTGGTTGGGCCACACCCGGTTCATGACTCCGGATGTCCCTCTGCTGCCCCTTTTTTTCCCCATCTTTGGGATAAGCCATGGCTGGGATTCGAATCTATGACCTTCTGCACATGCTCATTTTCCACTTAATGACTCGCACTCTAACCACTGAGCCACAGGGACACCTGATATTTGTAGGAAAGTTAAGCCTTATGAAGTTCACTTTTGTTCTTCCTTGACCAGATCCAGCTTGAACACCTCTCTGCCGCTTCTGCCATTGCTTTCAGGGCTCTGGTTTTTCCCTCCCTGCAACTGAGAGCTGTTCCATGAGGCTGTATGCAGACGTTCCTACAAACTCCCTAGCTCTCAATTTCTGCAGTGAGGACTTTGACCTGATAGCCTTCTCTCCTCAGGCTGTTTGCCAGATCAGCATACTTTTCAGTCTTGTAGATTTGAGCTGCCTCCATTCTGTTCTCATATGGCACCGTGAGCTCGATCATGATCAGCTGCTTGGTTGACTGAGAGTGGACTGTTATGTCTGGTCTCATGCCACTCTTGCTGATGATCTCTGGGTGACTCTTCCGTTCTGGGAGGTCTGCAGTGCACTCCTGCCTCCTGCCGTGAAGAATGTTGCGGGTGCTTTTGGAGTCCTGATTTTCCCTTTTGTGGTGTTGGTACTAGCCCAGACTACTTGTACAATCTCTTTGAGCACTTGGTTGTGCCTCCATGTGTACCTTCCTTGAGCCAGGGCTATTTACATGAGCTTAGGACATGCTCCACTGTTTGTTTTTCATGGCAGAGGGGCATGCAGGATCGTCTGTTTTTCCCCACTTCACCAGGTTTGCATTTGAGGGCAGAAGGTCATATGCAGATCTGAGAATGAAGCTGATCCTGAGAGGGGCCATGTGCCAAATGTCATTCCAAGTGAGACTTCTTTGGAATGCATTCTCCCACGTTGTTCATTGCCCTTGTTGGCTCTGTGGACTGCTTTTTGGAGTCTTTTTTGGTCTTCTTCTTTTCTCATCTCCTGAATCATCATGTCTCTTTTGGCTTTTCCTTTGGCCTTTGACCACCAATCAGTTTTGGTCACCCCCAGTCCTTGTCTGTTGGTCTGTGTGTGTCCTGTCATTTCTCTGATCTTGAGACTTTCTTTTGCAGAATCTATCGCCTCTTGAACTTTCCATTTTCTGCCTGTCTTCAGCTGGGGCTTGATTGCTTCCACCACCTTGTCTCCTGAGTCCTCCAGCATGCTTTGAAGTCTGATCTTCCCTGCTTTGTATTCTTCCAGGATGGATTTCAGTCGTAGTTTCAGCTTTGCTTGGCGACAGTACAGCGCTATGTCAGTCAGACAGGGTGGGACACCAAGCCATTTCCTTGTGAACTTGTTGATTTTGGCTTCCATTGCCTCCACTATGCTGGTGCAGATGTCGTATATCATCAGAGACCATAGGAGCTTTGGTATCAGCATGAACTGCAGACACCAGACCTTGTATTTGCCAGGGAGCCCACACTGGTCAATGGTCTCCAAGCCTTCTTCCGACATCTGTTTGGTTTCTTTTGCTCTTTGTGTGTCTTTCAGCGTATCATCATACCATCTTCCAAGGCTCTTGATTGGCTCTTCTGTGACTGTTGGAATGGCCTGGTTGGCAACACTGAAGACCACAGATTCGGCCACTTTTCCTTTCCTCAGTGAGAGACTCCGTGATTTCTTTGGCTTGAACTTCATTCTGGATGAGGCAACTATGTCGTCCAGCCTCTCCAGCACATGACGTGTCTCGTCTTCTCTGGATGAAATCACTGTGTGTCATCCATGAAGACCTTGAGATGAGGCATCTTGTATCCATCGCCAAGGTCCGTTTGTCTTGCGTTGCTTGTTGCTGCTTTCAAGATGACTTCCATTGCCAACACGAACAGTATTGGGGAAATTGCACAGCCCATTGCAATGCCCACTTCCAAGTTGATCCAATCTGTTGTGTACTCCTTGGTAAAGAACCGCATTGAGAAGCCATTGAAGTACTTCTTGAGCATGTCGCGGATGTTCTTTGGCACATGGTACATCTCAAGAGCCAACTGTATCATCTCATGGGGTACAGATCCATATGCGTTTGCCAGGTCAAGCCACACTACGTCCAGGTCTCTCTTTTCTGTTGTTGCTCTTTGGATTGCATCCCAGATCATTGTGACGTGTTCTACACAGCCAGCCACGCCTGGGATGCCACCTTTCTGGACTGACACATCCAAGTACTTGTTTTCCATGAGGTACTTGGTCAGCCGTGCTGCCATGACAGAGAAGAAGATTTTCCCTTCGACGTTCAGTAGTGATATTGGCCTGAACTGGCTGATGTCACTTGAGTTTTGCTCTTTGGGGATGTACACACCATCCGCCGTCATCCACTGGCTGCTGATCTTCTGGTTTCTCCAAGCTGATCGCAGCAGCCTGTGGAGCCACTCCAGCACCTTGGGACATTTCTTGTACAGCTGGTAAGGTATTCCGTTTGGCCCTGGTGATGATTTGGCTCTGGCTTTGTCGACCACCTTCTTGATTTCCGCCAACGTTGGAGGCTTGTCATTGAACTGTTCCTCAGGGTTGGTTGGCCACACCAGACCTTGAATGTCGAGTGGTGCTTTGCTCTGTGAGTTAGGGTATGTTTTCCTCAGATGCTGCTCAAGAACTCCTTTGTCCACACTTAGGGACTCAGATTTTAGCGGCTCAAACAGTGTTCTGGCAAACTGGAAGGGGTCTCTGAAGAAGCGCTCTTGTGTCTTCTTCTTTTTGCTCTTCCTCTTCCTCGCAGATTCCGCTTTGCTGAGGGCGCTGTGCTTTGCTTTCAGGTCTTTCCAGAGTTTTTCCAAGCCTTGTTTTTCAGCTGGCAGTGCGGGCTTCATTTGCATCTTGAGGTTTTTCTTTTGGACCCTGATCTTGTCCATCTTTTCTTGGCGTCTGGATTTCTTTGGAGGTGTTTTCTCTTTGGGTAGTTTTGCTCCACAGGCGTCTCTACGTGTGGCATACACAATGTCCCCATATGTGGCTAGTTTGTGTTCCAGGGTGCTTTTCCCTATCAGTGCATCGAGTCTATGGACGATTTTTGCATCCAGTTTCTCCCAATCTTCAGTTTCGTTTGCTCGTGGCAGGTTGAGTTTCAGGCGCCTGGCATCGAGGGCCTGTGCAAATTCCTCATCCGAACCAACAGCGTGGATGTCCTTGGCACTGTGGTTTAAATCCTGACCTTGGTCTTCCGACGTCTTATCTGCTGATGCAGTGCGCTGCTGCTCATTCAGATGAGTCTTCACACATCCCATCTTTGTTCTGTGGATCTTCATGCCACGGGTGGTAGCGAAACGCTTTCCACAGACACATGGATATTCCATTTGGTCCATGTTCATAGTCCGTTTGGGATTTGCAGTCGTGATTGGTTGAGCACCGATGGATTCATCATTCTCTCCCCCTTTCGGTGAATCCTGGGAGCATCTTTTCCTTTTGTACGTAGTAGCCTCATGTTGAAGGCAAAGTGGGGAGCCAGCCCACAGAGCCCTTGGTTCTGGTCTTTCCCACTGTCCTCCGGTCTTTCCCGGACGTCCTCCGGCCTATTCCCGGAAGTCAATGGTTTACCCATGCATCAGTAGAAAGAAACTCGTGGAGAGCGTGGCAGCAGAGAGTCCTCAGAAGAGAAGCCCCCTTCAAGCAAGTGTTTCGGCCCTTATCTCCTGACACTCTAGGGGGGTTGGGCCACACCCGGTTCATGACTCCGGATGCCCTCTGCTGCCCCTTTTTTCCCCATCTTTGGGATGAGCCATGGCTGGGATTCGAACCTATGACCTTCTGGACATGCTCATTTTCCACTTTATGACTCGCACTCTAACCACTGAGCCACAGGGACACCTGATATTTGTAGGAAAGTTAAGCCTTATGAAGTTCACTTTTGTTCTTCCTTGACCAGATCCAGCTTGAACACCTCTCTGCCGCTTCTGCCATTGCTTTCAGGGCTCTGGTTTTTCCCTCCCTGCAACTGAGAGCTGTTCCATGAGGCTGTATGCAGACGTTCCTACAAACTCCCTAGCTCTCAATTTCTGCAGTGAGGACTTTGACCTGATAGCCTTCTCTCCTCAGGCTGTTTGCCAGATCAGCATACTTTTCAGTCTTGTAGATTTGAGCTGCCTCCATTCTGTTCTCATATGGCACCGTGAGCTCGATCATGATCAGCTGCTTGGTTGACTTAGAGTGGACTACTATGTCTGGTCTCATGCCACTCTTGCTGATGATCTCTGGGTGACTCTTCCGTTCTGGGAGGTCTGCAGTGCACTCCCAGTCATCTGCCCCGTCCAGCAGACTGCCTGCATGTTCCGAGTGGCACTGTTGTTCTTGGCCATGATTTGCCGCCTCCTGCCGTGAAGAATGTTGCGGGTGTTTTTGGAGTCCTGATTTTCCCTTTTGTGGTGTTGGTACTTAGCCAGACTACTTGTACAATCTCTTTGAGCCCTAAAACACAGGGGCAGTTATTCTCCAGAAAAGAATAAAAAAGCATAAGATTTACTTGAAATAAAAACCTGTATTTGGTGAATTACGGGATGAGTTGCAAAATGAAGAGAAAAATAAAGAGTATACTCAAACATACGAAAGATGGGATGTGTGAAGACTCATCTGAATGAGCAGCAGCGCACTGCATCAGCAGATAAGACGTCGGAAGACCAAGGCCAGGATTTAAACCACAGTGCCAAGGACATCCACGCTGTTGGTTCGGATGAGGAATTTGCACAGGCCCTCGATGCCAGGCGCCTGAAACTCAACCTGCCACGAGCAAACGAAACTGAAGATTGGGAGAAACTGGATGCAAAAATCGTCCAAAGACTCGATGCACTGATAGGGAAAAGCACCCTGGAACACAAACTAGCCACATATGGGGACATTGTGTATGTCACATGTAGAGACGCCTATGGAGCAAAACTACCCAAAGAGAAAACACCTCCAAAGAAATCCAGACGCCAAGAAAAGATGGACAAGATCAGGGTCCAAAAGAAAAACCTCAAGATGCAAATGAAGCCGCACTGCCAGCTGAAAAACAAGGCTTGGAAAAACTCTGGAAAGACCTGAAAGAAAAACACAGCGCCCTCAGCAAAGCGGAATCTGCGAGGAAGAGGAAGAGCAAAAAGAAGAAGACACAAGAGCGCTTCTTCAGAGACCCCTTCCAGTTTGCCAGAACACTGTTTGAGCAGCCAAAATCTGGGACCCTAAGTGTGGACAAAGGAGTTCTTGAGCAGCATCTGAGGAAAACATACTCTGACCCACAGAGCAAAGCACCACTCGACATTCAAGGTCTGGTGTGGCCAACCAACCCTGAGGAACAGTTCAATGGCAAGCCTCCAACGTTGGCGGAAATCAAGAAGGTGGTCGACAAAGCCAGAGCCAAATCATCACCAGGGCCAAACGGAATACCTTACCAGCTTTACAAGAAATGTCCCAAGGTGCTGGAGTGGCTCCACAGGCTGCTGCAATCGGCTTGGAGAAACCAGAAGATCAGCGGCCAGTGGATGACGGCAGATGGTGTGTACATCCCCAAAGAGCAAAACTCAAGTGACATCAGCCAGTTCAGGCCAATATCACTACTGAACGTCGAAGGGAAAATCTTCTTCTCTGTCATGGCAGCAAGGCTGACCAAGTACCTGATGGAAAACAAGTACTTGGATGTGTCAGTCCAGAAAGGTGGCATCCCAGGCGTGGCTGGCTGTGTAGAACACGCCACAATGATCTGGGAGCAATCCAAAAAGCAAAAACAGAAAAGAGAGACCTGGACGTAGTGTGGCTTGATCTGGCAAACGCATATGGATCTGTGCCCCATGAGATGATACAGTCTGGCTCTTGAAATGTACCATGTGCCAAAGAACATCCGCGACATGCTCAAGAAGTACTTCAATGGCTTCTCAATGCGGTTCTCTACCAAGGAGTACACAACAGACTGGATCAACTTGGAAGTGGGTATTGCAATGGGCTGTGCAATTTCCCCAATACTGTTCGTGCTGGCAATGGAAGTCATCTTGAAAGCAGCAACAAACAACGCGAGACAAACAGACCTTGGCGATGGATACAAGATGCCCCTCTCAAGGCCTTCATGGATGACACTACAGTGATTTCATCCAGAGAAGACGAGACACGTCATGTGCTGGAAAGGCTGGACGACATAGTTGCCTCATCCAGAATGAAGTTCAAGCCAAAGAAATCACGGAGTCTCTCACTGAGGAAAGGAAAAGTGGCCGGATCTGTGGTCTTCAGTGTTGCCAACCAGGCCATTCCAACAGTCACAGAAGAACCAGTCAAGAGCCTTGGAAGATGGTATGATGATACGCTGAAAGACACACAAAGAGCAAAAGAAACCAAGCAGATGGCAGAGGAAGGCTTGGAGACCATTGACCAGTGTGGGCTCCCTGGCAAGTACAAGGTCTGGTGTCTGCAGTTCATGCTGATACCAAAGCTTCTGTGGCCTCTGATGATATACGACATCTGCACCAGCATAGTGGAGGCAATGGAAGCCAAAATCAACAAGTTCACAAGGAAATGGCTTGGTGTCCCACCCTGTCTGACTGACATAGCGCTGTACTGCGCCAAGCAAAGCTGAAACTACCACTGAAATCCATCCTGGAGGAATACAAAGCAGGGAAGATCAGACTTCAAAGCATGCTGGAGGACTCAGGAGACAAGGTGGTAGAAGCAATCAAGCCCCAGCTGAAGACAGGCAGAAAATGGAAAGTTCAAGAGGCGATGGATTCTGCAAAAGAAAGTCTCAAGATCAGAGAAATAACAGGACACACACAGACCAACAGACAAGGACTGGGGGTGACCAAAACTGAATGGTGGTCAAAGGCCAAAGGAAAAGCCAAAAGAGACATGATGATTCAGGAGATGAGAAAAGAAGAAGACCAAAAAAGACTCCAAAAAGCAGTCCAGCAGAGCAGCAAGGGCAATGGACAACGTGGGAGAATGCACTCCAAAGAAGTCTCACTTGGAATGACATTTGGCGCATGGCCCCTCTCAGGATAAGCTTCATTCTCAGATCTGCATATGACCTTCTGCCCTCAAATGCAAACCTGGTGAAGTGGGGGAAAACAGACGATCCTGCATGCCCCTCTGCCATGAAAAACAAACAGTGGAGCATGTCCTAAGCTCATGTAAAGTAGCCCTGGCTCAAGGAAGGTACACATGGAGGCACAACCAAGTGCTCAAAGAGATTGTACAAGTAGTCTGGGCTAGTACCAACACCACAAAAGGGAAAATCAGGACTCCAAAAGCACCCGCAACATTCTTCACGGCAGGAGGCAGCAAATCATGGCCAAGAACAACAGTGCCACTCGAAACATGCAGGCAGAGTCTGCTGGACGGGGCAGATGACTGGGAGTGCACTGCAGACCTCCCAGACTGGAAGAGTCACCCAGAGATCATCAGCAAGAGTGGCATGAGACCAGACATAGTAGTCCACTCTAAGTCAACCAAGCAGCTGATCATGATCGAGCTCACGGTGCCATATGAGAACAGAATGGAGGCAGCTCAAATCTACAAGACTGAAAAGTATGCTGATCTGGCAAACAGCCTGAGGAGAGAAGGCTATCAGGTCAAAGTCCTCACTGCAGAAATTGGAGCTAGAGGGTTTGTAGGAACGTCTGCATACAGCCTCATGAAACAGCTCTCAGTTGCAGGGAGGGAAAGAACCAGAGCCCTGAAAGCAATGGCAGAAGCGGCAGAGAGGTGTTCAAGCTGGATCTGGTCAAGGAGGAACAAAAGTGAACTTCATAAGGCTTAATTTCCCTACAAATATCATGTGTCCCTGTGGCTCAGTGGTTAAAGCGCGAGTCATTAAGTGGAAAATGAGCATGTCCAGAGGGTCATAGGTTCGAATCCCAGCCATGGCTCGTCCCAAGATGGGCAAAAAAAAGGGGCAGCAGAGGGACATCCGGAGTCATGAACCGGGTGTGGCCCAACCCCCCTAGAGTGTCAGGAGATAAGGGCCGAAACACTTGCTTGAAGGGGGCTTCTCTTCTGAGGACTCTCTGCTGCCACGCTCTCCACGAGTTTCTTTCTACTACGAAGATAACATAACAAAAAGTCTACCACATTTATGATTTGCCCGATGTTGCAAAACTGAGCATGTGCTAGACAAAGAGGATAACATTTGGTGATTGGAAACACCGAAACCGTGACAAAAGATGGTTCGATTTCCAATGTCGGTCACAAAGAAGAGGATTAGAATCAGTGTTAAATGCAATGAACAAGCATCCTCGTAACTACACATTGTTCCAGAAATACGAAGGGTGTACAATAAATAATTAAAGAAACCGGATAAAGATGTTTAAAATTATAATATTTGGAGAATTATGCAAAATCCTTTAACAAACATCCCAGCAATAACCTTGCGGCTGTATTACAATCACGTTTCTTTTTGTTTTTCGTGTTTTTGTCAGACAGACAGACAGACAGATAGAGAGACAAACAGACAGAC
>CM065736.1:9043231-9063231 GCA_033310375.1 Conus canariensis | reverse complement strand
TCAATGCATAAAGGGCGTTGAAATCGAAAGAGTTTTTTTTTCCTCACAAATTTAGTCTACACAGTTGTTTGGCTGACGACCACTGTCTAATCTGCAGGAAGTTCACCATATGTAATTCCGTAGCGCAGCGAGTGAAGCCGTAATGTCAACAAATGCAGAACAGATCTTTTTGGTCACAAAGCCCAAAGTCGATTCGTATTTGCTTCTTTTTCTCTATTGCTGCTCTAAACGATTTTGAAAACACATATCAATGCGTTTTTAAAAAATAAGAACTATTTGTAAACACACACCATACCACTGACCAGTCGGTAAGCGATATAAACAGAAGCCCTTTTCACATTACCAAAGAAAGACCCTCCTATCTTAGTCTCCCCACAAAACGTTTTCCTCTGTATCTGAAGAAACAAGCATTTCGTAGTTTTTAAAAGATATTCTATGATTCATACCCATCAATTGTATCCAGTACCCAGCGCAATTAAACGAGAAGTAATAACATAGGAGACTTACCTGATTGTCATAGTCAATCTTCCTAGGCGTTTGACTAGAAGCCTCTAAGAATAGAGGCTCTTCTATACTATAATATCCTGAACCTGTCTGTCATCGACTCCATAACGTTTCTGACGATTCCATGATGTCTGAGATGTTTGCTGGGTGAGGTGATCGATGTGCCAGGGGTGGTGGTGGATTAGTGTTATACTGTGCAGTATCGTGGCTTTTGTTCCCTTGCGCAATAGTAAACGTAATAGATAAACCCTTATACATAATGGAAAATATTTTCTATTTATCCTTTAGACATATGGTGGAATACTACATTGTTTAACGCCATATATTATGCAAAAAGTAACATTGATTCTTTTTTGCGTAAAATATCATAAAATGTGTTTAGACAATTTTTAAGGTATTTATGGAGAGCTCCATTCCTTAAAGAAAACAGTTTCCCGCTCTGCCGCCAAGAGTTCTGTAACAATTTTGTAGCTCAGTATTGTAGCAAAACTGTACCCCACAAAGAGGGTAATTATTTTGCACTTCCATCTTTGCACGACCCTAATATTTTTTTTCGAAGACTATTACTTTTCCTTTATTCTTTTAAAGATGGTTTGACATAGTTCAATTTATTTTTGACCGATTGACTAATGTTGCGGTCCTGCATATGTAGACACCACGTCATCTGCAAACGGCAACACAAATCGTTCTGTGCCACCTGGCATTAGGTAAGTTACACTTTTGTAAAATAGTATTTTGGAAGTGAGCTGTGATATCTGATGGATTAAAAGTGAAAATAAAGTAAGGCTTAGTACACGACCTTGTCGGCCACCTTTCGCGCATCAAACAAACAAACAAACGAACAAACAAAAACAACAAACAAATAAACACGCAAAACTAGAAGTCAGATTTTGTGTTAAAAATAAAGTGATCTTCCCAAGGCTGAAATTTCCTAACTTAACACAGGTTAGTTTGCAAAGTGAGGCGACTGCAGGAGGAGATCCAAACAAATCTTTAAAATGCCCATCTTGCGCCGAATTTAATGAGATGAGTAATTGCTCGTTCTTAATTTTCGTTGTCCTGAGTGTTGTTTATCTTGCCTGAAGCAGACCCATGAGGTCGACACGCGTCGTGTTTTGTCTTGTGAGTCGTTTATTCATGTCTGGCAAATACAGTACTTAATTTTGTTTTCTAAAGATTTGTTTAAAACAGGTGTTCGATACGTACGCAGCTAAAACACCCGTCACAAGACGGCTGGACCTTCGGGCGCCAGACCATCGCGGAGGTGTGGAAGACATCGGCTCCAAAGGGAAACAACTAGGCCCCAGCAGAGGGAGTCCACAGGTCGTGACCTGCATGTGCCCTCTCCGCTCCAGAGTGGAAAGAGTTCAGCGCCCAAACACTTTCAGGAGTGGGGCTTTCACGCTTAGAGACTTTTCCTGCCCAGCTTCTTTGAGATCATTCTCTAACACTATCGTTTCAACTAGCATGGTTTGTTTCAAAGTGAGGTGATTGCAGGCGGAAACTGCAATAAATTTTGAAAAGGGATTGGAAGTAAATCCGCCAGTCAACATGGACAAATTACAAGACAACGTGTCTTGTGATTTGTTTGTCTATGAAAACTGGCGGAAATGCTTTAAATTACTTTTAAACTTTATGTAGCATAATCTTGCAAAAACAGTATGATACACTTTGGTGCTGTGCAGCGTAACAGTACATTTCAGTACGTTGTAATACAGGACAGTGTCGTACATCATTGTACAACGCAGTCTGATATACTGCTATAAAGAACACACGATTGTACAGCACAGTATGATAGATTATTGGTTCAATACAACACTGTGCAGTGGACCACAGGCAGATTTTTTCAGTCTCTCAGCTACAGACTTTCACACACACACACACACACACACACACACACACACACACACACACACACACGCACGCGCACGCGCACAGCTGCCCTGATGTGACCTCCATAGCCATAAATAACAAGACTCAAACACCTTCCCCCTCACTTCCTCCTCCTCCTCCTCCTCCTCCTCTCTCTCTCTCTCTCTCTCTCTCTCTCAGCCCTGCTATGGCCCTTTGCAGTCGGCTGGGCTAAAAGCAACATTACCTTACATCTCTCTCTCTCTCTCTCTCTCTCTCTCTCTGTCTCTGTCACTCACTCACTAGTACACCCTAACCGTGCCACACCCCAAAATCAGCAGGTGCTTGCAGAGACAACAGTGATAATGAGTTAACCTTTCCCCCACATGAGAATATTTTTGATATATAAACCTATCATTAACATACACTTCAG
Organism: Conus canariensis; assembly: GCA_033310375.1. Taxonomy (NCBI): domain Eukaryota; kingdom Metazoa; phylum Mollusca; class Gastropoda; order Neogastropoda; family Conidae; genus Conus; species Conus canariensis. The sequence goes on along the minus strand of CM065736.1, from coordinate 9,060,443 downwards.
GCGACGTGGTTTGCCACATCCTGTAAACTCCGTCACGATTGGTACTTAGCAAGAGCTCAATTTTCAAGTAAGTCCCCGGCTTACGAGCACCTGCAAGCCATTTGAAAGGAGGGTCTTTGTCATTAATCCACGTCGAGAGAGAGAGAGAGAGAGAGAGAGAGAGAGAGGGAGAGTCACATCCACGACACCGAACACCCAAGGGTGTGTAAGGCTGAGAACTGGTATCTGTCCTCGCTTTCTTTCTATCCTCTCTTTCTCTGAGCCCCGTTCGCTCGTGCAGGTCACTAACCATCTCCGGGCGAGAGAATGAATCATTTGGATCGTTCCCTCAGATGACCGTGTCTGTCAGCTTCTTGCCATCTGCGGTTCAGCGAGATTGACCGATTTGATAAGCGATGGGTTTGCCCGCGGGCGACCACAGCATGTATGCTCCAAGCTGCTCATTTTGACACTATGAGCGACGAGGTGTGGCGGCCCCTGAGGTCGGCTGACCGTTAGACATCATGACTCGACGGCTCGCTTTGTTTTTTGCCCACAAATTTCCTTTTCTGTTATATGTATTATTCTGGTACTTCTGCTTTTCTTTTTTTCTTTTTTGTTTTGTTTTGATGAGTAGAACAATCCTATTGCCAAGCTATTCAAAATGGCAAAATTAGAGTAGTATCCAACAAAGGGACCAAACTCTTACGTTTTTTTCTTTCCGAAAGAGCGTGTGGGTTTACAATAACAGAGTGTCTGTACTTACAAACACCGAGTAAATTTCCTTAATGGCATGGGGTGTACCTGCAGAGCAATAGTGAGTATGAAGGCGACATGTAAAATACATAACCTTTGAGCCATAGAGTCTAGGTACTTAAAGCCACAGACTTTATATCCTCTAAGCTATTGAGTGTATATCACTCAAGCCATAGAACGTATATGTCATTTGAGCAATATTGAATATCCTCCTCGATCCATAAAAAGTATATCCATAAAGTAATAGAGTGTATATTCATCGAGCCATAGTGTATACCCTTAAGAAACATAGAAAGTCTATCCTTTAAGCCATAGTGTCTATCCTTAGCACGATTGAGTGCATATCCCGAGGGTTATATCCTTGAAATTATGGGTGTATGTCCTTGGGGCTATAGAGTGTATATCCGTAGAGCTCTACAATGTATATCCACAGACCCATAGAATGTACATCTTTTGAGCAATAAAATGTATATCCTCAGAGCCATAATCCTGAGTCATAGAATGTATATCCTAAGATTTATAGAGTGTATGTCCTAAGAGCCATTGAGTGTATGTCTGTGATACCAAACAATGTATATTTTCAGATCCATTGAGTGTACATCCTAGTATCTTAGAGTCTGAGAGCATATATTGTTAGAGCCAAAGAGTGTTTATCCTTAGAGGTACAGAATGCAAATCCATCGAGCCATAGAGAACACATATCCTTTGGGAAATAACCTATATGGTTTGGAAAATACTGTGTACATACTTCGAGCCACAGAACGAGTAGTCTTAATACTATAGAGTGTATATCGTTTTAGTTAAAGTATGCATCCTCAGAGCCATTGTATGTATACCTTTAGAGAAGTAGAGTGTATATCCTCAGAGCCAAAGAGTGTATAATTCTTGGAGCAAGAGAGTGTATATGCTTGAAATAATTCAGTATACATCCTCAGATCCATACAGTGTATTTTCTTTAAGTCATAGAGTATATTCTCATAGCCATGCAGTATATATCCTCAGAGCTCATAAATTTCATTTTGTTAAATTCATAGAGTGTATATTTTTACAGCCGTAGAATCTATATCCTCGGAGCCATAGTGTGTAGATCCTTAGAGCTACAGCGTACGCGTCCTGAAATCCATGGTGTGTACCTGATACACTCTGCAAATCTAAAGATACATACACTATGCACCGTATGCTCTCAGAGCGATATAAATACCTGGAACAAACAAACAACAAAAGGAGCCTCAAGCTTGCCAGCACACACTGATAATTATGTGCAAACAGCGGCGGCAGCAGGAAAAAAACAGACAAAGAAAAACACCTTTCTGGAGGGAAAAGATTAGTTCCCAATTCGTTTCGTATGTGCATCGTATCTGCACTTATGACAAGTGAATAAGAATTAGCAGGGGCGGAGGGGGGGGGGGGGTGGCGGCTATTGGACGTTTTCACCAAGGCCGCATTCTCTTTTGGCAAACGCATTCTAGTAAGCCGTGACTACCTTGAGCTGGATCACCTAAGGAACAAAAACAGCCGTCGGTCAGTGACTTCAGGATATTAAAGACCTTCGACTATAAAGGAAAGACACACGCGAGAGAGCCATAAAGAAAATGAGGAAATATGAAAACTGGTCACATACATAATTTCTATATACATCCATCCATACACATACGTATTTCCCTCCTACGCAAAGCAATGAACTGTCCCCACCCCACACGGCGTACAATAAATAACCCCGTGTCTGAAGATTGGTTCACGCAGTCATTTGAGTAGTCTTTCATAACAGAAATCGCGTCCGCATGTGAGAGAGAGAGAGAGAGAGAGAGAGAGAGAGAGAGAGAGAGAGAGAGAGAGAGAGAGAGAGAGAGAGAGAGAATAACATTGATTCTTGATTTTACGATGGTAAAAGTGTTGGCATATGTAGCCATTTTTTATACTTGTTACCATTCTACTTCGTTAGTACTAAATGATTTTCAACGAGAGCATCGAAACCTTGTTATACAAACGAACAACACTAATCCACATAAACAAACAGTAAATACCACCACCAAGAAGCAAGTACTGACATAACAGTGAAACAGGCAGAGAGAGAGAGAGAGAGAGAGAGAGAGAGAGAGAGAGAGAGAGAGAGGGAGAGAGCATCTCAAAAAACAAACAAACAAAAAAGACAACCCTGACAAAATGAAAACAAACAAACAAACAAACAGTACACACACTTATTTTCCAGGAGCACGTTTCTGACCGCTCCTTCTCTGGTACCTTTTCCCTGTGTGTCTGAGGACATAAAGTTAGGGCCAACCAACACTAAGTTAGTAACTGGACTCTGCGGTTGTTTCATTACTCTCTGAGAGAAACGACCAGTGGAGGCGTTTCCTGTCAGGAAGTTCTCAACGCCTCGACTGGTCAACCCTCGGCAGCCGCCGCCTGCTAATTATCATTGACCCTTTGCCATGCTCATACATGATGCCTTGCAGTGACCGCCACGCCTTGGGCTGCGGTCAGAACAACACATAAACGGAGGTAGGATCGGTCATACGTGTTAGATAATGTACCAATATCTAGAGATCCTGTGAAGAAAGAGAATGAGTCTGCAGTTCGTGATCGCTTGGACGACCCCCCACAAAGGACCGTTCCAGGGCTGGAATGAACGAGTGGACTCCAATAACTAACCCTGGCGAAGTAAACAAGAAAAGGAGGGGGAGGAGAAAGAGGAGGACAAGAAGAAGAAAAACAAGAAGAGGATGACGAAGACGAAACTGAGGTTAGTCTACAAAAGAGAATATTCAGATTTTGAAGGGTGGTCACTTTTGAAGCAGCCGTGTGCGTCTGCACTCCACAAAGCAGTTGCACTGCGTGGCTTGTAAGTAACTGGAGTAACAACAACAAACTACAAACAAACAAACAAGAGGAAGAACAAAAAAAAACAAAAAAACAACAAAACAAACAAACAAACAAACGAGAAGAGGAGGAAGAAGACGAAACAGAGGTTAGTCTACAATGGAGAATGTTCAGATTTGAAGGATGGTCACTATTGAAGCAAACGTGTGCTTCTGACTCCACAAAGCAGTTGCACTGTCTGGTTTATAAGTAACTGGAGCAAAAACAAACTACAGACAAACAAACAAACGACTGTATGAACAGACGCATTAATATACCGCCGAACAGTGTGTTGTCCTGACCGTCACGATCACACTGTTCTCATGGTCACATTCAGCTGGGAAAGGAATCTGCTGTCTGTAGACCACATTCAGCACCAACTGGAACAGCGTTCAGTGTGTTGTCCTGACCGTCATGATGACACTGGGAAAGGAACCTGCTGTCTGTGGGATACATTCAGCACCAACTGGAACAGAAATCTTGGGGCCGTCCTTTGAGTCAGTCAATGAGTGCAAAAAATAAAATCATTTTATCGACCGGGACAAGAGCTTAAGGAGTATTTCGTGTGTACACTTTATATAGAAGATGTTAAAAAGGAGAAATGAAATTAAAAAAAAGTTACTAAGAACATGCAAAACCGTGTTTTTTTTAATGCAGAACATGTGATAAAAACACTGTCGCCGCCATCAACAGCCACATATTAATGTTGATATCACTACAGAGTGATAAAAATATACGAACGCAAATTACTTAGTACACAATTATCAGTTCGTAACAATAACTTACCAGGGTTCAGGTTCAGGGGAAAGTCTGTAATGACGTTATCGGTGACATGAACCAGATCCTGAATCTACATTTTTTGGGGGGGTCAGAGGAAATGAAAGCTGCAACGGAGCAAAGCAGTTATTTCTCGTGTAGTTTTGCTGAGTAATTCTGAAGCCACCGCCTGGTCTGTACTCACAGCACAGACATGTCCTCAAATTTCATAGGTTCGTCCCTGAGCCATGTTCCATTTTTTGACAAGTTTAGTACTTTTTGCATAACGCTATTATTGGGATAAACAGACAAACAAACGTCGGCAAAAAAACATAATTAGTAGGCAGACGTACCAACAAAGTGAACCCTAACTGGAAACTAGGACAAGCACCGGGCCCCTTTCGTGCTCAGAGCACTGGAACAAATTGTCAAAACAAAATAATCACGGGTTTATCTTTAAAGGAGAGTTTGCAAAGGGAAAGAATTCTGAAAGTATCCCCAAACAGCCCCCACCCTCTTTGATTACCCACCCCGCCCCCACACTTCCTCTACCATGAGGACACAGCCCTTCCTCCATCTGAATACTAAACTAGTCTATCAGGCCAGACTATTATTACCGTGTGTGGCTTCTTCTTTCGCGCACGTGAAACAACCCATAAGGCAGGAAAATGTCCATGGCAACGTTGCTGTGGTCAACTCCTTTTTGATGGGCAAAGACAAGAACTTTGTGTAGATAGCAAAAACGAAAACAACCACAACAACAAAGACATTGTACCATTGCCACGCACTCTTCTTGGGGGGATGAGAGAGAACAAATACCAACTGGAAGACGGTTACTGTTTTTGCCACAGGGTATAAAAAGTAATGGCTGAACATAATCAGATGTTCTTAACGTTCATCGTTTTTTTTTTTTTTTTTTTTTTTTTTCATCTCCATCCCTTCTCTTTAAGAACATGCATAACAACGTTGGTCTACGAATCGTCCTTTTACGAACATGCATAGAAATGGTGCTCTACGACATTTGCCGAAATCCGTAAACTTCCTGGGGATTGATAGAAACTATCGAAATTCAACTGAATCCCATACGGACAAAATTGTCATGAAGCTGGTACTTTTGTAAGAGAACAGTGGACATCTGCTAAAACCGAACTAACCGTATCTGGTGGGGAAAACCGCTCTCTTGCATAGGAGCGTGGAAGAGGAGAGAGGAGGAGAGAGTTGGTTGTGGTGGTAGTGGGATGCTGGGGAGCAGTTGGAAGTGTGTGTGTGTGTGTGTGTGTGTGTGTGTGTGTGTGTGTGTGTGTGTGTGTGTGAGTGAGTGAGTGAGTGAGTGAGTGTGAGTGTGTGTGTGTGTGAGTGAGAGTGAGTGTGTGTGTGCGTGCGTGCGTGCGCGCGCGCGCGCGTGTGTGTGTGTGTGTGTGTGTGTGTGTGTGTTGTGTGTACGTGCGTGCGTGCGGTGCGTGCGTGCGGTGCGTGCGTGCGTGTGTGCGTGCGTGTGTGTGTGTGTGTGTGTGTGTGTGTGTGTGTGTGTGTGTGTGTAAGGGAGTGGTATGGGGATTGTTGGAGAGGGACACACAAATTCAACAATCAACAACAAACTCAATTAGGTAAAAAAAAAAAAAAGAAAAAAAAAAGAAAAGAAAAGAAAACCCTCAATATTAGTGTCACTGTTACTTTTTAAGCATTCACTAGGCAGATGCAATTATACAAACGGAAGTGTGACATACATTTTTCACATATGTTAATTATATATATATACAATCTATAATTCATTCCCCCATGTCACACTTATGTTAAGTAAATACGAAGAGCTTCGAAAGATTCCACCAAACGTATTTGCTGGAGTATTTTTTCCCCAAGAATAATCTGCAATTTTGGCACATCTGTGGTAGAAAGATGCTAACTCCTGACGGGAAAACGCTTTGGACCATGGGGTATTGTGTTTTTCAAGAAAGTAACAAAGCAAATGTATGTAGTCACCTTTCTTTAGTTGTCTGTGTGTGAACACATGCGTGTGTGCGTGCACACACACACACACACACACACACACACACACACACACACACACACACACACACACACACACACGTGTGTGTGTGTGTGTGTGTGTGTGTGTGTGTGTGTGTGTGTGTGTGTGTGTGTGTGTGTACGTGTCTTCGTACGTGTGTGCTCGATGTAAACGTTCATATTAGTTTTTTTACGGTGGTTACAAGCGCCAGCGGAATGAAACATAGCCGAATGATGAATATCAACAAGACCTTCCCACCCATCTCCAGCATGGAGATGTTACCATTCAGTTAATGCCTTTATTCTGCGCATTAAGTTTTCAGCAAGTCACTGGTATTATAAAACTAATTCATAAAGATTACCATTACAATTATTTCTTCATATGCTGATTAAAGATATCTTAAATGGTATTTCCTGCAAATATTGTAACAAATATTACATGTAGCCAAAATCAGGCCATGCAAATATTCTCTACCAAGCGGATGTGCAGGTATGAATTTACATGTAACTTAACATGGATTCAAGATTGGCCACATGTAAATGTATATTGCCAAATATAGCAAAGCAATGTTCTATCGTAAGTAGCGACTCAACCAAGTGATGCCATACAAAACCAGATATCAAACAGCCTCACTGATTTTCGCAATTGCATTGACACAAACACTGCACAAATGTTTTAACTTTGCTAGTGTGACTGTATTATACTAAAATCCAATGTTGGTAAGTGACCGTGGATAAAATCCGATGTGAGGGTGTTAAAAATACACTCCATAGAAATACGTAGATGCGAGCTGACGTTGAAATTTTGGAACAAGTCGTTGCTAATCCAAAACCGCAAGTAAGTGTCCTGTTTTGTGTATTGTTTGTCCTTTGCGGGTGAAGATGACCACGACTTCTGCTATCACTAGGTAGTGGTGTGTATACAAAGATGGCTGATCGGGTCGATCCTCGCAATGAATAGTCTCTTGCAGTGTGGACAGGGCAGACTTGGAGACGAGCCGGACTGAAAAGAGGTGTTGGCTCTGTTGTTGTTGTTTTTTTCCGAACCTGACGTTTTTGTTCCTGTGTCTCCACTCGCCTCATTTCAAAGTAAGTACGTTACGAAAGGAAGGCGCTAGAAAAGTAGTTACAGACTCAGAATCAAAAACTTACTTGGAGAATATTTCGACAGGGTCGCCCTGTCTTCTTCAGCTCACTGTTGCTGTTGTGGCAGCGAGGCCTGGTGGGACGACTGTTGTGTGGGGTGAACGGTTGTCAGGATCTGATTGTAGATGGGGGATGTTCAAAGCCTTGATCTCTGTTCAGGCTGGGGCGTCTGGTCTTGATTTCGATGGCTTCTTTAACTTTTCTTTTTGTGAGGAAGGGCTCTGTAGATAAGATCTTGGTTTCCTGGGGGCTGAAACTGTGGCCTGTGGCTTGTAGATGTTCATGTATGGCAGAAGTAGATCGGTTTTGGTGTTCCTGTAGACGGGTGGTGAGTGGTCTTGCTGTCTCGCCAATGTAGGTATGGGCACAGGCTTGACAACCTACCTGGTACACTACACCACACTGCTTGAGGGGGTCCGTTTTGTTTTTGACATGGGTCAGTTGCTGGCGTATGGAGTTGGTGGGTTTGTGGAACACTTTGCATCCATGTTGTTGAAAGGTCCTGGCTAGACGCTCTGAGACTCCTTTAATGTAAGGGATCCCCACTTTCACACTGTCGCCAATGTAGGCGATGAAAGGAAGGCGGCCTTGCCTCGAACACCGACTTGCCATGCGCATGCCCTCTGCAAGCAGCTTTTCCTCATCTCTCCGCGCATCTCACCCCTACACTCCATCGCCTTCCTCACCGCCTCCCCTGTCATTGCACATGTGTTCCCACACAGTACCACTGCCCACGCGTCAAGTAGCGGTTCTGACAGGCGCTCATCGAGTGAATTTCATCACTGAACTATAGCAGAATGCTAGCTCACGCATACGTTTCCCTATCCATTTGTAATTAGTTATGGTGATGATAGAATAACACAAGTGGCACGTGGGTCGAACTGGCTAATTGCCTCTTTCGTTTTTTGTTTTGTTTTTGTTTTTGTGGGCTTTCCCCCCCTGTTTGCTCTGTTTCTGCAACACTTTTTAGTGTGTAGTTCTCATAACGTTGTTGTGTCTGGCAGTGCATGTACAGACAGTCTCAGTTCAGATGTTACCGTGCAACACGGGCTGTGTTTGAGAGAGAGAGAGAGAGAGAGAGAGAGAGAGAGAGAGAGAGAGAGAGAGAGAGAGAGACAGAGACAGAGAGACAGAGAGACAGACAGAGAGAGAGAGAGAGAACTAGTTCCCTAAATGTTTTGTTGGTTGATGCTTGAAGCTGCTAATGTAAGGTCCTCACGCAACAACTAGACCATCGTCGGAAAAGCATGATAAAGTGTACTCCACCAGACAACAACAGAAGATAGGATAACGTTTACTGTAAAAAAAATTACACGTTACAAAAGCCCACTGTAGGCCTCACAAAAAGAGTACTGATCATATTTTATAAGTGGTCTTTGACTACGTGAAGGAATAAGTTATGGTGAGACAAGAACAATTTTTTTTCCTGCTGCGTATGATCTGAAACAATGAATCGAAAGAAAGAAAGTAATAGAAATTAACTCAACAACCACTGTAAGACGTGTCATGGCTACAATAGTTAACATTATAATGCTGGTTTCCATGATAAATTCCACTGTGCTGACAATAAAACTAATAATTATTGGTTTTTGAAGCTTCAAGTAATTCACGGTAATATTCATCAGAGCATCCACCTCTCCAGATTTCCCTTTCCTTCTACCCCCCCCCCCCCCCCATCCCTTCTCTTCCCGTATCTTAACCGTGTAGGAGATGAAGATGCATCCACAAGCCAAAGATCAAAGCAAAGATCCGTCAGAATAATGATCTCAACACGAAGGTAGCAGTCAACAACCCAGGACCTCGTAACACCCTTGGGTAATGAGTTCAAACCGTGTGATTGGATCATCCACGAGGCGAAACTGTTGGCAGCTGTTACATCTTGACCACAAGTTACGTCGTTGTGGGGAATGAATCCCATTAGACATAAGCCACCCAAGGACACCCCGGCACCATAGTTTGGGATTCGCGTTGCATACTCTGTTGCTTTCATGCTGTCTTCCGGTTCGTGCAGCAGAACCATCAATAGAGGATGTTACAAAGCCTGTCAGAGGCCACTGCCGCGCTGAGACTGTAAGTAGTACAAGCAGCTGCAGTAAATTGCTGCCACAGCGTTGTGACAAGAACCAGGACGGGTTAGCGGGTCATTGCAGAGTGCAAAGACATCCACATGTGAATTCTCGCCACTTGAATTGTGTGTTTTCAAAACGATCAAGGACAGGTGAACGGTTCGATGAGAGAGAGAGAGAGAGAGAGAGAGAGAGAGAGAGAGAGAGAGAGAGAGACAGACAGACAGACAGACAGACAGACAGAGAGAGAGAGAGAGAGAGACAGACAGACAGACAGACAGACAAACAGACAACACACACACACACACACATACACACACACAAGAGAGAGAGAGAGAGAGAGAGAGAGAGAGAGAGAGAGAGAGAGATTCAAAGTCAGATTCAGATTATTTATTCAGTAAGGCCAAAGCCCCATATGAACGAGGGGCGGTTACAATGTTTAATACGTATCATTATGCAAATTAAAGCAGAATTCATAGACAGAGGGGGAGAGAGAGAGAGAAGAGAGAGAGAGAGAGAGAGAGAGAGAGAGAGAGAGAGAGAGAGAGAGAGGAGGAAAGGGGAGGAGGGAGGAGAGGGCTGGAGAGTGGGTGGTGGTGGACACACTGCGGTACACAGAGACACGATCTGGATTCTCCTGGGTCTCTTGTGTCACTGTGGAAGGATCTATTGCAGCCTACCCAGTAGCACCAGCAGGGACAAATCGCTATAGGCCTATGACCTACCGAGCCTACCCATGTGGGTTGTGCTGCTGCTGCACGTGCCGGCACTTGTGTCCCCGTTGGGGTTACGGAGGCTCTTTAAGTACAAACAGTGTTTCGGCCTCTGTGCCAGTAATTGCCTTTTTTTCTGTCATTCGCATTGAAGCTACCTTTTTCGTTTGTTTTCTTTATTGCCGGTTACTGGTATGTGTGTGTGTGTGTGTGTGTGTGTGTGTGTGTTGTGTGTGTGTGTGTGTGTGTGTGTGTGTGTGTGAGTGTGGTGTGTGTGTGTGGTGTGTGTGTGTGTGTGTGTGTGTGTGTGTGTGTGTGTGTGGTGTGGTGTGTGTGTGTGTGTGTGTGTGTGTGTGTGTGTGTGTGCGTGAGTGTGTGTGTGTGTGTGTGTGTGTGTGTGTGTGTGTGCGTGAGTGTGTGTGTGTGTGTGTGTGTGTGTGTGTGTGGTGAGTGTGTGTGTGTGTGTATGTGTGTGTGTGTGTGTGTGTGTGTGTGTGTGTGTGTGTGTGTATGCTTGTGTATGTTAGAGATCGGGGAGGGGGGGGGGGGGGTTGGTATTACTGCATGCATTTTATCATTGTATTCGATTTTCCTCTTCCAACTTTGATTCTATTCTTAACCGTTTTAATCTTCAGAGCTCTGCCTTTTAGAATTACTTTAAAGATATGATGCGTTTCTAACTGCTAAACCATTGCAATTTTTTTTTCATCAATTGTATTTACGAACATGTTTATTACTCACTTTATACAGAATTTCTCTCTGACATAATTTTTCTTTTTAGAGATGATAATTTCTCTTCTTTTTTTCAAGTGGTAAAATGGAAGATAGCCCAAGGACTAACCCTTCAAATTTTCGTGCAAATTAACAAAAAGGATCTAGATTTGAAAAAACAAAAACAAAAAAAACAAAAAACAAAAAAAGGTGGATCATGAAACTGTTACGCAGAAGATGCGGATCTGTGGTGTAGACCTAGGATCCGTTCCACGTTGGCAGTGGTCAGCGTTCTCCCAGGTGATCTTTCAGTTTTTGCTGTCGGTTTGGCTGGAGCGAACCGATCCGACTGGTTTGGAGTTGATCATGATTTGGTTTGATTCTCCATAGAGTCAGAAGGAAATAGGATAATGATGATAATGCTGTGATTTCCATGTTCATGCGTTTGTCTTTTTTTAAATTTCTGCCTACACTCGAGTGCCCGTCTTTGCCATTGGCTGAATTTGGGTTGAAATGAGCCATTAAGATTGGTATGAATATGACTGCGTAATCATCATCAATGATCAAATTCAATTCTTTGGAGATTGAGAAGCAAACAGGATAATTGTAGTGATGCCGTAATTTTGTTGCTGGTGTATTCTTTCTGATTTTGTTGTTGTTGTTGTGGTTGTTGTTGTTGTGGTTGTTGTTGTTGTTGTTAACCAGAAAATCAGCGGCCAGTGGATGACGGCAGATGGTGTGTACATCCCCAAAGAGCAAAACTCAAGTGACATCAGCCAGTTCAGGCCAATATCACTACTGAACGTCGAAGGGAAAATCTTCTTCTCTGTCATGGCAGCAAGGCTGACCAAGTACCTGATGGAAAACAAGTACGTGGATGTGTCAGTCCAGAAAGGTGGCATCCCAGGCGTGGCTGGCTGTGTAGAACACGCCACAATGATCTGGGACGCAATCCAAAGAGCAACAACAGAAAAGAGAGACCTGGACGTAGTGTGGCTTGATCTGGCAAACGCATATGGATCTGTGCCCCATGAGATGATACAGCTGGCTCTTGAGATGTACCATGTGCCAAAGAACATCCGCGACATGCTCAAGAAGTACTTCAATGGCTTCTCAATGCGGTTCTCTACCAAGGAGTACACAACAGACTGGATCAACTTGGAAGTGGGTATTGCAATGGGCTGTGCAATTTCCCCAATACTGTTCGTGCTGGCAATGGAACTCATCTTGAAAGCAGCAACAAACAACGCGAGACAAACAGACCTTGGCGATGGATACAAGATGCCCCCTCTCAAGGCCTTCATGGATGACACTACAGTGATTTCATCCAGAGAAGACGAGACACGTCATGTGCTGGAGAGGCTGGACGACATAGTTGCCTCATCCAGAATGAAGTTCAAGCCAAAGAAATCACGGAGTCTCTCACTGAGGAAAGGAAAAGTGGCCGGATCTGTGGTCTTCAGTGTTGCCAACCAGGCCATTCCAACAGTCACAGAAGAACCAGTCAAGAGCCTTGGAAGATGGTATGATGATACGCTGAAAGACACACAAAGAGCAAAAGAAACCAAGCAGATGGCGGAGGAAGGCTTGGAGACCATTGACCAGTGTGGGCTCCCTGGCAAGTACAAGGTCTGGTGTCTGCAGTTCATACTGATACCAAAGCTCCTGTGGCCTCTGATGATATACGACATCTGCACCAGCATAGTGGAGGCAATGGAAGCCAAAATCAACAAGTTCACAAGGAAATGGCTTGGTGTCCCACCCTGTCTGACTGACATAGCGCTGTACTGTCGCCAAGCAAAGCTGAAACTACCACTGAAATCCATCCTGGAGGAATACAAAGCAGGGAAGTTCAGACTTCAAAGCATGCTGGAGGACTCAGGAGACAAGGTGGTAGAAGCAATCAAGCCCCAGCTGAAGACAGGCAGAAAATGGAAAGTTCAAGAGGCGATGGATTCTGCAAAAGAAAGTCTCAAGATCAGAGAAATAACAGGACACACACAGACCAACAGACAGGGACTGGGGGTGACCAAAACTGAATGGTGGTCAAAGGCCAAAGGAAAAGCCAAAAGAGACATGATGATTCAGGAGATGAGAAAAGAAGAAGACCAAAAAAGACTCCAAAAAGCAGTCCAGCAGAGCCAGCAAGGGCAATGGACAACGTGGGAGAATGCACTCCAAAGAAGTCTCACTTCGAATGACATTTGGCGCATGGCCCCTCTCAGGATCAGCTTCATTCTCAGATCTGCATATGACCTTCTGCCTTCAAATGCAAACCTGGTGAAGTGGGGAAAAACAGACGATCCTGCATGCCCCCTCTGCCATGAAAAACAAACAGTGGAGCATGTCCTAAGCTCATGTAAAGTAGCCCTGGCTCAAGGAAGGTACACATGGAGGCACAACCAAGTGCTCAAAGAGATTGTACAAGTAGTCTGGGCTAGTACCAACACCACAAAAGGGAAAATCAGGACTCCAAAAGCACCCGCAACATTCTTCACGGCAGGAGGCAGCAAATCATGGCCAAGAACAACAGTGCCACTCGAAACATGCAGGCAGAGACTGCTGGACGGGGCAGATGACTGGGAGTGCACTGCAGACCTCCCAGAATGGAAGAGTCACCCAGAGATCATCAGCAAGAGTGGCATGAGACCAGACATAGTAGTCCACTCTCAGTCAACCAAGCAGCTGATCATGATCGAGCTCACGGTGCCATATGAGAACAGAATGGAGGCAGCTCAAACCTACAAGACTGAAAAGTATGCTGATCTGGCAAACAGCCTGAGGAGAGAAGGCTATCAGGTCAAAGTCCTCACTGCAGAAATTGGAGCTAGAGGGTTTGTAGGAACGTCTGCATACAGCCTCATGAAACAGCTCTCAGTTGCAGGGAGGGAAAAAACCAGAGCCCTGAAAGCAATGGCAGAAGCGGCAGAGAAGTGTTCAAGCTGGATCTGGTCAAGGAGGAACAAAAGTGAACTTCATAAGGCTTAATTTCCCTACAAATATCAGGTGTCCCTGTGGCTCAGTGGTTAAAGCGCGAGTCATTAAGTGGAAAATGAGCATGTCCAGAGGGTCATGGGTTCGAATCCCAGCCATGGCTCGTCCCAAGATGGGAAAAAAAGGGGCAGCAGAGGGACATCCGGAGTCATGAACCGTGTGTGGCCCAACCCCCTAGAGTGTCAGGAGATAAGGGCCGAAACACTTGCTTGAAGGGGGCTTCTCTTCTGAGGACTCTCTGCTGCCACGCTCTCCACGAGTTTCTTTCTACTTTCTGATTTTGTTGTTGTTGTTGTTGTTGTTGTTAATGTTTACTGTTGCGATGATATTGCCATAACATTCAAGAACTTGAACCTTTGTAAACGTTTTTTTGTTTATGGTCAATATGTAAATGAACACACAGGTGTAAGCAAGAGGTGAAGTGTGATTGATTTGTGAGAGCGTGTAGGCGGAGAGCTGCGATGTGGGGCCTAGAAACAAAAGCACTCTACCCTCCTACTGGTGACAATTGTTTTGTATGCACATGCTGTTTTATACTCCTAAATGAGACTTTGCACGGGCAGAGAACTGCACTCACTTTTTGCCACCCCTTTCACTTTTGCGGAAAAGAGAGAGAGAGAGAGAGAGAGAGAGAGAGAGAGAGAGAGAGAGAGAGAGAGAAAGAGAGAGAGGGAGAGAGAGAGGGAGAGAGAGAGAGAGGGATGGAGGGAGATAGATAAATAGAGAGAGAGAGAGAGGGAGTGAGAGAGAGACAGAAAGAGAGAGAGACAGAGACACAGAGAGAGACGGGGGGGGGGGGGGGGGGGGGGGGACACATGTACAGTTCATGCTTCATGTAGCTTCCTTAATGAAGCGGTTAAAACGGTCACACACGTCATGGTTAACCTGTTGAGTTCCAGTGGAGCAACAGTGAAAGAAGACTACGGAAGAAAACCAGCTGCCGTGCTGCGACGTGGTTAGCGTAGCGGATTCCCGGCTGGGAGGTTGTGGTTTAGATTTCCGTCAGAGCCATTTGTTGGCTATTTCTGCCCCACTGGGTCGGCACTTACCCAGAGTTGAGTTTGCTACCAGCTCGACTGGGAAGACTGGGACCACACAGTCGAGTCTCATCCATTTAATGGATGTGTCTCTAAAAGTGTTGCTCAAATTTCCTGACCGACACTGCAGGTGTCTGTGTCTCTTGGGCCTGGTTGACGCCGGGATATGTTATGAAAGTAACCGTAGAGTACAGCCTTGTCACGTAGTCTCAGACCAGCAGATCCATAGCATCATCTTCATCATCCTCATCGATCAGCATAAAAACGCTCCAATTCTGTGGCCCTTCATGCCCTGCTGTCATGGTGACCTCCGTTTTGATGTCCTCTCCACGACTATGACCTTGGTTTGATTCTGCCGGGTTCTCTGGCATCGACAAATTCACGGGAACAGTCGTTGGACGGCTTTGGTGGCACTCCCCAGAGGGAGAGTTCACTCATGCCGGGTCCGCGACTTAGCAATTATTGTCGTCAGCAATGAGAATGAGTAGGTGGTGTCCTACGAATGTTGGATCAAAACAGGCACCACTGAACACCACTGGAGTGATTCGACAGCAGTGCGGTGTCTCATCTGGTGGGTTGCCTCTTGACAACACGACACTGACCTCTCCCTGTGGATTGCCGGTGCCGGGGCTGAGGCGTGTCGGGGCGGACTGTGGCTGTGGACATGGAACCGCAGGTGTAACGCCACTGAAGCGGCAAAAGCGATGGGACAGCAACACACACACACACACACACACACACACACACACACACACACACACACACTCTCTCACAACACACACACACACACACACACACACACACACACACACACACACACACACACACACACACAACCCGGGAGAAGAGGACAATAATCATAAATCGTTAAATAACTTGCAAAATTACACCCCATCCGACAACATAGGGCCTGTTAAAGGCGTATAAAACCCACACAGGAAAAAGTTACGTCTTGTTGAAACACCCAGTAAGAATCGAGTGACAAAAGCAGTTAATGACATGGTGCTTAAACGACCGACATTCCTAAGGCGGATAATAATATGCTATCCTAAGAGCACTCAGCGGTTAGAACAATAAAGATAGGATCGTGAAGCTCAAGTGGAAATACCACTTATAGCATCAGTTTGCGCGTAAATTCATACAATTGAAGCTCAAATCATTATGCCACTTACCACATCAGTTTGCCCTTAAATCCACATAATCGAAGCTCAAATCAATATGCCACTACACATCAGTTTGCACTCATGCCGTCATAGGAAAAAAGAAAGATATGCCACCAACACCAACAGCGGAAAGATAATCAAAATTCCACAACTGACCTCCACCGATTGCAAGATTGTTTACGGTATCAACGTATTGTGAAATGCAGCATATGCATGCACGCGCACGCGAACACACGCAAGCACACACACAAGCACACACACACACACACACACACACACACACACACACACACACACACACACACACACATACACACACACATCACACACACATTACACACATGTACATAACACATGTACACATATGCATATACATAAAACACATTATATCAACGTGAAAGAGAGAGAGAGAGAGAGAGAGAGAGAGAGAGAGAGAGAGAGACAGACAGACAGACAGACAGACAGACAGACAGAGACAGAGAGAGAGGGGGGAGGGGAAATTCCAGTCTTTGAGTAATATTCTTTCTGCCCCCTTAATCTTCAAGGCGAACAAGTGAGGCAGCAGACGGACTGAAGGAAGGAACAAACAAAGACAGAAGGAATGAGGAACGCAAGGCACTGAGACTGGAGTAAAGGAAGAAGAAGAAGAAAACAACAAACAACAACAAAAAAAACATCAGGGGGAGAGAGGGAAGGCAAAGGGGGTGAATGAAGGAAGAACCACTCAGAAAAGACAGCAATATATTTGGTGGAAAGGAAGGTTGGAAACAAGGGGATGAATAACTGAAGGAAGGAGAGAAGAAACAAACGGAGACAGAGAGACAGAAGAAAGGAAGGATTAAGGAATACAACAAAGGCACAAGAAGTGAAGGAAGGAACAACGTCAGGATAGAAAGAGGGATGCGACAAAGGCAAAAAAGGAGTGAAAAAAAAACAAAACAAACAAAGAGCAGAAGGAAGGAAGAAAAAAGGAGGAGAAAACTGGCAGGAAGAGCAAGTTAGAAGTAAAACAAAGGAAGAAGGAA
>CM065736.1:9015731-9018231 GCA_033310375.1 Conus canariensis | reverse complement strand
AGCAAGACAAATATAAAAGGAAACTCAAAATCTATAGGCAAAGATACAGAATAAGCACCAGCGGATGAAAAAAACAAGTTTTTGGATCAAATTTGTTTGGATCAAAAATGAATTCCATCGAGACTGTCACAAACGGTATTCCTACACATCTCCTTGCCATTGTCAGTTATATTCTTCTGACAGTGACACCATCTCAAGCGCCTCTCTCTCTCTCTCTCTCTCTCTCTCTCTCTCTCTCTCTCTCTCTCTCTCTCTCTCTCTCTCTCTCTCTCTCTCTCTCTCTCTCTTTTACCTAGCCTGATGACACCAGAGTTTAGAGTTGTTCTGATGTAAGAGTTTGAGATGGTGTCACTGTCAGAAGAATATAACTGACAATGGCAAGGAGAGATGTAGGAATACCGTTTGTGACAGTCTCGATGGAATTCATGTTTGATCCAAACAAATTGATGTTATTTCTAGATGCCAAAGGCATGAGGAATATTTCTGACCGATCTTGAACTGCTCTTTTCGGGAGTCTTTTCCAGAATGTCAGAAATGAAGAGAAACGCCCTGCGATTGGACGATTGTCTTTGCAAAAAATCTTCTGACGGTCTGACTGTAACATGAAATGATTTATTTCCATTTATTTTCTACATCTCACCTAAATAGTAAAAGGAAACGCATTCCAGATTTAAAGTGATTCCACAATTGGGCAAAATGTCTTTGATGATGCTTAAAGGATTTTAAAATAGAAAAAAAGAAGAAAAAAAAAACCAAACAAACAAACAAACAAAAACAAAAACAGAACAAGAATCTACAACGTTTCCGTCATAGACCGTCCTCAGGACTTGTGCCGTATGGCAGAATATGTAGATGGTGTGAAGCAGCAAAAAAAAAAAAAAAAAAAAAAAAAAAAAAAAAGAAAGAAAGAAAGAAAGAAAAAAAAATTAAAAAAGGAAAATAACAGAGAAAAAAAAAACGAAAGGAAAAACAAGATGCAAAGCATATAAACGTACTCCCAGTTTATCCTGAATACGCGTGAGATATTCCATAAAGAGGAAAAACCGTCTTGGGCTGGTGTAACCGTTAGTAATGGCTATTCTGGTAAACATCGGCCATCGTCTGTGACCTATAATGAACATACTTACAAATTTTCAGAAAGATCGGCCGAGTACTTTCTGAGATTTTCCATAAAGAAGAAAACCATTATGGGCCGTTAGTAACGGCTATGACGGTAAACTTAAACATCGGGCATCATCCGTGACCCATGATGAATATACCTACAAATTTTCAGAAAGATCGGCCAAGTACTTTCTGAGATATTCCATGAAGAAGAAAAACAGTTAGGGACCGTTATAGCAGTTAGTAACGGCTATAACGGTAAACTAAAACATCGGGCATCATCCATGACCCATAATGAACACACCTACAAATTTTCAGAAATATCGGCCCCGTACTTTCTGAGATATTCCATAAAGAAGAAAAACCGTTATGGCCGTTATAGCCGTTAGTAACGTAAATAACGGTAAACTAAAACATCGGGCATCATCCGTAACCCATCGTGAACATACCTGCTAAATTTCACAAAGATCGGCCAAGTACTTTCTGAGATATTCCGTTATGGGCCGTTATAGCCGTTAGTAACATTAGTAACGGCCGTTAGTAACGGCTATAACGGTAAATTAAAACGTCAGACATCATCCGTCGCCCATAATGAACATACCTACAAATTTTCAGAAAGATCGGCCAAGTACTTTCTGAGATATTCCATAAAGAAGAAAAACCGTTATGGGCAGTTATAGCCGTTAGTAACGGCTATAACGGTAAACTAAAACATCGGGAATCATCCGTGACCCATACTGAACATACCTACATATTTTCAGAAATATCGACAAAGTGCTTTCTGAGATATTCCATAAAGAAGAAAAACTGTTATGGGCCGTTATAGCCGTTAGAAAAAGCTATAACGGTAAACTAAAACATCGGGCATCATCCGTAACCCATAGTCAAAAAATCTGCTACATTTCACAAAGATCGGCTTAGTACTTTCTGAGATATTCCATGAAGAAGAAAAACCGTTACAGGCTGTTACAGCCGTTAGTAACGGCTATAACGGTAAACTAAAACATCGGGCATCATCCGTGATCCATAATGAGCACACCTACTAATTTTCACAAAGATCGGCCAAGTACTTTCTGAGATATTCCATGAAGAAGAAAAACCGTTACAGGCCGTTACAGCCGGTAGTAACAGCTAGAACGGTAAACTAAGCCATCGGGCATTATTCGTGACCCATAATGAACATACCTACAAATTTTCAGAAAGATCGGCCAAGTACTTTCTGAGATATTCCATGAAGAAGAAAAACCGTTACAGGCCGTTACAGCCGTTAGTAACGGCTATAACGGTGTACTAAAACATCGGGCATCATCCGTGACCCATAATGAACATACCTACAAATTTTCACAAAGATCGGCTCAGTAGTTTTGTCTGGAGCGAGTGGAACACATTTTGACCACGG
>CM065736.1:8993231-8998231 GCA_033310375.1 Conus canariensis | reverse complement strand
TGTTTCCCTCTCTGCCGTAAAGACGTCAACTGGGGTCTTCCTCTGCAACTAACGTGAAACAAGGTGGAACGCAGACAGTCAACAAAGGGGAGAAATCCAAGGAAGGACAACTGCATCCCAATGACCTGTGCTTTGTGTTGAAATCCTTTGAGCCGTCCCAAAAACTTGGGGGAAAAAATGTTCACAGAGCATCCGAAACTTGCAGAGTACAGCTGATGATTTAGAAAATGTCAGCAGCACAACCACATCGCAAGGTCTGATATGCTCATTGAAAAGACGACGAAAGAAACTGGGAGCAGCACTGAAAGTTGAAAGGGCACTTGGGTGAGCGCTCACATTCTTCAAAGTCGAACAGTTCTCGTGCGTTCACTCAGCGTAACAATCCGATTCCGTCTGGCAGGCTCTGAACCATCCCTGAATCTGTCCTGACCCGAAACCACCATCCGGCAGGCTCTGAACCATCCCTGAATCTGCCCTGATCCGAAACCACCATCCATCCGGCAGGCTCTGAACCATCCCTGAATCTGCCTTGACCCGAAACCACCATCCATCTGGCAAGCTCTGAACCATCCCTGAATCTGCCCTGATCCGAAACCACCATCCATCCGGCAGGGTCTGAACCATCCCTGAATCTGCCCTGACCCGAATCCACCATCCATCTGGCAGGCTCTGAACCATCCCTGAATCTGCTCTGACCCGAATTCACCATCCGGCAGACTCTGAACCATCCCTGAATCTGCTCTGACCCGAATCCACCATCCGGCAGGCTCTGAACCATCTCTGAATCTGTCCTGACCCGACACCACCATCCGGCAGGCTCTGAACCATCCCTGAATCTGCTCTGACCCGACACCATCATCCGGCAGGCTCTGAACCATCCCTGAATCTGCTGACCCGAATCCATCATCTGGCAGGCTCTGAACCATCCCTGAATCTGCCCTGACCCGAAACCACCATCCGGCAGGCTCTGAACCATCCCTGAATCTGCCCTGACCCGAATCCACCATCCGGCAGGCTCTGAACCATCCCTGAATCTGCCCTGATCCGAAACCACCATCTGGCAAGCTCTGAACCATCCCTGAATCTGCCCTGACCCGAATCCACCATCCGGCAGGCTCTGAACCATCCCTGAATCTGCTGACCCGAATCCACCATCTGGCAGGCTCTGAACCATCTCTGAATCTGCCCTGACCCGAATCCACCATCCGGCAGGCTCTGAACCATCCCTGAATCTGCCCTGACCCGAATCTACCATCCGGCAGGCTCTGAACCATCCCTGAATCTGCCCTGACCCGAAACCACCATCTGGCAGGCTCTGAACCATCCCTGAATCTGCTGACCCGAATCCACCATCCGGCAGGCTCTGAACCATCCCTGAATCTGCTGACCCGAAACCACCATCTGGCAGGCTCTGAACCATCCCTGAATCTGCTGACCCGAAACCACCATCTGGCAGGCTCTGAACCATCCCTGAATCTGTCCTGACCCGACTCCACACCACAATGCCACAGGTCTGTCCCGGGGCCACGTTCCATTCTTCCTCCTAACTTGCAATAAAATCGGTTCAGTAGTTGTTACGTGATCATGCCAACTGACGGACAAACAAACAAAGCTACAGATGAGGGCGACAACGTGACTCCCCATTGCGGAGATGACGGTATACTACAACACTCTAAAGCATTGACTTGCACAAAGAGGGAAGGATGTGAACAGACACATTTTCTTTAAAATTATAACGGTTCGTTCAGGATGTTTTCCCATCTCATGGATTAAAATCTATTTACTTTTTTTTTCATATCCTCTGCCTGCTAACCACAGTAAAGTGTCTCGCAAGTTTTTTTTTTCAACATTTGAATTTCAAAGCATGTTTCGGCCTAACTTTTACAAACAGTCCTTACCTCCCCTTCTCATTCTTCTTCCACGTCTCTTCCTCTATACTTCTAACTCATTTCTTTTGGAATGCTGTAAGTCAGTCTCTCTCTCTCTCTCTCTCTCTCTCTCTCTCTCTCTCTCTCTCTCTCTCTCTCTCTCTTATTGCCCTGTGCTGTTCATTTTTTTTTCTTAATTTAGTTTTAGAATACATATGCATGTTGAAATTAAGCTACAACACCATGAAATGATCCCTATTTTCACTTAATAGTCGGGTGCTTGTGTGTATGTTCTCAAGAGAACCTTTCGGAGCAAGTGTTGCTGCGGGGAGCTGTTTTTAACCCAGGTGTGTGCACATCTGTTCAGCAGGTAGGACGGACCAGTGGGAAGTGTGCTGACCACTTTGATGTCTGGAATAGTTTTGCAAGCTGCGGTCATTTATGCCGTCTCTTTCGTTAAGAAACGTGGTGAGTGTACATGATTTTTTTACATTTCATATTTGTTATGGCTTCTTCCTCTCTCCCCATTGAATTAAGCACCCCCAATGCAAACGTCTCCCATAGCAAACGTCCCGCACATTCACACATGTACACACACACACACACACACACACACACACACACACACACACACACACACATACACACACACACACACACACCACGCACGCACACACATACACGCACACGCACACGTACACATACATACACGTGCATGCACGTGTGCACAAACACACAAAAATTTCCACATAGAAACATTACGGATATTTTTTCTTACCTCTTCACCCTTTCCCCGAATACCTATCATACGGTATACTTTCTCTCATGAGGCTTTGCCCATCCTGAAAGCACCCAGTCCTGAAGCCACACAATCCTGAAACCACACAATCCTGAAGCCACCCAGTCCTCAAACCACCCAATCCTCAAACCACCCAACCCTGAAACCACCCACCTACAGACGAGGCAAGGACAGAAAATGAAATTATCCTGGTAAAGTAGGCCAAACACGTGACACACTCTGAAATGGACGGAGCGCCTTTTGGAAGCTATTGCCGGCTGTTCTCTCTCCACGCTTATTGCTTCACCCTGCTTTGATTTTGTTGTATTATTTTAAATCTTTGTATACCCCCTACCCCCATCCACCCATAGTTCCAGCTGTGCATTCTTCTCCTGCTATATCTCTTTTTGCAATCATTGGAATGACTTTTTTTTATTGTAAAGGTCTAATGGCCATATATGATTATGTTTCAATAACCTTTCAGTGGAAGGAATAGAATGTCGCTGACATCAGCATCTTCGTCTAGTTCTCTGAAGTTGACCGTTTCTTTTTTGGCGTTGATTTTGCGTATATCAATGTTTCTAATCCCACCAGCAAGGCAGGCCCATTCCGTCTTCGGGAATGATGTCCGAACACTTCCTGCTCTTAAAGAAATCTTTGCCAAGTCATTGTCATAAGGATTCTCCTGTTGGTTAAGTGGAACGGTTGCCACAAATATGACCTCTAGCTCTCCATACCAACTCCAACCCCCCTCCCCACCCCACCCCACCCCATGCCCGAGGGATTTCATTCATCCAAGACATTTGTTTCAACTATTTACTGTTGTAAGATTGTACTGACCCTGCAAACAACCCTCTGAACATTGAGAAACAACTACACCATAGTTTTTGAGAGAGAGAGAGAGAGAGAGAGAGAGAGAGAGAGAGAGAGAGAGAGAAGAGTGTGTGTGTATGTGCGTGTGTGCGCGCGCGCGCGCGCGTGTGTGTGTGTGTGTGTGTGTGTGCGCGTGCATGCGTGCGTGCGTGCGTGCGTGCGTGTGTGTGTGTGTGTGTGTGTGTGTGTGTGTGTGTGTGTGTGTGTGTGTGTGTGTGTGTGTGAATATGCAAGTGTGTATCTACAGTTGCATTACTATTTTCTGAGGACACGAGTTTCAAATGAAACTACAGGTTTGATCACTCATCTGTTTTAGTTGACCCTATCCATTGAAGATTTCAATTCTTCTTTCATTTATATACGTGAACTCAGTACGAACTTCAGAACTAACTTCTGTCGTTCTTCTCTCATTTGTCTTTACCATTATTGGAGTTTGCTCTCTGCAAGGCCTTGATGTGCCCGTGTGTTCATTCATCCCATTTCCGGTGGTTTCACAAGACAATGAGAGCTGTCGAATTGTGTCATGTTGCTCTGGATTGTGTTATGCTAGCACAGACTCGTTTTTCAGTATGTCGTTATTGTATAGAAGCATTAGACAATACACTTCTTCACTCACTCACACACACACACACACACACACACACACACACACACACACACACACGCACGCACGCACACACACACACACGCACGCACGCACCACACACACACACAACACACACACACACACACACACACACACACACGCACACACATCTTTGCTGCACACACACACACACACACACACACAACACACACACACACACACACACACACACACAACACACACACACACACACACACACACACACACACACACACACCACACACAATAGACATATACGTATGGATGCACGCGCGCGCGCGAACACACACACACACACACACACACACACACACACACACACACACACACACACACACACACACACACAGAGCAACGAACTCATATGCATTTAACCGATGACTAAAATACAATGATTTTCATGTAGATGCGAGTAGAAAACCCCAAGGCGGCAGAACATCAAAGCACCCCGGCAAATGTCAGCACTCGCAATGAATGAACTGTGTGGCACTGAAGCAACAACAACAGCAACACCAAACTCAGAGCATTGAAACAATTCTCCATGAAATACACCCATAACAGCCTCGTGGGAAGCTATGACGAATGAGATTTGAAAATAAACAACAGTTCTTCTCTGTCCCCCATTTTTCCCGCCCCCCCCTCCCCCCTCCCCCCTCCAGCTCCCCCCCCCCCCCGCCTCCCGAAAAAAAAAGTCAGAAAAGAAAAAGAAAATGGAATAGCGGTGGGATGTCAGGGGAAGATTGTAGCTTTTCTTTATGGAGGGGGTGGAGGGGGTGGGGTGGGGTGGGGGCTGGGGTTGAGGCGAAATGTGCTTAATGGAATTCATGAAAGCAAATCCACCGAGGAAAATGAAGCC
>CM065736.1:8965731-8980731 GCA_033310375.1 Conus canariensis | reverse complement strand
ATCAAAACATCAGAACTTCAAAATAGGTCTAACAAATCAGTTTAATTTTTCAACTGGCAAATCTCAGCTACGCCTCCATTTTGACAGGTTGATAGTGACCCAGCACGAGACGGTAGAACCTTCACCACCTTCTCCCTTCCCCCTCACTCCTCCCCCACCACCATGACCTAGATTCCGTGCAGACCTGTGAGCGTGATCTCGTGTTCATCATCAGGGTTCTTCTAGTTCCAGGCACGCCATTCTCTCTCCTCACGCCATTCTCTCTCCTCACGCCATTCTCTCTCCTCACGCCATTCTCTCCTCACGCCATTCTCTCTCCTCACGCCATTCTCTCTCCTCACGAATCATCTTTCTAACAGACTTTCATTCGCAAATCATCCCTTCCCCATCCTCCCCTGTTGCTCATAGTCCCCCTCCCCTCCCCCCTATCATCTTGTCTCTCCGTGTTCTTTCACCGTTCCATCCGTAGCTTCCGTCTGTGATTGCTGCATTTCTTTCACTCTTTTTCTTTGTGGCTCCATCCCCACCCGCCCACCCGGAATTTCTTCTTTCTTTCTGTGTTTCTTTCTCTACCCAGTCTTTTACTTCCCCAGCCCCCCCCCCCCCCCTCCCCTTGATTTTTTTTTTTTTTTTTGTGTATGCTTCTTCTTCTTTCTCTTTATAAACTTTGCTTTTTTACTGGTCCCGCCTCTCCCCTGTATTTTTTTGTATTTATCTTTTTTTCCCCTTTTACCTGCTTTCTGATTTAAGGACGGGAGTTAGTTCTTTTCATTTTTTCCTTCTTTTCTTTGTCTAACAACATCCTCCCCCCCCCCCTCCCCGTGTTCAATTTTTTCCCTCTTTCTTTCTTTTTTTTTTCACGTTTTGTCCACCTTCTGATTCAAAGACTGAAGTTGGTTTTTTTTTTTGCTTTTCTTTCGATTTTTTTTAATGTTTCCTTTCATGTTTTCTTTCTTTCTTCCTTTCTTTCTTTTCCGTTCACTTTTCTAGTAAACCTTGGTGCTTGTGCGCAATTTAACACGCGAATGCTGAAACAACACCCACGTACGTAAAACCAGGCATGATATTCCACGGCCCCATTCCTTCTCCCCTCTAATCCCCCCTCTGCCCACGCCCCCTCCCCCCTCCCTCAAAGGAAAAAAAAATCACAGTTCTTACAAAATTTCATATCAACTTTGTTCATGTCCACAACTGACGAATCAGCTATGCTGACTTCAGCCAGAAAGATTTACGTGGTAGCTGAACTATTGTGGGTGGTGACTTTGTAACAAGTGTTTTGTTTTTCTTTTTTTTTCTTTTTTTTTTTTAGTGAACATTGTGTAGAGGGTTACTTTTTCCGTTTATTTGATTTGTGAATCATCACAGTGGATTTAATTAAAAAATTTTTTTTTTTTGCAGTTTTGCGTTCATTTACCTCTCGATAAGGGGGCGTAGTTCTAAATCTGAATCCAAAGTCTGGAGTCTTTCTTAAGAGTTTGGCGCCACAAATCCTAGGAACTAATCTACTGGACATATCCACTGATTCAAATTGATAAGTAAACACACACACTCAGCCCCGCCCCCCTTCCCACCCTCCCGACCCCCCTGAAGCTATTAACAAACAAAGGGTGTGTGCACTTTTATATTAACAGGGAAAGAAGATAATGAACCAAGCCGTTTACGCGGTTGCCAATCCTTTCTCTAAAAGCACGATATAAAATGAGGTTTTAACTTCGTTTAGCTTCCTGATTCTAGTCTAGTATGTACGCACTTCATTCGCACAGCATGAACTCTGTCCAGCGATTTACCCGTTCAATGGGAATCAGAACTGAGAGCAACGATCGCAGATTTCGTTTTCAAAGCCTGATGAATGTCCATTTTTATTGCCCCTTCGTTTTAGTTTGAATGTCATCAAGAAGGCGTCACTGCGAGCGAAGAGCTCCTTATGCGCTACTCCACATCTGCGTCGCCATGACACTGCGGTGGGCAAGGGGTATAGCTAGATTAAGTAGTGAGGGGATAAAAAAGGGGGGTCTCACGGATGGGACTTCGCAGACGCCTGAAACACGCCGCAACCCAGCGCATTTGCTGGTCAGGCTTGGAACAACTGCAAACTAACATGTTATGGCCCGCGCCACCAGTATGGTTGTGTGTGTGTGTGTGTGTGTGTGTGTGTGTGTGTGTGTGTGTGTGTGTGTGTGTGTGTGCGCGCGCGCGCGCACGCTGTCGCATGTCAGCATACAAGCGCTAGGCGACAGGATCTTGTGTTGATTTCTTTTTGTCTGTCTGTCTGTCTGTCTGTATGTCTGTCTGTCTGCAAGAAAAGTGGGCAACAGGGGTATATAAACGTGTTCGCTCCAAAAATCCATAAGTGATGTATTAGTTGAAGACTGCAATCACGACTGTTTTCATTCCATGATAATTAGATAAACACTGTAATCACGATTCTTTTCATACGATAATAATAGATATGCGCTGATACTGAATTTTAGATGTCATTATACCATAGGTTATTTCCATGTCAAAATACACAATATATTTAACAAAGAGATGATTGTGGATACGCGGGTGGCTGATCAAGCCGATGCGTGCACGGAATGTGCAGTGACAGCATGGACAGGGAATTTATGAGACCTCCTCCTGCTTGCTGGCGCGGTCTTCCATGCCTATGTCTCTTTTTTTTGGCGTGGCAGCTGTCTTTCTTCACATACACTGGCGCCTTTGTGGATAGAATAGTGCCATCCACCTCGATCCATAGCAGTTGGTTCCCATGTGTCAGGTTGATGTTAAACGCTTTCATACATGTTTCGACAATGTTTTTGAGGCGTTTTCTCTGACCTCCATGGGAACGCTTTCCTTGTTGCAGCTCACCGTAGAAGAGTCTCTTGGGTAGCCGGTGGTCTGCCATGCGGGCTACATGACCTGCCCATCGAAGCTGAGACAGCATCAGGATGGTGTGGATACTCGGTGGGCCTGCTTGGTCGAGCACCTCTGTGTCTGGGATTTTGTCCTGCCATTCTATTGTTTACCAGTCTTCTCAGGCAGGTTGTGTGGAAGTGATTCAGCTTCTGGGCGTGCCCTTCTGACAGCGCTGAAAGACTTCTCAGAGGGCAGCCAGGGTGAAAAAAGAAACAACAACCCACCAACCAAACTAACAAACGGGAAAAACCCTAACAATGAAGTCTTGACACCAGGTACATAGAATCGTACACGGCTCTAAACTGGACAGTTCCTGTTTTCAGTGAGATGTAGTGATTATGACTACCTTCAGCCGAACAAAACAGATAGTATGAGTGATTACGTTTTCTTTTCACGTGGGTATAGTTAAAATCACTTGAAAAGAGTCAGTTTCAAAATTATTGTTTGTCACATGAAAATAATAATTGTGACTTGATTACGGTCCTGAAAGTACCTGAAGAGGTTGGGAAAAAAAATCAAAAATCAAATATTCCACCCAGCCAGTGTGTCTGGCTGGCTGTTCCGTTGCCTAAATGAAGTATATGTCAATGAGATATACATCTTATTTACACTAAAAGAAATTATTTTGTAAAGAAATTGATAATGAAATAGCAGGGAACAGTAATACAAAAAACAGTTAAACAATGGGGTACTTTTCTCCCATAAGCGTAAATCTTATCAATGAGAGTAACTCTTATCATCACAGATCGGCAATAATAAGTTACCTCACTGTGTTAGCTTTTCTTAGGGACAAAAATTACCCCATGTTTACTGTTTATTGGTAAAGGATTTGCATAATGACGCGAAAATGGACTCAAACTTTTTCTTTTTTTTAAACAATGTCTTTCATCCATTCCACCTGTGTCCACTGGCGTTTGTATCTTCTTCATCGCACAGAGCGCGTCCGCCGTATATGCATGTGTGTACCTGCAAACGGATAGTCAACTGTACCTTTCTGGCTTTGTCTTTGATTTCTAGAGAGAGCAATGTCCTCTTGCACCCTCATCCACTGACCTTCATTCCATACTTCTGTCCTTCTCAGTAACATGAAGCGTCATTCACCAATGGGGGATACGTATGAATCAACACGTTTAAGGCGTGGGAACGGGTGGAGGCAAGGGCCTTAACATATAAACAGATAGTGTCTAATGTCCAACATCATCGGGCTTCCGTCCTACATAAATCCGCAATGTCCACCTCACTGGGTGTCCCTTTCATCATCACAGATCGCGTCAACTGTCCACCTCACTGGGTGTCCCTCTTCATCATCACAGATCGCGTCAACTGTCCACCTCACTGGGTGTCCCTCTTCATCATCACAGATCCGTCAACTGTCCACCTCACTGGGTGTCCCTCTTCATCATCACAGATCGCGTCAACTGTCCACCTCACTGGGTGTCCCTCTTCATCTCACAGATCGCGTCAACTGTCCACCTCACTGGGTGTCCCTCTTCATCATCACAGATCACGTCAACTGTCCACCTCACTGGGTGTCCCTCTTCATCATCACAGATCACGTCAACTGTCCACCTCACTGGGTGTCCCTCTTCATCATCACAGATCACGTCAACTGTCCACCTCACTGGGTGTCCCTCTTCATCATCACAGATCCGTCAACTGTCCACCTCACTGGCTGTCCCTCTTCATCATCACAGATCACGTCAACTGTCCACCTCACTGGGCTGTCCCTCTTCATCATCACAGATCGCGTCAACTGTCCACCTCACTGGCTGTCCCTCTTCATCATCACAGATCGCGTCAACTGTCCACCTCACTGGCTGTCCCTTTTCATCATCACAGATCGCGTCAACTGTCCACCTCACTGGGTGTCCCTCTTCATCATCACAGATCGCGTCAACTGTCCACCTCACTGGGTGTCCCTCTTCATCATCACAGATCACGTCAACTGTCCACCTCACTGGCTGTCCCTCTTCATCATCACAGATCACGTCAACTGTCCACCAAATCACACACCTCCCCGCCTCCTCTCCTCCCGCTCGACCCTAACACCTCACCCTCGTTTCATTGTCCGCCTTAAAGGAGAGAGAAATCTATCGCTTTGTGGAGATGATTAGCCACACAAAAGGTGATGGCCGACCTAGCTTCCCACCAATGACAATGAAGTTTACAGAATTCGACGAATCACGTAGCTCCACATCCAGGATAAGATCCATAAATGAAAGGTCTACAAAATGAGAAATGATATCTATGAATGATAGAGACAGAGATGAAAGACAAACACGAAACCGAACGACCTGGTTTCTGATAAGCTTTTCTTCTGTTAAAATTTCAGCTTTAAGTTCTATAGTTAAGTTTCAAAATGGAGTGACCGAGGGTTGAAAATGAAACAAAATTTGGAAAGAAGGGGGTTAGTTACCGCCAAGGACATAGACAAACAAAGCACAGGACTTGACATGACACAAGTCCTGTGCTTTGTTTGTCTATGTCCTTGGCGGTAACTAACCCCCTTCTTTCCAAATTTTGCTTTAAGTTCTGTCGTAAAGGGAAAATCATTTTCATTAATAAGGGTTTAGAGGTCCAAAAGGAAATTCTTTTCTGAATATACCCAGCCGTTACACCCCCCCTCCCCCCCCAACCACCGTCATCTCCCCGAAGCCTAATCTAGTCCTTTGATTGGTTTAAGCGAGCCGTTGGATCTTACGTTATTACTCTCTTCCCATTTTTCACCTTTATCGGAGTTCCGGCTGCTCGCGGTGAGTAATTACTTCTTTCCCCACTTTGATATCTCTCTCTCTCTCTCTCTCTCTCTCTCTCTCTCTCTCTCTCTCTCTCTCTCTCTCTCTTCACTATAGGCGTGTTTTATTCTTTCTCTCTTTGCTTTTATGTTTTCCTTTTCCTCAGTTTTTCTTCGTCTGCACTTTCTTCCTCTGTCTGTCTTTCTTTCTATTTATTTTTCTGTCTGTCTTTCTTTCTATTTATTTTTCTTTCTGTCTTTCTTTCTTTCTGTCTTCCTGTCTTTGTCTTCATCTTTGGAGTGACTGTTGACGAGGAACCGCAGGTCAGTGACTTTCCGACCAAGTTCTTTGCTTACCTGTCTCTTTATCAAACGTTCTTAGCTTTAGCTCGCTATATACTCTTCGCCACTGTTCAAAGGCACGTGTAGCTGCTGGCCCCGTACCATTGGAAATAAGATACTATCTCTCTCTCTCTCTCTCTCTCTCTCTCTCTCTCTCTCTCTCTCTCTCTCTCTCTCTCCCTCCTTTCATGTGCTTCTTCAGGTACCCAGTGCTTCACACAGATCAAGTATATTTTCATGCAGTAAACAGAAGTCTAAGGTCAGTTCTTTAGTTGGTAAATTACGGCGGACAATCACAACCACTTTGGTTTTCCTTGGAAATGTTTGGCTTGATTTGTATTGTATTTCCTTGTATTCTAAACGTCACTGAATAATGTATTACCTTTTTACACATATCTTTTGGGGGCATGAATATTACAATACTTTTCTGTTCTGTTTGCGGTAACAAATGTGTTTAACTCCACCCCGTGCCTTCCCACCGTCTGCCTCCTTCTCTTTGTACCTTGTATTGTGGCTCTAAGCCGATGTACATTTAAAGCTTTTCGAGTTCTGAGTTCTCTCTCTCTCTCTCTCTCTCTCTCTCTCTCTCTCTCTCGCTCGCTCGCTCTCTGTCTGTCTGTCTGTCTGTCTGTCTGTCTCTGTCTCCCTCTGTCTCTCTGTCTCTCTCTGTCTGTGTGTCTCTCTCTCTATCTATCTTTCTCTGTCTCTCTCTGTCTCTGTCTGTCTGTCTGTCTCTGACTCTCTCTCTCCCTCTCTCTCTCTCTCTCTCTCTCTCTCTCTCTCTCTGTCTCTGTCCTAATAGATTCCCCTTGTACATGTATTCAGCGGTTAAATGCATCCGTTATTGGCTGAGTTGACTGTACATGCAGGAGCACAGATTACCACGCAAAGCTTATAACATGTTATATGATCTCGATGCTAGATGGAAAAACAACTGGGTAAGTAAGGTACGTATTTGTCTCTTTGAATAAGGTTTTGGTTTTGCACGGTGAAATCAAGGTGTTGGCAATGGTAAGCAATTCATACGTTGGTTTCGTCAACGATTGATTGACTGCTCTTGGCAAAGATGGTCAGATCATGTGCAGCATAGTGAAAGGTTTGATTTCTATAGGCATGTTCGCAATTGAAACCTTATTTAACTTTAGAAATGGACAGACACTTAAAATATGTCATGACCAAATTCAGATTTGGGATATCAGAATTGGCAGTTCATAAGTTTAGATGCAAAGCCACTGTTGATGACAATGATCTGCTGTGTCCACTTTCTAAAGAATATCAGGAAAATGAAATCCATTTTGTTCTTTGCTGTCCAGCCTTAAGGAGTATTAGAACTGAATTCGTTCAGCCAAGATTTTGTAGACAACCTTCCCTGTTTAAATTGACTATATTGATGTCATCAACTTCTACAGACGTTGTTTAAAAGTTGTCCTTGTTTCTAGACAAGGCATCTAAATTTAGAGAAATAGCTACCTCTTGAAGTCCTAAATTAATTGTTTGATTTGTTATACAGTCATGTGTATTTGTTTCATATGATGTATTGTGTTCACCCACCCCTTCATGATGGGCCAAGGCCTATGTTAATAAAACATCCGAATCCGAATCCGAATCTCCCTCTCTGTCGGGCCAGGAGCGAGAGGGCAGTAGACAGCTGAGCAGAGCAGCTGTCAGATCTGCTGATGGGGTGTGGACACTTCATGGCATTAAGAGCCCACGGGACTTTTTCAGGATTTCACCAGTTTACAGACACAGTTTTGTCCCAATTCAGATAATCGCAATGAACGCATTTAAGACTGATGATTACATTTTGGCGTAAAAGATTTTGAATTAGCCCCCTAACCTTAAAACCCAAAACGACAACAGCGAGAACAACAACAACAAAGCAAACTGACTCCCCTTCCTTAAGAAAAGACAAAAAAATAATAACATGAGAATGACAGGGGTTTGTGTATTACTTAAAGAGAAAGTTAGCTATTTTTTCAAACACCAATCTTAGTCACACATGCACGCGGCAAACTATCTCCGTAATCGGTGAATACATTCATCAGTAATCAACATCCATATGACAAAATAAATCCGAGTTTTCTTTTTGTTTCGTTTTTCATTGTTGAAGAAAATATTTTTCTTCGCTTTTGTTTTTGTTTGTTGGGTTTTGCTTTTGTTTTACCACCACGATGTCATGTTTGCATCTTTTGATGAGCTTCTTTTTCTCGATGCTTCAAGTAGATAAATAGAAATAAAAACAGATTAACATTGCCTTGCTCTGCCTTGAGACTGAATGAATCATACATGATCACAAAAAGATAAATAGAAATAAAAACAGATTAACATTGCCTTGCTCTGCCTTGAGACTGAATGAATCATACATGATCACAAAAAGATAAATAGAAATAAAAACAGATTAACATTGCCTTGCCCTGCCTTGAGACTGAATGAATCATACATGATCACATAAAGATAAATAGAAATAAAAACACATTAACATTGCCTTGCCCTGCCTTGAGACTGAATGAATCATACATGATCACAAAAAGATAAATAGAAATGAAACAAGAGTAACATTGCCTTGTCCTGCCTAGAGATTAAATGAATCATACCATGATGGCATTACGACAGTCGGTATAGAAGTCGTGCGCCCAACTTTCTTTTCGCAGGTATCAGGCTCTATGCCCTGGTAAAGACACCGGTCACGTCATGACACCCTGTCCAACACAATTCCACCACAGGACTCCCTTTCCAGGACCATATAACAGGGAACAGTCGAGAGGGAACATGTATTACATCTCCACTCCCTGTCCAACACAATTCCACCACAGGACTCCCTTTCCAGGACCATATAACGGGGAACAGTCGAGAGGGAACATGTATTACATCTCCACTCCCTGTCCAACACAATTCCACCACAGGACTCCCTTTCCAGGACCATATAACGGGGAACAGTCGAGAGGGAACATGTATTACATCTCCACTCCCTGTCCAACACAATTCCACCACAGGACTCCCTTTCCAGGACCATATAACGGGGAACAGTCGAGAGGGAACATGTATTAACTCCACTCCCTGTCCAACACAATTCCACCACAGGACACCCTTTCCAGGACCATATAACGGGGAACAGTCGAGAGGGAACATGTATTACATCTCCACTCCCTGTCCAACACAATTCCACCACAGGACTCCCTTTCCAGGACCATATAACGGGGAACAGTCGAGAGGGAACATGTATTACATCTCCACTCCCTGTCCAACACAATTCCACCACAGGACTCCCTTTCCAGGACCATATAACAGGGAACAGTCGAGAGGGAACATGTATTACATCTCCACTCCCTGTCCAACACAATTCCACCACAGGACTCCCTTTCCAGGACCATATAACGGGGAACAGTCGAGAGGGAACATGTATTACATCTCCACTCCCTGTCCAACACAATTCCACCACAGGACACCCTTTCCAGGACCATATAACGGGGAACAGTCGAGAGGGAACATGTATTACATCTCCACTCCCTGTCCAACACAATTCCACCACAGGACTCCCTTTCCAGGACCATATAACGGGGAACAGTCGAGAGGGAACATGTATTACATCTCCACTCCCTGTCCAACACAATTCCACCACAGGACTCCCTTTCCAGGACCATATAACAGGGAACAGTCGAGAGGGAACATGTATTACATCTCCACTCCCTGTCCAACAATTCCACCACAGGACTCCCTTTCCAGGACCATATAACGGGGAACAGTCGAGAGGGAACATGTATTACATCTCCACTCCCTGTCCAACACAATTCCACCACAGGACACCCTTTCCAGGACCATATAACGGGGAACAGTCGAGAGGGAACATGTATTACATCTCCACTCCCTGTCCAACACAATTCCACCACAGGACTCCCTTTCCAGGACCATATAACGGGGAACAGTCGAGAGGGAACATGTATTACATCTCCACTCCCTGTCCAACACAATTCCACCACAGGACACCCTTACCAGGACCATATAACGGGGAACAGTCGAGAGGGAACATGTATTACATCTCCACTCCCTGTCCAAGACCGTTCTGCAGGACACAGCTAAAGATGGACATGTGTTTCGCCATGTCTTCCTATGCATTTCCATTTCTACAGGGCAAAGCAGAGGGTGGGTATGCATCTTGTCCTGATTTCCTGTCTAGAACCACTCTACAGGGTAAAGCAGAGCGTGGACAGGTATCTCGCTTTGACTTTCCCTCCAAGACCATTCTCTAGGTTACAGCTGTAGCTAGATATGTATCTCGCCGTGACCCTCTGTCCAAGGCTGTTCTATAGGGTAGAGTGAAGACCGGACGTGTGTCTTACCATGATTCCTGACCCGTACCATTCCACTTTACCCCCTGTTCAAGACTGTTCAACAGGATGCAGAGGAAGATGGATATGTATCTCGCTCTACCTGCGTATCCAGCACCATTCTACAGGGTTCAGAGGTCTGTCACTATGACCACCTGTCCAACACCATTCTACAGGGTTCAGAGGTCTGTCACTATGACCACCTGTCCAACACCATTCTACAGGGTTCAGAGGTCTGTCACTATGACCACCTGTCCAACACCATTCTACAGGGTTCAGAGGTCTGTCACTATGACCACCTGTCCAACACCATTCTACAGGGTTCAGAGGTCTGTCACTATGGCCACCTGTCCAACACCATTCTACAGGGTTCAGAGGTCTGTCACTATGACCACCTGTCCAACACCATTCTACAGGGTTCAGAGGTCTTTCACTATGACCACCTGTCCAACACCATTCTACAGGGTTCAGAGGTCTGTCACTATGACCACCTGTCCAACACCATTCTACAGGGTTCAGAGGTCTGTCACTATGGCCACCTGTCCAACACCATTCTACAGGGTTCAGAGGTCTGTCACTATGGCAATCTGTCCAACACCATTCTACAGGGTTCAGAGGTCTGTCACTATGGCCACCTGTCCAACACCATTCTACAGGGTTCAGAGGTCTGTCACTATGACCACCTGTCCAACACCATTCTACAGGGTTCAGAGGTCTGTCACTATGGCCACCTGTCCAACACCATTCTACAGGGTTCAGAGGTCTGTCACTATGACCACCTGTCCAACACCATTCTACAGAGTACACTACAGGGTGGAATTGTATTTCACTATGAACACCTGTCCAGCACTATTCTACAGGGCATACAGCAGATGATGAATACGTATCCCTCGATGAGTTCTTGTCCAACTCTATCCTACAGGGTACAGTGGGGAGGGGGAGGGAGGATGTGGGAGGGGGTGGGTGGACATGTTTCTCACCGTGACTCCTCTGCAACACCAGTCTGCAGGATACAGCGGTGGATGGACAACTATCTCACCAGGGCTCTCTATTCAACACCATCCTAGAGGATTCAACGGTGGGGTGGACATGTATCTTGCCATGGCGATCTGTCCAGTGTTGCATGCAGGGAACAGTACGGTGCAAACGTCCGAGCAATCAGCAGCCCTACGTCAAGAACTGCTGTATTCTGCGCTTGCTTCTAGTGCCTGTCATAGACTACGGACTGAGGTCAGACAATGGTTTGGACCTTTGGCCTACAAAGAGGGCATTGCTGGAGAATGTCATAAGAAGAGAGAGAGAGAGAGAGAGAGAGGAGAGAGAGAGAGAGAGAGAGAGAGAGAGAGAGAGATTTTAATTATGTAACCCATATGTCATGAGAGAGAGATTTTAGTTATGTAACCCCACCCCCTCTCAATATGCGCACACATTTGGATAACACACTCGTGTTAAATCGGTTTATTAAGTTTTGCAGTGAATTTCGTGGTATATGTGTATGTACCCTTTCCCCATCTGTTTTTTGAACGAAACAAAATCAACCGAATGAAAGGGAGGGGGGGGGAGGGGGAGGGAGTGGGGAGGTGGAGGGGTTGGAAAGAAGGCATCATCACTGACCGTTGTCCAGCAACGAACAATCAGTCGGCGACCTCGTCCGTCCGCCTGCACCAGCACGTGCACACACTGATCTTCCACATGAAGGCGTGGGACCCCCCCACCCCCCACCCCGTGACCCCCCACCCTTACCCCCCCCCAAAAAAAAAAAAAAAAATCAGTATCTCAGCTGTTTGCAATCTGGTGTCAGCACTGTTCTCATTTATCCCAATTCGTTTTTCGATAATGAAGAAAAAAGATCTAGTTGCAAAGTGAGATATAGTTGCAAAGTATTACCATGACTTTCACTATAGTTGTTAGCATTATCATCATTAATATGATTGTTAGTATTGGCATTACCATCACTACCATTAACATCACCATCGCCATCGCCACTAAGACTGTTGCCACGGCAACCATGCTGTTTAAGAATCCTCTAACCCACTCTCCTTTCTCCCATACTACAGCTGCTATTGCCTTATTATCACCAAAAGTGGTAGTGATCCTGTCTTTATTTATTTTTTCAACATCTTGATCATCATCATTACCATAATTAGTATTCCTATCAGTAATATAATTATCATCATTACTACCTTGACTCACACATTATCTCCCTTCTGACAGCCTCGTTTTCATTCAACGCCTATCTTGCACTGAAGTGATTAAAGATAAGTGATTGCTCGTTCATTTTTGTTGTCCTAATTGTTTTGTATCTTGCCTGAAGAAGACGTACGAGGTCGAAACGCGTCTTGTTTTATATGGTGATTCGCTTGCCCACGTTTTTTTTTTCCCAGTTTGCTAACATTTATCTAAGATTTGAAAAAAAAAAAAGCTATGAGAAAAGCCTTCCTTCTTCACACTACCATGATTCACTTCTTGTCTGTAATCTGGAGATGCAGGGGGCAGTGAGAACGTCGAACGATTCAGCTCGCGATCAGAGGACAGTACTATTTCTGTTTCAAGGGAAACAAATGCAGAGATGGCTCAACGTAACAGCAAAGATTTCCTTGGTGACTTCTCACTCTTCAAGACAGCATTTAGTTTAGTTTCAAAACGGAGTGACTGAGGGCGGAAAATGAAGCAAAGTTTGGAAAGAGAGGGGGTTAGTTACCGCCAAGGACACAGACAAACAGAGTACAGGACTAGACACAACGCATTTCGACCTCTTGGGTCTTCTTCAGGTGAAAACAAAATGTTTTTGATTTGAACTTTGGAGACGAACAGGAGGAGCAAAGCTAAGTGGCTACATGTTCTTCTTGTCACTGTCCTAAATGTTATTTGTTTTCACCTGAAGAAGACCCAAGAGGTCGAAATGCATTGTGTCCAGTCCTGTACTCTGTCTGTGTCCTTGGCGGTAACAAACCCCTCTCTTTCCAAACTTTGCTGCATTTAGTTTGTTTGCGTTGAAGATGAAATGGATTGTAAACGTATAGAAACTGGATTAGAGACTACATTGTTCAAACATCTCTCTCACTCTCTTCTCTCTCTCTCTTCTCTCTCTCTCTCTCTCTCTCTCTCTCTCTCTCTCTCTCATGACATTCTCCAGCAATGCCCTCCTTGTAGGCCAAAGGTCCAAACCTTTGTCTGTTTTACTTTAAATGCTGTTATAGAAAAGTGTTTTTCAAAAAGGGGTGGCAAACTCTATGCATGTTTTGTAGACCTAAGAAAAGCATTTGATTCAGTCCAACACGAACCACTATTTGAAATTTTGCGTACAACTGGCATACATGGCAAGTTTGAGACAGCAGTCACAGCGATTTATGAGTCAATTGTTTCATGCGTGAGAATTGAAGATCGTCTTACGGAGTTTTTTAGTTGTCCGGTAGGATTGAGACAGGGTTGTATACTTTAGTCCAGTACTTTTTTCTATTTTCATTAATGAAATTGCTGCATATGTAGATGGCAGCGGTATGCATGGCATTCAGATGTTACCTGGTTTTGTTGAACTTCTTCTTCTTCTTCCTCGTTCGCCATCCCGTTAGATGAGCAGCCCGGTGTCCTCGATGAAGGCTGCCGTCCGTCGCAGCTCCTCCAGGGTGCCATACAGCTTGGCTTCCACTGCTGTCGGTGTTGGCCAGTACTTTCTCCTGGATGCTGCATACGTCGTACAGACTTGAAGGATGTGGTCAGTTGTCATTGGTCCCTCACTACAAGGGCACTCTCCACTCTGTCCAATGCCAAATTTTGTGTGCATGTGGTGGAGCAGGCGATTGTGTCCAGTCCTCAGGCGGAAGATCTTGACCTGTTCCCGTCGTCCCAGCAAATGGTATGTGTCTTCTGGGTTGTATTTGGGATGCAGGAGGCGCCATTTTATTCCTTGTTGTGCCTTGATGATTGTCTTAATTTCATCGTATGACACCAGGTTTTGTTGAACTATTCCTTCTGTTGTTTGCCGATGACATTGTTCTTTTATCCGGTACTGCCAGGGGTCTCCAAAATCAAATTAATTTATTAAATGAAGTCTGTAAAAGATTATTTTTAAATATAAATAAAGATAAGACCAAAGTGATGGTTTTTCGAAAAGGAGGGTTCTTGGGTAAAAATGATAAATGGACTTTAAACGGATCTATCTTGGAAGTGGTAAACGAGTATAATTACTTGGGTTTTGTTTTTACAACGAAAATGAGTATTTGTAAAGGTGTTGATGCCTTGGCAGCAAAGGGTAAAAGAGCGTGTATGAATTGTGTAAAACATATTAGCAGTCTTCATGATATATCTAAATCCTGCTTCTTTAAAATTTTTGACACACAAGTTCAACCTGTCATTATGTATGCTGCAGAATGGTGGGGGCTAAACAGATTGAAAAACATTGAAAAAATTCATACATTTGCATGCAAACGTTTTTTGAAAGTACCATTAAAATTACCAAACAAAATTGTGTTTGGCGAACTGGGTAGATATCCATTATATATTAACAGTTCTGTGAGATGCATAAAATACTGGTTAAAGATTTTGAAGATGAATGAGTCAAGGCTACCAAGATTAGCATATATTATGTTAAAAAACTTGGATGAAAAAGGTAAAGCATGTTGGGTAAGTTCGATTAAAAATACTTTGTTTCGTTTAGGATTTGGATATGCCTGGGTTAACCAAGGTGTTGGATGTGAAATT